>CM042249.1:17682389-18282389 GCA_023566225.1 Romanogobio albipinnatus | reverse complement strand
ATTGTGGGTTTTACCCTTTTCTTAGAAAAACAGATGTATTGCGTTTTTTCCACTGAAAGGTGGAACCCCCAGTCAAATGACCATTTTCCAACCTGACTAATTGCTGTTTGCATCCTTTGCTGTAAATTGTCAATATTACGGCCCCTTACCCACAATGCTCCATCATCTGCATATAATGCCCTGTTTATCCTTTGATTCACTCCATCAAACACATCATTAATCATTATATTAAAAAGAATTGGACTGCATACACTACCTTGTGGGGTGCCATTTTCTATTGGGTATGTGCTTGATGACTCTGACCCTATCCTGACTTCTATGGTTCTACCCTTTAAAAAATCTTTGATCCAGTTGAACATTTTACCTCCTATTTCCATTTTATTCAACTTAATTAAAAGTCCTTCTTTCCACAGCATGTCATAAGCCTTCTCTATATCAAAAAAGGTTGCCAAAACAGATTCTTTGTTAACTTGTGCTTTACGCACATCATTCTCCAGGCAGACTACCGGATCCATAGTTGTTCTTCCATTACGGAATCCACTCTGATATGGTGTGATAAGTCCTCTGCTTTCTAATTTGTACACTAACCTTTTAGTAATCATCCTCTCCATGAGTTTACATAGGTTAGACGTTAATGCTATTGGTCTGTAGCTTTTGACATTCATTTTATCCTTTCCTGGTTTCCCTATAGGTACTATTACTGAGTGTTTCCACCCAGTAGGCAGTTTTCCTCGTTCCCAAATTTTGTTATATAAAACCAGTATCACATTTTTTGCCACATCAGATATTTCTTCAATCATTTTATAGCATATCCCATCTCTCCCTGGTGAGGTATTTTTAACACCTATCAGTGCTCTTTTTAGTTCAAACAGTGTGAAATCTGCATCTAGTGAACTCTCCCCCACCATTTTCATCCCCAGCATATCTTTATTTTCTTCAATGGTCCTCATTCTTTTAGCTAGCTCTTCACTGGAGAGGTTCTGTGAGCTATGTATCCTTACAAAGGATTTTGCAAGCATCTCAGCTTTTTCTCTACTAGTTACTGCCTCAGTGCCATTATCTCTTAATACTGGTATTGAAAAGTCCCTTCTTATGCCACCCATCTTTCTGATCATTCCCCATATGTCATTGATTTTTATTCCTGTCCCAATATTACTACAAAAATCTCTCCAATATTTCCTTTTAACTTCTCTTATAATTCTTTTGGCTTTAGCCTGTGCTCTTTTATACTCCAATAAATTATCAAATGAATGATTAGATTTAACAATTTTAAAGGCTTTATTCCTGTTTTTAACAGCCTCTCTACACTCATCAGACCACCATGGTACCATTTTCTTCTTCTTTGCTCCAGATGTTTTACCTATTGTTTCCTCTGCTGACTCATATATTATGTTAATAATCATATTATTCAACTCCTCAATGTCGTCACTCAAATTTGGCATAACTTCAATTAATTTACTGCTTGTTTTAAAATTATACAGCCCCCAATTGACCCTTTTCATTCTCCATCTTGAAATCCAATTTTCTTCTAAACTAATGTTTTGACTCCTTATTTTAACCCAGATAGGATAATGATCACTGCCCATTGCATTGTCACTGCTCACATCCCATGTGCAAGTACCTGCTAGTTGTTGCGACACAAAAGTAAGATCAATTGCAGATTCTACACCATGAGCTACATCATACCTAGTGCCTCTTCCATCATTTAGACACACTAACTGATTATCATCCATAAACTCCTCAATGATATACCCGTCTCTATCGGTTGTAGCACATCCCCACAGGGTATTATATGCATTAAAATCTCCACATACTATAACTTTGGAGTTTTCCACAACACATACACTCTCCAACATGTCCCTAGTTATTTTTTGACAAGGATTATAAAAGTTTATTATTCTAATTTTTGTTTTGTTGACCCATGCCTCAATTATAATTATCTCAAGCTCTTCACTACTGTTGATAGCTCTATAGTTAACACCATGTTGGATGAAGGTGACAACTCCACCACCCATAGCAAGGGTTCTATCCTTACGCACTGCTGTATAGCCATACAATGTAAATTCAAGTGAGGGTTTTAGCCAGGATTCCTGAATGCAAATAATGTTAGGTTTAACTGATTGCTCCTGAATATGCTGTTTTAGTTCTTGTCCGTTTGCAATTAGACTCCTCGCATTCCACTGTAAAATGGTTAGCATCATTAACATCATTAATCTCCACCACCACATGTTGATTGTGTATCTGATATCCCCGTTATAAGTGTTGCATTAATAATCTCTACTGACATCTCTTCCATTTCCAAGTACTTTTCTGCCGCTTTTGCAATTATCTTAGTTCTCTCTGTTCGGCTACATGCTTGGGCAGAACAGTTAATGATTTCTACCATAAACGCTACAAACTTTCTCTTTTCCACTATAAGTGTATCCTTGGTAACATTGCAGCATTTATCTATGCTTTGAACTGGTGATTGAGTCACTTGTGCTGATCTACTATTGTTGTCATTAGATTTGACCTTTCTAATTGCCTCAACGTATGTAAGCTTCTCTTTTACCTTCACGTTCTGAATCTGAACCGCTTTTTTATGTGCATCACATCCTTTGTAGGCAGCACTATGCTCTCCTCCACAATTACAACACTTGATTTTAACTCCCCTCTCACATTTCCCGTACTCATGTTCCCCTCCGCATTTGGCACAACGGAGTTTACTCTTACAAGCTGCTGCAATGTGCCCAAAACGCTGGCATTTAAAGCATCTCATTGGCGGAGGGATATATGGCCTTACTATATAGCTGACATACCCAATTCTGATTCTTTCAGGGATTTTGTCTTCCTCTAGAGTCAACAATACAGATAGGCTAGGACCCTTAACACCATCTCTTGTGAAAGGTAAACGTTTAACTCTAGTTACTCGCACTCCTCTGACATTAACCCTGATTTCTTCTTCAGTTATCTCAGTTGACACTCCTGAAATTACACCCATAACCTTCCCTCTATCTTCCCATACTTGTGGCTTAACCTCTTTCCCAAGCAATGATTTACATTTCATTAATCCATGCTGCTGTACTATATCTCTACATATAATCAGTAGATTCCCATCTCGTAAAGTTTTAACAAACCGCACGTCACCTACTAGCTTGTGAATAGCATCACTAACCTTCAAGGGATTTGATGTACAAGGAGATTGAAATCGCAGAATAACTTTAATTTCTGAACTTTGTTGTTCCTCTCCCTTATCTCCATCAGATTCTCTCTGCTTTCTTTTCATTTTTTTTCGATTCACTATCCTCCATTCTTCGTTGTTTGAATTTCCCTCATTACCCGTATCTACCTCAATCTCATTTCCTTCATCCACGTCACTTCCTACACCTCCCGGATCACACCTCATTCCTCTCAACTCAGCCATTCCCAACGTGACCAGCAACTCCCACTCCATGCTGCTACTGCTGGACACTTGCCGTAAAGTAATGTCTACTGGCGTAAAATGACGAAAAAGATCCTCTCGTTATTACTTATGGCCACCAGATGGCAGCAGAATCCATATGATTTTATTAAATGCGACTGACTGAGAATAGGATTAGTGACGGAGACATTACAATAGTCATTTACAAATCTTTTTATATGAGTGAATCATAAAAATGTCTGGATCATAGTCTATCTATCTATCTATCTATCTATCTATCTATCTATCTATCTATCTATCTATCTATCTATCTATCTATCTGTCTGTCTGTCTGTCTGTCTGTCTGTCTGTCTGTCTGTCTGTCTGTCTGTCTGTCTGTCTGTCTGTCCGTCTGTCCGTCCGTCCGTCCGTCCGTCCGTCCGTCCGTCCGTCCGTCCGTCCGTCCGTCCGTCCGTCCGTCCGTCCGTATATCTATCTATCTATCTATCTATCTATCTATCTATCTATCTATCTATCTATCTATCTATCTATCTATCTATCTATCTATCTATCTATCTATCTATCTATCTATCTATCTATCTATCTATCTATCTATCTATCTATCTATCTATCTATCTATCTATCTATCTATCTATCTATCTATCTATCTATCTATCTATCTATCTATCCATAGGGGGTGAAATATGAGCCCAAATATTTCTTTGCAAGATTCACCTACGATGTATTTCCATAAACGTGTTTTGCATCTGCACTGCTTTTGTCATTAGCTGAGAGACCAAAAGCATTTGCTGGCACTGTTTGTATATGCCAAAAATAGCCTTTATATATACAGTATCTTGTCTATATCAACACAAACATTGGGCCTTTGAGTTTTTTTCCATACGGCTCTGCTCTTCCTCATGTCAGTTCTGCATTACTACACTGAGTCTTCTGAGGGCAAACAGCTAGTGCTAGCTAGCGTTCAGGGCCTTCTGATGGTTTATACTAGACATTCCTCAATAAGAACAGAGCTGTAGGGAGCCAGGTTAACACTGTCTATGTGTATCTACGTGAGCAGTGTCAGGGCTGGTGGTTCTGTGTAAGCTTGCCTCATATTCATGGTTTATGCTTGCAGCGTTTACAGTTTTAGAACAACTAATACCCAACCAATCGGAAGTACTGTCAATGAGAGAAAAATATTCCAGTGTTTAAAACGGTTGACATATTCTTTAACAACCATTGATGGACAAACTTTGCTCACATTTCAGCTGCTTCCTTAGTAGTCTTTCCATGGTGATTCTGGTGACAGATTTATTATTGTTTACTGATCTCACCTTTCAAGAATGTCGGCTCATAATCGTTGTTACTGGGTCAACTCTAATTCATGTTGAGAAGTTGGCCCTTTTGGCCAACATTCAATATTCAAGTTAAATGTCAAAGAACATGACCTGCCATTATCTACTGTGGGATTGTTTTCTCTCCCTATAAATAACCATGTTTTTGCACAATATCTACAGATATTATTTTTCAAAATAAAATGCATTGTTCATGGGGGACAGTTCAGATAAAGGACATTGTCCAAACAATATAATGTTACCTTAAACTTAATTTTTTTTACAATCTTGTTTTCCAGTAAAATATCTAAATAATGCTAAATTTGCAAACCTGTTGCCCATTCTAGTGTATTATTTAGTTAGTAACATTTTACAATAAAGTCCTTAACGATTGTTAAATAATTAAATAACATTAAGCTACAGTATGTATTATTCTTTGTTAACATTAATTATTAAAAGTACAGCTATTCATTGTTAGTTCGTGTTAGCTCAAATCCATTAAATAATATTAAAATATAAACTTCGAGTTTGACACGGGGCAAATTGTGATGGCTAGACGACTGGGTCAGAGCATCTCCAAAACTGCAGCTCTTGTGGGGTGTTCCCGGTCTGCAGTGGTCAGTGGCTATCAAAAGTGCTCCAAGGAACAGTGGTGAACCGGCGACAGAGTCATGGGCGTCCATGGCTCATTGATGCATGTGGGGAGCGAAGGCTGGCCCGTGTGGTCTGATCAAACAGATGAGCTACTGTAGCTCAAATTGCTCAAGAAGTTAATGCTGGTTCTGATAGAAAGGTGTCAGAATACACAGTTCATCACAGTTTGTTGCGTATGGGGCTGCATAGCCACAGACCAGTCAGGGTGCCCATGCTGACCCCTGTCCACCGCCGAAAGCACCAACAGTGGGCACGTGAACATTAAAACTGGACCATGGAGCAATGGAAGAAGGTGGCCTGGTCTAATGAATCACAGTCTCATGGTCACCTGGTCTCATGAATACATGGCACTAGGATGCACTATAGGAAGAAGGCAAACCGGCAGAGGCAGTGTGTTGCTTTGGGCAATGTTCTGCTGGGAAACCTTGGGTTACTTTGACACATACCACCTACCTAAGCATTGCTGCAGACCATGTACACCCTTTCATGGAAATGGTATTCCCTGGTGGCTGTGCCTCTTTCAGCAGGATAATGCACCCTCCCACAAAAGCAAAAATGGTTCAGGAATTTACATTTACATTTACATTTATGCATTTAGCAGACGCTTTTATCCAAAGCGACTTACAACTTGGGGGAACATGAAGCGATTGGTCATGAAGAGTCGAGAAGCGCAATAAGAGCTTGAAATCCTGAGACCGTGTACATTGCTCAGTGTAGCACAGGCTAGAGTGGGGAGGGAAGAAGAAAGAGGAAGAGTAGAGGAAAAGGTTTTTTTTTAATTATTTTTTTATTTTTATTTTTTTATGAGGTTAAGTGCTCACGGAAGAGCTGAGTTTTAAGTTGACTTTTGAATGATGTCAATGATTCTGCGTTTCAGATGGTGTTGGGAAGATCGTTCCACCAGCTGGGAACGTTAAATGAAAATGTTCTGGAAAGGGATTTTTTCCCCCTCTGTGATGGTACCACAAGCCGTCGTTCCTTTGCTGAGCGAAGGCTTCTGGTGGGGGTGTGGATTTGTAGAATGGAGTCAAAGTAAGCCGGAGCTGAGCGTGTGGTGGCTCTGTATGCTAGCGTCAGCGCCTTAAACTTGATGCGAGCAGCGAGTGGTAGCCAGTGCAGGGAGATGAAGAGAGGTGTGACGTGGGTCCTGTTGGGCTCGTTGAAGACAAGACGTGCTGCTGCATTCTGGATCATTCGAAGTGTTTGGATCGCACAAGAGGGGAGTCCAACCAGAAGCGCATTGCAGTAGTCAAGTCTAGAAATAACCAGGGCCTGGACAAGAAGCTGTGTTGCGTCCTCTGTTAGGAACGGTCTAATCTTCCTGATGTTGTGGAGCGCAAACCGGCATGAGCGAGCTATCTTAGAAATGTGTTCTCTGAAGGACAGCTGGTCATCAAATGTTACTCCAAGATTTCTGACTGACTTTGATGGGGAAATCAAGGATGTACCTAACTGGATGGTGAGGTCATGTTGTATGGTGGGACTGGCGGGGAAGATGAGAAACTCAGTCTTTGCCAGGTTAAGCTGCAGGTGATGTTTTCTCATCCATGCAGAGATGTCAGCCAGACAGCTGGAGATTTGTGCAGCTACTGTGGGGTCGTCTGGGTGAAATGAAAGGTATAGCTGAGTGTCATCAGCATAGCAGTGGTATGAGAAGCCATGTGCCTGAATGATGGGTCCCAATGAAGTAGTGTAGATGGAGAAGAGGAGAGGACCAAGCACCGAGCCCTGGGGGACCCCAGTGGTCAGTGGATGTGCTTGGGATTCCTCACCTCTCCAGGCAACCTTGAAAGACCTACCTGTGAGATAGGACTCAAACCAAAGGAGTGGAGTCCCTGTGATGCCCAGTGATGAGAGGGTGGACAGAAGAATGTGATGATTGACCGTGTCAAAGGCCGCAGATAGATCGAGCAGGATGAGGACTGATGATTTGGAGTCAGCTTTAGCTATTCGCAGGGCTTCAGTGACCGACAGTAGTGCAGTCTCTGTGGAGTGGCCCCTTTTGAAACCTGATTGGTTGATGTCCAGCTGATTATTCTGTGATAGGAAGGATGAAACCTGGTTGAAAACAACTTTTTTTCTCAACAGGTCTGTAATTTTCTATGAGTGATGAGTTTAGTGTGGGTTTCTTAAGCAGTGGAGTTACCCGAGCCTGCTTGAATGTGGTAGGGAAGATGCCGGTGCTGAGAGATGTGTTGATGATGTGAGTGAGTGCTGGTAGGATTGTAGGAGAGATGGCTTGAAGGAGGTGTGAGGGAATGGGATCAAGAGGACAGTTGGTAGGATGGCTAGAGAGGACGGATACTTCAGTCTCAGTGAGTGTAGAAAATGAGAAGAGAGGATGTTTGGTTGTTGATGTGGCTGAACTGAAGTCCACAGTGCGTGTGGGTGAGAACTGACTGCTGATGGTTGTTGTTTAGTTTGTGAAGAATTGTGCAAAATCGTCTAGAGATAAGGAGGTGGTGGGGGAGGGCAGAGGAGAGAGTTAAATGTTCTGAACAGTGTGCGTGAGTTTGATGTGCTGTTGATCTTGTTTTGGAAATAAGAATGGGAATGGTTTGAGGAGCACAACAACGAATTTGAGGTGTTGACTTGGCCTCCAAATTCCCCAGATCTCAATCCAATCGAGCATCTGTGGGATGTGCTGAACAAACAAGTCCGATCCATGGAGGCTCCACCTCACAACTTACAGGACTTAAAGGATCTGCTGCTAAAATCTTGGTGCCAGATACCACAGCACACCTTCAGGGGTCTAGTGGGGTCCATGCCTCGATGGGTCAGGGCTGTTTTGGCAGCAAAAGGGGGACCAACACAATCATGTGTGTGTGTATATATATATATATATATATATCTCGCCATCACCGTAAGGTGGGAATTATTATCACGCAATATTAATGGAACGACAAAGAATCAAAATTATTGTTCTTTACCTAAATAAACGAGGTAACGTGTGGATAAACATTTCTCCAAATGTGCGCACTTTTGGACTAAAAGTATGTAGCCTATCGAAGCACAGGTTTGTGTCTCGTTATTCTATTCAGAATATCAATAACTATAACTACCGATTGATTTTGCATTTAAAAATTATTAGTGTTATTGTAAATAGTGGTCAAATAATATCTCTATTTAATACTTAAAGCACAAGGTTAAACTTAAATCAGAATATTTATTGTAAAAAAAAAAAAACTGTCGCAACTGTCAAAATATCTATATATAAAAAAACGTCACAAAACATCCCCCTCGATTCACAAATCATATATATATATATATATATATATATATATATATATATATATATATATATATATATATACACACACATTTTGTACTATATCTTGAATGAAGTTTATTTTTCTTAGCAAATTGGTGAATTGTTTTCTTCTTGTTTTAAGCATAAACATCACAAAGTTTTGTTTTGTTAATAGCAAATTTGGTTTGTTTTCTTAGAAAGTGCATCTTTAACTTGTTTAACACACTGAAATCAATTTCCTTTTTCTTGCACACAAACCTGATCCACATTGCATCCAGTATTGAGAGTTTTGGAATATCTTCTCTAAACACGCCGGCAATTAAATTGATGATTTATTTTGCAGTTAATGCATCAGTGGCTTTGTTTAAAAGATAATTTGCACTCCAAATGTGCTTTACAGATGCGCACAATTACAGACTGACAGATACTGATGGCTCCGTTCAGAGACCCCCCTGGTCTCTGGCCTCTTCCGTAAAGCTCTGAGTAATGGAAAATGAAATTGGGCATGTGGTTTAGATTCATTATGAGCAATCTGGAGTGGGAAGAAGATCCCTCTCGAGTGAAGCTGATACTGAATGTTTTATTCCTTTGTTGCTTATCAGTCGATTTCATTCGAGTCTGCTGCATGTAGATATGGAAAATGTTATGTGACCTGATCATGGAGGAAACTGCTATTGAAAATGTCCTTATTATTTGAAATGTGGTTTGAAAAAACCCTGTGACCCTAAGCATAAGCAATAAATCTTGTGTTAGATGCCAATACTGGTTTGTGGCTGGCATGGCACTCGTGCAGGGTTAACATTGTGGTTACAGGTCGTGAACTTCAACCCTGTTGTGGTTAGGTCAGTGTCCGTTTGATCTTAGAATCATGGCCTCTTAGGGCTTCTTCTCAGTGCTCAAAGGTCTTGTCAGTTTAATCAGATTTTGGAGACAGTGAAAGCAAACATGTTGTCTAGCAAAGAATCCAAGGGAAAATTCAATGCTTCTGCCGGTGACCTTTAAACTGTGATCAAAGTCCCTCAAAAGACAACAGACATATATCAACTCGAGTCCGCTAAATGTAAAAAAAACTGTCACAGACTCAAACATATTATAATATGGTTTTCATAATATGTATTTTGTACTTGTTTGCCAGTAAAAATATTTAAACATCCTTAAAGTGCCCCATTGTACTTTTTTCCCGGATATTTCCTTTCATGTAGTGTGTAATACAGCTGTTTGTGAATGTTAAAGGTCTGTAAAGTCAAGTGCAGGATAAATAAAGTTATTGTCCCTTAAAAGAAAGAACCTATTCTGACCTGCAATTGACAGTAATCCTAGTCTTACTTTCTGCATGTAACAATGTGCCATGTAACAAATTTGCATAATGCTGGAAGTTATTCTGTTATGTGTTTTTTGTTTTCATAGACTTTTAGTTTGCATTCGTCAGTTTTCCTTTGCTCAGTTTTCCCGCTACTCCTTTGTTGTCATGCGCTGTGTTCAAAATCTCCACCCTCATTCACTAATCCCTACATTGTTCCACTAATATAGTCCATTTGAAGAAAATAACTTTTTTCAATTGATCTTGATCTCTGTTATGGAAACTACCACGTATAAACCTTAATTAAACAATTTGATAATCAATTCAAAAGGATTTTCTGTATTTCTGTATGATATCATGGATCAGCGTGGTTTGAAAAATGGATGGATTCAGCAGTGGTCGCCATCTTCTCGCAAGATGCGGGAATTTAGGTTTCAAAGTGCAAGGTATTAATGTAAACAACAAAAACGTGAAGAATGAGGATCGTTTTGACATTTTCGATGGTTTTTAGTATATTATTGTCATGTAAACATAGCCTAAGTCCACCGTGGGTACTTTTCGGACCTGCCGGGAGCCACTTCCTTGTGGGTGTCATGAGCCTGTGGCTCCGCCTACAGCCTCGGAGTGTGCTGGTCCACCTCAACTGGTTGTCCTGACTCCTATGCCGATGCTCCTTCCACCCTCGTTTCTGGCAGGTAATATCGGCCATTCAGCCTCGTCTGGCTCCATCAGACAGCCCATCGGAAGACATCGCCATGTCTTCACTGCGGACTTTGCCAGACCGTTCGCTACTCTCCAGCCCTCCACCCCTTCAGGGGGTGTGGAGTTTGTGTCATATTTTCTAATATGACCATCACAGTTACACTGTGTCGTCATTAATCATCTAATTTACTTAAGTTCTTGTTTTTTCAGTTACATTTTTCTGGTCTTGTTGATTACGCTGAAGTTACCCTGTATTTGAATTGCCTGTGTGTTGAATTACAGACTTTTGGTATCTTCATCTTCGTGCGTTTATATCATAGACCGTTAAAAAAATATGGATGCCGCGACTTCATTGACTTCCGCTGACGAGCGTTGAAGCTTTCGGAGGCCCACACACGGCGCTGACATCTTGCGCAGAGTCTGCGCAGAGTCTGCGCAGTAGTGATCTCGGGACCGGAGTTGCACAGTAGAGAGCAGGAAGTAGAGGTGCGATTATCAAAAGCCCGCCCACACTCTCGCAGATGCAGAACAATTAATTATATTGGTGTGAAATAAACAGTTATGGAAATGTAGAAATTAAAGCTAAAGCTCCAATCTCCTCCCAAAATTTCACAATAACTTCACTCAGAGAAGCCGTCAATCTCAGCTATCAATCATGACGTCACACCCCCCCCCCCCCACACACACACGTTTTTACAGCATCAAATAAATAACTGAAACTAAACTTATTTAAAAAACGAACACTTTATCAAATCAAATCAAATCACTTTATTTGTCACTCTACATATGCACAAGTGCAACAGTAGGTGAAATTCTTAGGTGCAGTTCCGAGCAACATAGTAGTCATGACATGACATGTACAACATTTAAAGCAGCATCAGATTACACATCTGATGCGCACACAATTACTCACAGCACAGTAAACTCTACAATAAACAATAAATAATTTACACAATGTGAGTGTAGTCCTCACAGCTTTAAACAATATACACATACTTACAATATACATATACTTTAAACAATATACACTAAACATACACTAAACAATATACATTACGCTATAATAGTAATAATAATATACAATGTATAGTATAAAATATTATTCACAGATTGAAAAATTGAAATCCAAAGTGCAATAGATGCTGTATGATAAATAATGTATATATAATGTGTGTGTATCTACAGTGGGTTGTGCTGAGTGATATTCTGTCCAGAGTGTGTTATGATACTGATGGATCAGGAGTTAAGTAGTCTGATTGCTTGTGGGAAGAAGCTGTTCTGGAGTCGGCTGGTGCGTGTTCTGATGCTGCGGTACCGTCTGCCTGATGGGAGCAGTGAGAGCAGCCCATGGTTCGGGTGGCTAGAGTCTCTGATGATCCTCTGAGCTCTCTTCACACACCGCCTGGCATAAATGTCCTGGAGGGAGGGAAGCTCACCTCCGATGATGCAGCTGGCCGTGCGCACTACCCTTTGCAGGGCCTTGCGGCTGCGGGCGGTACTGTTGCCGTACCAGGTGGTGATGCAGCCAGTCAGCAGACTCTCTATGGTGCAGGTGTAGAAGCGTGTGAGGATGTGGCGGTTCATTCCAAACCTCCTCAGCCGTCGCAGGAAGAAAAGGCGCTGATGAGCCTTCTTCACAACGGCCTCAGAGTGGACGGACCATGAGAGTTCCTCTGTGATGTGGACACCGAGGAACTTGAAGCTGCTGACTCTCTCCACCGGTGCTCCATCGATGGTGATGGGGCGGTATTCTCTCTCATTCCTCCTGAAGTCGACCACCAGCTCCTTGGTCTTGCTGACGTTGAGGGAGAGGTTGTGCTCCTGACACCACCGTGTCAGAGTGTGCACCTCCTCTCTGTAGGCCGTTTCATCATTGTCGGTGATAAGACCTACCACCGTCGTATCGTCAGCAAACTTGATGATGGTGTTGGAGCTGTGGGTTGCCACACAGTCATGTGTGTACAAAGAGTACAGGAGTGGGCTGAGAACGCAGCCCTGAGGGGCTCCAGTGTTGAGAGTCAGTGATGAGGAGATGTTACTGCCCATTCTGACCACCTGGCGTCTGTTTGACAGGAAGTCCAGGATCCAGCTGCATAACAGGCTGTTTAAGCCTAGAGCCCGGAGTTTCATGTCAAGTATGGAGGGCACAATGGTGTTGAATGCTGAGCTGTAGTCCACAAACAGCATTCTCACATACGTGTTCCTCTTTTCCAGGTGGGAGAGAGCAGTGTGTATAGTGGATGAAATGGCATCGTCAGTGGAGCGGTTTGTGCGGTATGCAAACTGCAGTGGGTCCAGTGAGGGGGGGAGAACAGAGCAGATGTGGTTTCTGATTATTCTTTCAAAGCATTTGCTGATGATGGGGGTCAGAGCAACAGGACGCCAGTCGTTTAAGCAGGTGGTTTTTGACTGCTTAGGTACAGGAACAATAGTGGACGTTTTAAAGCATGTGGGGACCACAGACAGGGAGAGGGACAGGTTAAAAATGTCCGTGAAGACTCCAGCCAGTTGGTGCGCGCACGCTCTGATCACATGGCCGGGAATGCCGTCTGGACCCGCAGCTTTACGGACGTTCACCCGCCGGAAGGATCGGGTTACATCCGCGACAGATACGGAGAGTGCACTAACCTCTGTATCTTCAGCCGCGAGCTCTCTCTCCGCGAGGGCGGTGTTAGTTCCCTCAAAGCGAGCATAGAAGGTGTTGAGCTCGTCCGGGAGAGAGGCAGCGGTGTTCACGGTGGAGTTTGTGTTCCCTTTATAGTCCGTGATGGTGTTAATTCCCCTCCACATGCTTCTGGAGTCGGGGGTGTTGAACTGTCCTTCAATCTTGTCCCTGTACTGCCGTTTTGCTGCTCTGATGGTTTTCCGGAGGGCATAACTTGCTTGTTTATGCTCCTCCGCGTTACCGGAGTTAAAGGTGAAGGTGCGCGCATTGAGTGCCGCGCGAACATCCCCGTTTAGCCACGGCTTCTGGTTAGGGTACAGCCGAATTGTTTTGGTCGGAACAACGTCATCTACGCACTTCCTCATGAAACACGTTACGCTATCAGCGTAAACCTCGATGTCGTCATCAGAGGCCGACCGGAACATCTCCCAGTCCGCGTGATCAAAACAGTCCTGTAGCATAGAATCTGATTGGTCCGACCAGCACTGGATGGTTCTGAGGGCGGGTGCTTCCTGTTTGAGTCTTTGCCTATATGCGGGCAAAAGTAGGATGGAAGCGTGATCCGATTTGCCAAATGGTGGGCGCGGGAGGGACTTGTAACAATCCTTGAAGGGGGAGTAGCAGTGATCTAAGACGCGGTTCCCTCGCGTGTTGAAGTTAACATGTTGGTGGTATTTGGGTGCGATGCGCTTGAAGTTGGCTTTGTTAAAGTCCCCGGTCACAATAAACGCGGCCTCAGGATGCGCGGTTTCCTGCTCACTCACTGTCCTATACAGTTCCTTTAGTGCCCGGTCTGTGTCGGCTTGTGGGGGAATATACACAGCTGTGATGATGACCGCGGTGAATTCCCTCGGTAGCCAGAATGGTCGACACAGAACCATGAGAAGTTCCAGATCAGGAGAACAGAAAGACTTGATAGAATGTACGTTCCTCTGATCACACCAGGATCGGTTAATCATAAAACACACACCCCCGCCTTTGCTTTTCCCGGAGAGATCTTTTTCTCTGTCCATTCGATGCACGGAGAACCCCGTGGTTTCGATGGCCGAATCTGGAATCTCAGCGGACATCCAAGTTTCTGTGAGGCAGATAATGCAGCAGTCCCTCGTCTCTCGCTGGAAAGAGATCCGCGCTCTCAGCTCGCAGAGTTTATTGTCCAGAGACTGAACATTTGCCAGTAAAATACTGGGAAGTGGGGGTCGGTTTGCGCGGCGTCTTACTCTGATAAGTACGCCGGCTCTGCTTCCCCTTCTCCGGCCGCGTTTGCGTGGTCGGGCCGTCCAGACAAAGAGCTCCGCTGCTGTGTTTGTAAATGGCGGTTCGTCACTGAAGAATTTAAAGTCCGGTTTTCGGAGTGCGATTGCCGAACCAATGTCCAAAAGTGTCTGTCTGTCGTACGTAGTAAGGCAGACAACATCCAAGACAAAAAACACAAAAACTATAAACAGAACAAACAAAAAACTACAATGTTTCAGCAGAGCTTGCGACGTTGCGGCCATCCTCGGCGCCAGTGGTTTACCATGATTTAAATTAAATCATGATAAAAACCTCCTAAAATGACAGAAACATTTGAAGTGTAATTTAATTTTTTAGTTTGTCTCGCGTCCATTGTAATACATGGAGAGGTGGGGTTTATGAGCTATACTGGGACCGGCCACCTGGGGGTGATCGAGGCACTGAGGCTTCAGTTTCTGAGAGGAGTGCTACAGGCTTGGTTTATATACTATATACTAAATATTATTGTCTTCATTGGCTGCCTGCGAACCACGTCTACTTTGACCCGCCCTCAAACACTGTAGTTGTACCTGAGGCCTGAAAGAGTTTGGTTTGTGTTGTCGTCATGACGAGAAGACGCTGTGTTCTGCGCTGCGAAAGCAAATCCACTTTGCATGAACTTCCAAAGTATGAGGATTCTGGCTTGAATTGATACGGTACAACCAGCGTCATTGTTGCCATTCATTTCACTGTGTATACAAGCGCTGAGGAAGCCTTCATATGTGAAATTCAGATATGGTAATGGCCGTTTTCGACATGCACTGTAAGCAGTAGACCAATCACAACAGAGTAGACTCTCAGAAAGGTGGAGTTTAGCAAGACAGAATCCTTTATCAAACCGTTTCAGATACTCAGAGAAAAAGTAATCTCTATATTATGAGAAAATTGAAGTGTTTTATGACATTGGATACAAGTAAACTGACTGTAGGAGGAGTTTAACAAAAACAAAATTTAACAAAATTAAGAACTTTAAAATAGCATAAAATTGGCATTGACAGTACAGTTTGGTGTCCCATGACTTAAAGAGTATTAGAAGCACAAATCCCATGTTTTTGTTCTGAGAACTACATGAGATGCGTTAGACAAAATTGTCTGGTGGTGAGAAAACGCCTAATTATTTATACTGAAGTAAGAGTCATATCAATAAACCCAGAAAATCGTAAAGAAATGAGGGTGTAGAGTCTAGACATTAAGAAAACGCCTAAAAGCCACCTAGACAACACCTTACTAAATTTGTTAGGTGTTGGATGTTTTTTAGGTGGTTTCTTACTATTAGTTCACCATATGAGTACATTCAGGAACATCAATATATTCAAGTCTGCGTTGTGATTTGTGAATTCTTCCCCCACTGGGTATTGTTCAATAATGATGTCAGAGGGGCGATACCAAAAGAAGGTACAAAAAACACCCATTATTATAACCTCAAATATGCTGTATTGAAACAAGTTCATACTTATGTCTGAGGCAGGGGTTTCCAAACTTTCCCAGATATGATGGAAGCACTGAAGTCATTGTCGGCAAACCGCCAAATGCAACTGTAATAGAACTGCACTGAAAAGAAATATGCGATCATTGTATATAGTTATGCCCTTGCACCATATATAATACATCTTCCTTCATAACAACCCTTGTTTTGTTTGACCTTGAGCGTTTTTTTTTTGAGAAATCAAAGCATAAAATATGTCTAATTGCTTCCTTAAGGGGTGCCATTTGATACTGGACTCCCCTATGGATGCATATCCTTACATGTAAACACATAATTTCCTCTTGATGGAACAGTAGGTGTCAGATTCATGAGGAACCTGCTCCATTTGTTTTTCTAAAATGTTGTTTTTACATTTCAGAGCAGCTGTTACATTTTTGTCGTTACACTAATGGATCTTGGCACATTACAAGTCTTTGTCTTAATTCAGAGGATGATATTACGAGGTTGTGTATAAGTCTGACACTGCATGTTGCAAAACTCAATAATTATTTGATAACTGGTGCTTCCATTTGAACCTATTTAACCCATTTAAACCTATGTTATGGTGTGGCGATTTCGTATGAATTCATACGATGTGAATTGCACAAAAACATAAGATTATTAGGGAAAAAGTAGGAATGAAGGTCCACTCCTAACCCCACCCCTAAACATTCCCATCACTGGGGTGTAAGCAGATTGTACCAAAAATCGTAATTCGTATGATCTCATTCGTTTGAATTTCGCCAAAACGTAAAATAGTTAATTGGCATGAGATTGTGTTGGGCATATTGTCTGCTTTCCCTTCACCGAAGCTCTGAAATCACAGCTCTGTCGCTTAGTTACATGCATCCTGTCACCGTTTAAACTGCCTTGTCATCATCTTGTCACAGTTAAAATCCTCCACATTCAGTTTAATTTAATTTCCTACCTTATCGGAGAGAATTGTAGTTCCACGTTGATCTGCCAGTCGAGGGTATTTCATGCAGAGGCTCTCCTCATGTAGCCTAGAAATCTAGACGCACCCTAGCGGTAGTAAATCTAATTTGCAGCCAGGGTAGTCTAGCAACTCTCCGTTGGCGTGCGAGCTGGAAAAACTCTGGTCAGGCCAATCACATCGCGTATAGAGTCGGTGGGCGGGCTTAACATAATGACGGCAGAGTTGCCACAGTTTAGCGTACTACTCGTAAACAAAGAAGCTGGCGAACACCGGTCTTTCGAATCGGCTTTGGCCGCGACTCTGGAAGACTTGGAGTTAAGCTTTTCTTTGAGAAAAGAACAAAGAACGGCACTGAAGTCATTCTTAAAAAAGGAAGATATGTTCAGAGTTTTGCCGACCGGATAAGGCGAAAGTTTAATCTATAAACTAGCTCCGCTTCACCTTCTGCGTTGCTCTGGTTGGTTGTAGCGCTACCCTATTGCGTGCAGAGGGAATTTGAAAGACAACCGTTTATCCCACCCCTCGGATTGAATCCTGCCAATGGCTCAATCTTGATGTGGGTCTGGCTTGTCTAGGCTCCTCCTCATGTGTTTCCAATTTGAATATGATGATGTGTTTAAAAGTAAATGGCCAAACGTATCATTACAAAAGTTCTCAATGCTGTTGCAGATTAAATATAATGTGGATAACACTGAATAAATATCTTTTCGTCAGGTTAGATACTGATAATGAATCACTCAAACCCTTTTATCTATACCTATATCAAACTTTAGTTAGTGTGTAATGTTGCTGTTAGAGCATAAATAATACCTGTAAAATGATAAAGCTCAAAGTTCAATGCCAAGCGAGATATTTTATTTAACAGAAGTTTCCTTTCAAAGCCTACATCGAACGGCTGGCATGGACTACATTCTGGTACTTCCTTCATTAATTACGCCAGTAGAACAGACTAACCTCCGCCCACAAGACTACGCGAAAAGAGGGGGCGTGGTCTTGTTGCTGTCCCACGTGGAGAAGAGGACGGTCGCGTGGAGAAAAGGAAGTGCTGCGTTTCAGTGTGTTTGTCGCCATGTCGTCGAGATGCTGTTATTTTCATCCCGGAGTCAAATCACCTTTGTTTGGCTTTCCCAGGGACGCTGTAGAGATCATTGAGCGCATACATCTCCCGTTAAGAGGCGTGACCTTTCCCTACAACTTGCGTTAAGCTGCTGTCGAATCACAACACGGGAACCGCTGGCACAATCAGAACTCGTTACGTATTTCTGAAGGAGGGACTTCATAGAACAAGGAAATCATCAGCCTGTTTTTAGGACAGTGAAAACAGCGGTATACAGATAAGTACATTGTGTTAAAAATACTGTGTTTTTTTACACGCAAAACATGAACACATGTTATATTGCACACTGTTAACACAATCAAAGCTTCAAAAACACACGAAGAACGGGACCTTTAACTGTCGGACTCGCACATCCGCTATGTTTGTAGTTTTTTGTAGTTCTAATAGAATCCTCGCCCAATGCGCATTGGGTTGTGGGCAATATTAGCTGTCAGAGTGAGCATGGATCTGCACTTTAGATTCTAAACGGAAAAAGTAAGCCATCCGGTGTAGTGACAAATTGCCCCCACTCCCCCCGAAATTAGGTCTCCTTTAGGACCGCAAGCGATCCCATTGGTTCAAATGGCTTTTAATAGGTACTCTCTTTAGCGCCTGATTACAATTCCTACAAAATCATTTTATGATTTTGCCATCACAATGGAGATCCAATGTACAATAGATGCTATATGATAAATAAATGTGTATATAATGTGTGTGTATCTACATTGGGTTGTGCTGAGTGATATTCTGTCCAGTGTGTGAGAGCAGCCTATGGTTCGGGTGGCTAGAGTCTCAGAGGATCATCAGAGACTCTAGCCACCCGAGCCATGGGCTGCTCTCACTGCTGCCATCAGGCAGACGGTACCGCAGCATCAGAACACGCACCAGCCGACTCCAGAACAGCTTCTTCCCACAAGCAATTAGACTACTTAACTCCTGATCCATCAGGATCATAACACACACTGGACAGAATATCACTCAGCACAACCCACTGTAGAGACACACACATTATATACACATTTATTTATCATATAGCATCTATTGTACATTGGATCTCTATTGTGATTAATATTGTATACTGTACATTGTATATTATTATTATAGCTTAATGTATATTGTTTAATGTATGTTTAGTGTACATTGTTTAAAGTATATGTATATTGTAAGTATGTGTATATTGGTTAAAGCTGTGAGAACTACACTCACATTGTGTAAATTATTTATTGTTTATTGTAGAGTTTACTGTGCTGTGAGTAATTGTGTGCGCATCAGATGTGTAATCTGATGTTGCTTAAATGTTGTACATGTCATGTCATGACTGCTATGCTGCTCAGAACTGCACCTAAGAATTTCACGGATTCACGGAATTTCGTACGGATTATATAGTAAACTATGTGTATTTTAAATGAATATCATTTGTATATCATTAACTGACAGTTTGGGGTGACCCGATTTTGCGGGAGGATCCGATTTGTCATGACACCGGGTATCTTTGGCATACCCATTTCAAAATACTTTGATTTGGGACACACTAATTCTAATTTTGAATTCTATTTTGGACGAATAGTATGCGAATTAGGATGCAGCAATTGTCTCGTAAAATAAATAATTGATTCTGAAACAAATTGTCAGCAATTCCAGTTTCACTTTCTGTTACATACCTACGTAACAATTCAACAAGAAATCCGCTATTCCTGTAAATCCGTCTGTTTCTATTTGCTGGAATTCGATGGGTGAGATGACTGCAGAGACAGATTCTACATTTGTGAGATGGCCATACATACTCCCATTATTTTCAGTTTGTCGGAGAAAAGGTCAAGAACCACAGTAGAAGTATGTGCGACTACTTCGAGATTCTACATCGAGAAATAGCACGAGCAACACTTGGACCGGTGCCACGCTAACACTAAGCAGAGAGATTTGCGGGGTCAGAGAAGAGAATGCGGCGGACGAGAGCACGGGCAACAGAACAGAACAGAACAGAAATTCCTCTCGGTCTGCCATGCTGCTTGAACCCTGAAGTGAAGAGACTCATGTCCGCATCTAGAATGCCTAGTCATACTTCTGTGGTTATTTTAGTGAAAGTAACTCAAAAGTAACGCAAAAGTAGCGCATTACAATTCAGAGACAGTAATATTGTGATGTAACTAATTACTTTCAAATGACAGTAACTAGTAATATATAATGGATTACATTTTGGAAGTAACTTGCCCAACTTTGATTGTTACTGTTCATATAACAGTGTATCAGGGGTGAGAACCTCAGAAGCTTAAATTCATATATGGTATTTGACGTTTTGCCCAATCACAACAGACTGGGCTGTCTGACCAATCAGAGCAGAGTAGGCTTTCAGAAAGGAGGGGAGCTTCGAACAAACCTTTTTAGACTCTTTGAGAAATGAGGTGTTGTGCAATGTATGTTATGAGAAAAGTGTTTATATTTATATGAGAAAAGTATATATTTATAATATATTTAGGAGACCTCTAAAAAAAATTAGGAACCTTTAAAATAGCATTATTGGGGCACTTAAAAAAACAACAACATAATTGACACTAAAAGGCATTGGTTGTCATATGTGTCATAGCTAAACATGACGAGTCAGAATGGATATGCAGCTAGGCTTGTGTGCATACAACATCCCCTTGTATGAAAGAACCACAGCCAGTCTGCATGTGCCAGATCTCTTTCTGGCTGACTCAGAGATTTTGTTTAGCAGTAAGCATTTTCATCGGAAACAGCTACAAGAAAAAAAGACTGTAATGATGACACATTTATTGCTGCTCTTGTATTCTCACTGTAGCGCTTATCAATTTCACCATGTAGCGTGATTCTTAAAAATCCTGCTCAGGATACGAAACCATAATTCCTTCACTTCACGCAGTTAACCTTTGATCAAACAGGATTTTTACAAGTGTTTTTTTTTATTTTTATGAAACTATAGCCCTCAGATAGGAAAGGCATGTCATAGAGAAGCTACATGCTTTTCTCTCTCTTCCTCTATTACTGCACCTTCACTACCCCTTCACATTTTGCACAATGACAGAGAGGAAGCACTCAAGCTATCCAAACAGATGGTGAGGCAGAGCTGTGGAGTAATAATGCAAACTTCATACATGAGGGCCTTTTGTTAGTACCAGGGAATTTCCTCACAGCTGCTAGAGAGGGACTTTCTCCACAGTTTAGCAAAAGAAAAACAAGACGCTCACCTCATTTTATTTAGTGTTAAATAGAAATGTTTTGACTGAGATTTCTCTGGTTTTCTGTCTCAGGGGTTTCTCGGACGGATGGGAAAATATGACTCTTAATATAACCTAACATGCACATAGATGTATTTCCAAAGCTTTTCTCACTTTTACACCAGACCCTGATGCATAAAATTGAATTATTTTAGCCCAGAACACATCTGACTTCCATGGAACTTCCTTAAAGGTGGTTCAGATTCAATCATGTTTTTTTAATCCACCTTCAGATAATGCGAAAAGACTTTGTGTTTAGATATTTAAGACTTTCTAATGGCCCTTAAAGGCATAGGTCATCCAAAAAGTAAAAATGCAACAGTTGAGGTGATAGTTCCCCAGGTTTATATTATATTAATATATATTATAGTTATATATATATAGTTATATTATGGGGAAAAACTGCATGGCTTTTATTGTTTTATAATGTTTCCTGGCGTGCACGTATAATGTTTGTACAACATTTTTCATATCCTGATTTTAGCCCTGCTGTGAGACTTCAGTGTAAACGCCCACTGCTGTGATTGGCTGACATCTTTACATATGAAATGGCTAAATACATGTGTAACTCTCTCGAAAACCTTTAGCACGTTTTTATTATTACAGCTCTCATGGTTAACAAATCGTGAAACGTGTTGATTATAGCATTATATTTGATGTCATTGCAACTCAACATGTTGAGCACATGAATGCAGTGATGATCTCGTCATTGCAGCTCGATTCTGCACACTAACAAATGCTTTCATCATATCTAACAGTGCAGACACAATGTAAATAAGAGATTTGTCGATTATTACGGGAGTTTTGGTGAGAGTCCAGAACTCAGTCACTGATAAACTCACACTGTTTGATTGACAGCTCCAGTGATTGAATGGAGTGTTCTTTGATCGCTTTCTATAAATTAATCACAGTTTAAATAATAGATTATTTTCACTCTACTAAAAGAAACAATGTGAAGTTGACCGTTTAGTCACTGGTTTGATTTGCTGACAGATAGATGAAAAAAAAGATCTGACTGTACATGAATCATTACATATCAGAAATCACCGATCACAGATTAGGCATTAAAATTAACACGGTTACTTGCATGTTGTGGCATTACTGTTGAGTCCATATCTTAAAAGTCTGTTTGCAAAACCTGCGCTAAAATTGCTGTCTGATTTACCAAAGAATCCACAGTGAAATACACTGAACAAAATTATAAACGCAACACTTTTGTTTTTGGCCCCATTTTTCATGAGCTGAACTCAAAGATCTAAGACTTTTTCTATGTACACAAAAGGCCTATTTCTCTCTAAATCTGTGTTAGTGAGCACTTCTCCTTTGCCGAGATAATCCATCCAACTCACAGGGGTGGCATATCAAGAAGCTGATTAGACAGCATGATTATTGCACTGGTGTGCCTTAGTCTGGCAACAATAAAAGGCCACTCTAAAATGTGCAGTTTTATCACACAGCACAATGCCACAGATGTCGCAAGTTTTGAGGGAGCGTGCAATTGGCATGCTGACTGCAGGAATGTCCACCAGAGCTGTTGCCTATGAATTGAATGTTCATTTCTCTACCATAAGCCGTCTCCAAAGGCGTTTCAGAGAATTTGGCAGTACATCCAATCAGCCTCACAACCGTAGACCACGTGTAACCACACCAGCCCAGGACCTCCACATCCAGCATCTTCACCTCCAAGATCGTCTGAGATGAGCCACCCGGACAGCTGCTGTAACAATCGGTTTACATAACCAAAGAATTTCTGCACAAACTGTCAGAAACCGTCTCTGGGAAGTTCATCGGTATGCTCGTCGTCCTCATCGGGGTCTCGACCTGACTGCAGCTCGTTGTCGTAACCGACTTGAGTGGGCAAATGCTCACATTCGATGATTCTGGCACTTTGGAGAGGTGTTCTCTCCACGGATGAATCCCGGTTTTCACTCTACAGGGCAGATGGCAGACAGCGTGTATGGCATTGTATGGGTGAGTGGTTTGCTGATGTCGACATTGTGGATTGTGGATTGGCCCATGGTGGTGGTGGGGTAATGGTATGGGCAGACATACGTTATGGACAACGAACACAGGTGCATTTTATTGATGGCATTTTGAATGCAGAGAGATACCGTGACGAGATCCTGAGGCCCATTGTTGTGCCATTCATCCACAACCATCACTTCATGTTGCAGCATGATAATGCACGGACCCATGTTGCAAGGATCTGTACACAATTCCTGGAAGCTGAAAACATCCCAGTTCTTGCATGGCCAGCATACTCACCGGACATGTCACCCATTGAGCATGTTTGGGATGTTCTGGATCAGCGTATACGAGAGCGTGTTCCAGTTCCTGCCAATATCCAGCAACTACGCACAGCCATTGAAGAGGAGTGGACCAACATTCCACAGGCCACAATCAACAACCCGATAAACTCTATGTGAAGGGGATGTGTTGCACTGCGTGAGGCAAATGGTGGTCACACCAGATACTGACTGGTTTTCGGACCCCCCCAATACAGTAAAACTGCACATTTTATTGTGGCCAGCCTGTGCAATAATCATGCTGTCTAATCAGCATCTTGATATGCCACACCTGTGAGGTGGATGGATTATCTCGGCAAAGGAGAAGTGCTCACTAACACAGATTTAAAGAGAAATAGGCCTTTTGTGGAAAATGTCTTAGATCTTTGAGTTCAGCTCATGAAAAATGGGGGTAAAAACAAAAGTGTTGCGTTTATAATTTTGTTCAGTGTACAAATAATTAATGCTCATCTGAGACATTCACATGGTTGAAACTAAATAACCACATTCCTAGCATTAGGATACTTTGGAAGGTAATTTTATTTGTGGTCCAGTGATCTTCTCTCGCTCTTCTCTCCTCGTCATCTCACTAACACGCTAGTGGGCGGGGGCAAATTTGCAATGATGTAACTTGATCTTCTTCTGTAGAGGTAGTCTTTCACTTATCATCATAGATTCCACAATGTGTCGTTCAATGGGCTTGGTTAAAATAAAAGCTGTTTTTGGACTAAAAAAAGACATTTTCAGTTCTGAACCTTACAGGATATTCTTATAGTATGATGACCTCTTATATGTCAAAAGCTTAAGGAAAATTTGATCTGTATGTGTAAAAACTGTATGTGTGAAATGTGTAAAAACCTTTAACCTTTAACTTCTTTTCAGTCCATATTATGTTCCCGTATTGCCTGTGTTCTGTTTTCCTAGTTAGTTTCTTTGGTTATTGATTTACACACCTGTTCTGTTTTCCATTGATTTCTCTCTATTTGTATTTAAGCCCTCAGTTCACTGTTCCGTGTCGTTTCCATTCTATGTGGTTTGCGTTTTCTCCTGTGTTTCATTGGATTTGTCCTGAGTGTATAAAAACTTTGTTTGCTGAACTCTATCGTTGCGGACCCATATCAGGAGAAGTTTTTTTTGTTTACTTTTTATTGTAACCATTTTTAAAGCATTAAAATATTTCCCCCTTAATTAGAGAAAAAGAAAGAAGACACATAGACACAGAACTCTCTGTGAACTGAGAACCAGTGATTCAAATTCCCATATCAAGTCAACAGGTTGGGGGAAGTGATATGTGTGTATATGGAAGTGAGAGAGGGATGGCTGCCAGGAGGAATACGAGAACAATAGTTGCTGAAATGTAAGACATCCTCTTCTGCAAAAAAGACCACACCTCTGGTGGGAAAGATGCTCAGGTCAGCAGTGCTCAAACAAATCCACCAGTCAAACCAAGTGAGGATCCAGTGTGTCCTTGGATAAAAATACTTAAGTCACAGAGGTTGTGGAACACGTCAACGGATGTCCTCATGCAAACCAGAGATCTTGGGAGTTGCTTCCACTTTGTGAAACAGGCTCTGATAACAAAATACAAGGCAATTAACTTCCATCTGGTGTTTTGTTGTGTTTTATTGCATAGGACTTCCTGTTGTTCTGGAAGTAATCGTTCTTGACGCATGACCCCAAATTGATCTCATATGACTCTTTTCATTGACAGTTTAGTGAGTCCCATTCATGCTTTCTTATTCAAAGTCATTATGGGCATATAGTGTCATATATTTCTCTGCCTTACTATATACCACATCACCTGTGTTTGAGAGTAGTACTGGTAGTTATGAAACATGGCTCTGTCATATTAAAGGGATAGTTCATCCAAAAAATGTCTCTCACCATCATAAGACTTTCTGTCTTCAGATGGACACAAAGGGACATGTTGTAGACAAGCAGAATATTCAAAGTTTTAAAGATCCAGAAAGGACTTAAAAGCATAATCAAAAAAATTAAAGTAATCCATATGACCATTATTATATTGCAGGTATTCTGAAGCCATACAATAGTTGAGAAACTTTTAAGTTTTTAATATATCAAAATATATAGAAAGAAAATTTCCAATTCCAAAATACATTTTGGGTTAATGCAAAATGTTCTTTTGTAATATATTTTGAACAATATAAATGTATTTAGATTGATTTAAAAAATGTCTCCAAAATATATTATGAAATATTAGTTAATAAAACTAATTGAAAATATTTTTATGCAAATCCATTTTAAAATTATATATTAGAAATATATGCCATATTTGCCTCTTTTTTTGTATATTTAAAAATATATCAGAATTTTTTTTTTTTTGCTTAAGTTCATGTAATATTATTCATAACATCTCCTTTTGTGTTTCATGACAGAATGAAAGAATGCTTTTGAAATGAGGGAGAGTAAATGGTGACAGAAATGTTCATGTGAACTCTTCCTTTAATCCTGATCTTTCAGTTTTTAGTAAATAAATCCAAAACTTACACCAAGTAGTAGCTATAAGATGAATAGCTTAGTGGTTAAAAATGTGGGTTGGTGACCCACAGGTTGTAGGTTCAAACTCCAAAAGCAGTAATTCATTGGCTGCCATGTTGTGCCCTTAAGCAAAGTAGGCCACTTAATTTTGGGTCGTCTAGAGGGATGTAGTAAAAATGAACTGAATATACTGAAAACGTAAGTAACCACAATAGCAATAATCAGTGTGAAACACTCTAACACAGTATTTCTATTTATCACATCATTGTAGTTGCTCCTCTTAACTGCACATCATCGATTTTCCCTAGACTTCCTTTTTCGAGCGATGATGTCAGCAGACCTCCCTGGTTGTCTCATTGTTTATGAGCGGTGGAAATCCTATGTTGCCCATTGACGAAGGTCAAATAAAGGACAGGGTCTGTTTATTTTCCTTCCAGCCAGCCTCTCCACATCATCTCAAGAAGCATGGAAGGCACAGCGGTGCCCGCTGGGATAGTTGAGAGTGATGTCTTGTCTCTCAGCAGCCATATGTGAAAAAAGCATTTCAGGCATTTGATAAATTAATAGTTGGCTGTAGTAATTTTTAACAAATCAATTTCTACACAAAACTAACAGTAAATTATCAATGCACTGGACAAACCAGAAGTGTCCAGAAAATGGTGTTGCTTATCATTTCCATGTACTGTGTGTCTGTGTGCATGCAACAAATTGTGGTCTGTGCATAGTGTCAGATTCATTGCTATTGTCAGAATCATGATGAATGGAAGGTTTAGCACATTGCCCACTGCAGCCTTAATCAAAAGCAGCTTTGGCCACAAGTGGCTACATATGAAAGCAGGAGGAGTTTTATGAGTGTCTTTGTTTAAAGGTCCCGTTCTTCGTGTTTTTTTGAAGCTTTGATTGTGTTTACAGTGTGCAATATAACATGTGTTCATGTTTCGCGTGTAAAAAAAAACAGTATTTTTAACACAATGTACTTATCTGTATACCGCTGTTTTCACTGTCCTAAAAACGGCTGATGACTTCCTTTATTCTATGAAGTCCCTCCTTCAGAAATACGTAACGAGTTCTGATTGTGCCAGCGGTTCCCGTGTCGTGATTTGACCGCAGCTTAGCGAACGTGGAAAGGTCACGCCTCTTAACGGGAGATATATGTGCTCAATGATCTCTACAGCGTCCCTGGGAAAGCCAAACAAAGGTGATTTGACTCCGGGATGAAAATAACAGCGTCTCGACGACATGGCGACAAACACACTCAAACGCAACACTTCCTTTTCTCCACGCGACCGTCCTCTTCTCCACGTGGGACAGCAACAAGACCACGCCCCCTTTTTGCACGTATTCTTGTGGGCGGAGGTTAGTCTGTTCTACTGTTCTACTGTACCAGGATGTAGTCCAAGCCGGCCGTTCGCTGTAGGCTTTGAAAGGGAACTTCTGTTAAGTAAAATATCTCGCTTGGCATTGAACTTTGAGCTTTATAATTTTACAGGTATTATTAATGCTCTAACAGCAACATTACACACTAACTAAAGTTTAAACAATGGGATCACGAAGAACGGGACCTTTAAAGGGATAGTCCACCCAAAAAAAAAAAAAAATGTTTTGATTTCCCATTGACTTCAACAGTATGGATAAACAAATGGAAGTCAATGGGAACTTGAAACTGTTTGGTTACCAACATTCTTCAAGATATCTTCATTTGTGTTCTGCACAAGAAAGAAAGTCCCACAGGTTTGAAACAATATGAGGGGGAGTAAATGACAGTTTTCTTTTTTGGGTCAATGATCCCTTCAAGGATGCCTACACACTAGAGAAAGCACTGACGCAGTGTTTGACGTATCGGGATTCTTAATATGTGTTAAGAGAGTGCAGAAAGAGAAAGACAATCTTTCTCACTACGCTTTGAAAGTCTACTAAAGTAAAGTTTAAACTGAGCAGACTATTTCCTAAGATATGCTTTTGTTCTTTTTGGTCACATAGGTTTTTTTTTTTTTTTTTTTTGTATCCAGCTCTCATCACATCACTTGTGTAAGTGGTGTTATGATATACCTGAGATGTTAAGGCCTTCACCAGAAATGGGTTGGAGGGTCACATCTGGAGAATAACTCTCTACAGCAGACACTGGATTTGCACTCAGTTCTAGTATGGAGTATGTGTATGAGGCACTACTCTGTCAAAATTGTAGGAAAAAACAAGACTCAGACGTCAAGAGATCTATTCCGACAACAGCAGCCGCTTCTCAACTCCCTGTCTGTGTTTGACATACTGCAAAAGACTTAATATAACCACCCGCCATTCCATGAGGCATTTTTGCCCCAAAATATGCTTAAATACATTTTTAACACAGACACATGCACGCACACACACACACTTGGGGTGTTTCTCTAACGGAAGGCTGCATCCTACTGAGACTGCGTCCTTCCTAGTCCAGTCCTTCAGAGGCTTGTAGGCTAGTGTCCTCCTCAGCAATTATAAATGAGACAGTAAGTACGCATGGCTACATCACACACGTTACTGTGTGTGTGTTACTGTTACACGTTACTGTTACACATACTGATTTTCACCTACTATGGAAGTATAACTGGCACCATCTAGTTTAAAGGCAGTAGTTAAAAAAAAAAAAAAACTACCTGACTTCTTTCATGGTTTAAAGAAACATATATATGTATGCCTTCATGAATAGTTCAATCTAGGCTTGGGGCTCATAGTAACAATGATTTCCTTGGAGGAAAATAAAAAGAAATGTTTTACTTTAGTTTGACTGTGTAAAGAGTGAAGCCATCGCTCATAGTGGTCCCTGGTGAGAACTGCCTATTTATCCAGAGGAGATGAAGCACGTGGATACAGAAGCAGAGAGAGAGAGAGAGCAAGGGTCAAAGAGTTCATATTCAGGGAATAACACAGTGTTAACCCCTTCTGAGATCATGTAAAGAAGCAGGAGGCATTGTGGGTTAGAGAGTTGGAAAGGTGGAGAAGAGGGCGAATGGAGGCAGCAGGGTTTAAATTTCCTCACCAGAAAAGGAGATTAACACTGGCGGAGTCTCGCCGAGAAAAGAAAGAGTTACCCCCTTTTGGCTGAACTTCATTTCATTGTGTGGTTTCAGATTTTCCCAGAGCATATTTCCACTAGGGATAAGGACTGACAGGGGCAGTCCAGGGATTTGCAGAACTGAAATGTTTCATGTATTATGTGTGTTTGCAGTTTAAAGATGATCTCTAGAGTAGCGCTATATATATATATATATATATATATATATACAGTGAGGAAAATAAGTATTTGAACACCCTGCTATTTTGCAAGTTCTCCCACTTAGAAATCATGGAGGGGTCTGAAATTCTCATCGTAGGTGCATGTCCACTGTGAGAGACATAATCTAAAAAATAAATAAATCCAGAAATCACAATATATGATTGTTTAACTATTTATTTGTATGATACAGCTGCAAATAAGTATTTGAACACCTGAGAAAACCAAGGTTAATATTTGTTACAGTAGCCTTTGTTTGCAATTACAGAGGTCAAACATTTCCTGTATTTTTTCACCAGGTTTGCACACACTGCAGGAGGGATATTGGCCCACTCCTCCACACAGATCTTCTCTAGATCAGTCAGGTTTCTGGCCTGTTGCTGAGAAACACGGAGTTTGAGCTCCCTCCAAAGATTCTCTATTGGGTTTAGGTCTGGAGACTGGCTAGGCCACGCCAGAACCTTGATATGCTTCTTACAGAGCCACTCCTTGGTTATCCTGGCTGTGTGCTTCGGGTCATTGTCATGTTGGAAGACCCAGCCTCGACCTATCTTCAATGCTCTAACTGAGGGAAGGAGGTTGTTCCCCAAAATCTCGCAATACATGGCCCCGGTCATCCTCTCCTTAATACAGTGCAGTCGCCCTGTCCCATGTGCAGAAAAACACCCCCAAAGCATGATGCTACCACCCCCATGCTTCACAGTAGGGATGGTGTTCTTGGGATGGTACTCATCATTCTTCTTCCTCCAAACACGTTTAGTGGAATTATGACTAAAAAGTTCTATTTTGGTCTCATCTGACCACATGACTTTCTCCCATGACTCCTCTGGATCATCTTTGCGTCTTTATGCAGCTAACGACCTCAAACAGGTGCATCTAATTTAGGATAATAAATGGAGTGGAGGTGGACATTATAAAGGCAGACTAACAGGTCTTTGAGGGTCAGAATTCTAGCTGATAGACAGGTGTTCAAATACTTATTTGCAGCTGTATCATACAAATAAATAGTTAAAAAAATCATACATTGTGATTTCTGGATTTTTTTTTTTAGATTATGTCTCTCACAGTGGACATGCACCTATGATGACCATTTCAGACCCCTCCATGATTTCTAAGTGGGAGAACTTGCAAAATAGCAGGGTGTTCAAATACTTATTTTCCTCACTGTATATATACATATATTCATTCAAAAGTCTGCTCACCAAGGCTGCATTTATTTGATAAAAACAGTAATATCATAAATTACTTTTCATAAAATGACTTTCTATTTTAATATATTTTTAAAGGTATTTTATTCCTGAATTTTCAGCATCATTACTCCAGTCTTCAATGTCACATGATCCTTCAGAAATCATTATAATATGATGATTTGCTGCTCAAGAAACATTTCTGATTATTTTCATTATTAATGTAAAAACTGTTATGCTAATTAATATTTTTGTGTGATACCAGTGATACTTTTTAAAGGATTATTTGATGAATAACATTTAAAAGTCCTTCGTTCATCTTCAGAACACAAATTAAGATATTTTTTATGAAATCCGACAGCCTCTGACCCCTCCATAGACAGCAACACAACGACCACTTTCAAGGCCCAAAAAGGTAGTAAAGACATCGTTAAAATAGTCCATGTGACTCCAGTGGTTCAACATTAATTTTATGAAGCGACAAGAATACTTTTTGTGTGCAAAAACAAACAAAAATAATGAATTTATTCAACAATGTCTTCTCTTCCCTGTCACTTGCTACGCTATGCACGTTGTTGGGCTATTCACACAATGCAGCACTTCCGAGTTCTACGGCAGAATGGTGGTTCACTGTTGGCTGAGCAAATTAAGGTTGAACCATTGGAGTTTCACGAGTTCACACTTACATCAAATTAAATAGAGTAAAGATTATGCGCATTTGGCGTGCTGTCCGGAGGAGGGCTCCAGCTCTGAATTTTGGAATTTAAAGGGCTTGTGTTTAATTAGGATTAATTATCTGAACGTGCTCCTCCCGAAATTTGTTAATAAAACATCACTACATGGACTATTTTAACATTCTAATGTCTGTACTACCTTTCTGGGCCTTGAAAGTGTTAAAGGGGTGATGAATTGAGAAATCAACTTTCCCTTAAGCTTTTGATATATAAAAGGTCATGGTAATATAAGAATATCCTGTAAGTTTCATAGCTCAAAACTTCCTTGTTATTCAAAGAAAAGCTTTTATTGACACCAGGCCCAGCAAATTATCGATTTCAGAATGTGCCTGGCTATGACGTTAGAGTGTAGTGAAGCACCGCCTCAACAGAAGACGAACAATGCCTGATTCTGTAGCCCCACCTAACATGACAGCTAAGAGCAGCATAGAGCTAAACAGCATCGGATTTCTAAGCAGTAAACATACCACATAAGCTTCATTCGGATTCCAATATTATGAATGCATGGATTAACTTTATTTTGAATGAATCTCCAGCTCACGTGGGGAAGACATTGCACGTATGTTCATTTAACCATGGAGTCGTTTGTAAACAAGAGACTCAATTTGCAGACAGGATGAGATTACATGAACGAATGAAGCAATACACTAATGTGATTACAATTTTTCTTTTTTTATATGTGATAGTATTGCATTGTTACAGATTGTTTGATATCTATGGATAATGTGTATGTGTCTAACAGAACATACCTTAGCACGCTATCACAGGCTGGAGAATACTTTATTTGTGGTGTTCTTGGTTCATTACTGTCTTGATGTGCGTTGTTCACTCTCTTGAGTGTGCGGGTGTGTGTGTGTGTACGGTTCGCGGTTATATTCATCGATCGGGTGGGCCAAGTAACGTTAATAAAAAAATAACATTCCAATCAATCACGGATGGATGAGAGATGAATCATTGTGTTTGTTTGATAAAGACATTTTGCGAGCCTGCAGTTGCTACATTATGTTTATTTCTGTCCTGTCAATGTGATTGGCCAAGGCGAATAATAAGTCCTGTCTCCATGCATGTGACTCCCGTCATATCAACCATAGCGTTAGGGAGTCACGACCAGCCTAGAGTGAGAGGCACACTCGCTTTATGAAAGGGGTTTGTTGCTGGTTACTGTGTGATGACTTAAATCGTGAAATTGCTCCGTGAGCCAACATACATCCTCATCTCAGCGTAGTTTATCAACTGAGCGAGGAGAGAACGCGTCCAAAGTTAAGTGTTTCTTAAAGGGGTGGTACACTTCATTACAAATTATATATAAAACTCCAAAAATATACATACCAGCATAATTAAATTACTGTAAATGAAAAGACAATCCATTGAAAATCAAACAATATTTTCAAAATATATTCAAAATAAGAGAATCAGAGTTTTAAATAATAAAGAAAATATTTTGAGTGAAAATTATAATGTTGATTTTACACTCATTACAAGTGCATATTTTAATGTAATGTGTTCTCACATGGCGATTTAAAATTGTAGTCCATGTATATAGCAAATAACTTTCATAAAACATCAGATTTATATTTAAATCAGGTTTATGTTTTTAATTACAAGCAAAAATAATCAGTGGTGAGAATCGATTCTGATTTCTGAAGTGTAGCCTATTCTTTTAACAGAGAAAACATCCATTGAAATTAAAGCAGTACAATGAATGCGTCTTGAAAAGAAAGAACTGCTTTTCTAACATAAAATTGTTCATGTACAACGCTTTGAAACCTTTTTTAATTAACCGCAAGAAAACCTCTACAGACTGGTTGTCATAAATGTTACCAGATTATTGGTTGCTTTCTCAAATATTACATGGCTGTATTTTTAGTGCTAGCAGTCAAAAATAAAACTTGGAGAAATATTGAAATACTGTTGATCTCATGTTTTTTTTGTTCTTACTGAGAATCATCCATAAAAGAGTAGGCTACATTTTTAACTTGCAGGGTATAAGGTGGAATAACATTCATAGCATAATACTCACTACTCACTACTCTTGAGTACTTTTACAAGGGCTGCTTTTTACTCCTACTTTGAGTAGTATTTAGGACAAGTACTTTTACTCTACTTGCACTACATTTTTTGACAAGTAACAGTACTTTTACTTGAGTATGCTTTTTCAGTACTCTTTCCACCACTGCTGATATATTTTAAGATATACCAGTGCAAGCTGCTTTCAGTTTAATTTGGGACCATATAGGCTTAAGCCTTGTCTGTGAAACCGGGGGGAAATGTTTTATGGCCTTGACACAATGAGATCATGAAGTGACTCAGCAAAGCTTCTATGAGAACAAAGTCAAATCTGCAAATCTGATACAGGAAAGCTCTGGCATTGTGCTCCTCATGTTCATACTGAATGGATGGAAATGGGTGCAAACCAATGTTTAATTGGATTTATTGTTATCCTTATCAAATATGATCATATGTTTTTTGTGTAATTTTTTGTATTATGATTTCATTCACTTCTACTACAGTTTCACTATGTACTGTACAGCATCCCCTTCGAAAAGAAAGAAGCTTGAGTTTACATGTAAAAAGCTAATGTATTATATTTATGAGCAGATTAACTTTATTTCAAATCTGTCTACTAAAGCTATTTACTGCTCAGTTGTTTGCCAAATAATCCTTTTCGTCAGCACTTGTGTACAGTTTTGTCAATTTCCATAATAAGAAGTGTACCGGACATCTGGAGGATGATCTGCCTCTTTATGAGACAGTGTCTTTCATGTTTTATACACACCTGCGTAAAGCTTACATCAGAGTGTGAAGTGTTGTGAGTGTTTCCGCTTGCATTGGTTTACAAACGGCAAACTGTGCTATGACAGGCAAAACACTACGAAGCTCCTTTTGCTAATATTTAGTGAAGCTGCCAAATTTAGACCATCACTGTATAGAAAAGGTCTGTTTACATGTTGTGCTCAACAAATTGTCAGACTTGTTGTCTTGAAATTCAACTTGTGGATGAAAATGAGTACATAAGCATCATTACTCCAGTCTTCAGTGTCACACCATCCTGCAGAAATAATTCTAGTATGCTGATTTTCTGCTCAAGAAACATTTCTTATTATCATCATGTGACATTTTTTTATGGAAACTGTGATACATTTGTTTCAGGATTCTTCAATTAATAGAAAGTTAAAAAGAATAGCATTTGTTTAAAATATAATTATTTGAAACATAAATGTCTTTACAGTCAATTTTGATAAAATGATTGCATCCATGCTGAATAAAGGTATCCATTTCTGTAAAAAGAAACGTTTGAATGATTGTGTTTGCATATGTGAACATTTGAGATTTTCTAGAAGTCTAAAATTAATATATGGGCCCTATCATACACCAAGTACAATGCAACGCCAGGCTAGTTTCAGCCCATCGCAGTTATCATTTTCATGTCCAGCAACATGTTTTTTAAATAGCAAATGTGCCCATTTGTTTCGCTGGTCTGTGTTCAGGCGCATTGTTGTTGCTATTTTGAGGCAACTGAAACGACTGCGCCATTGACCAACAAAATCCTGGTCTGAAGTCAATGGCGCAGTATATTTGGTGTTATTTAAAGGGCGCGGTAGTAATATGTGCCTATAGGCGGGTACACTCTACTTATTACACACACAGGGAAGCGCCTCTGGAGAAGCGTTCAGTCTTTCCGTTAGTTCTGCAAATTCCCTCATGTAAATAGCGAAACCGCCATGGTGCAAGCCCTGCTGGCATTTAAAGGGAAAGGGAGATGAGACTCTGATTGGTTTATTGCACGTTACGCCCAAAACACACCCATGACTTGCTAAGAGACTAAAGGCCAATTTATACTTCTGCGTCGAGTGCACGCAGAGGGTACGGCGTACCCTACGCATAGACGCGTTGGCTACGCCGTACCCTACGCCGTACCCTGACGCGCACCTCTCCAAAAATGTAACAACGCGTCAATTCTACGCGGAGCGCAAGCGCTGTGATTGGTCTGCCAGAACCCTTCCCTCAGGTCAATAAATAAATAAAAAATCTGCGATAGGAGTGTGTGTGTGTGTGTGTCCAGAAATTGGATGATAGTTCCTTACGTCTGCTATAACACAATATTTTGCAGTCCAGCGATTCTTTATGGTAGTAAATAAATACATAGATCCGCTGAGTATAGTTTATTTATTTTCTCATTAAAACCAAAGATGTTAATCAGTGATTGTATATCAAGAACAGGGACACATTAGGGTATATTTCGTGAATGAAGTCTCCGCAACAGCAATCGATTGCTCGAGCCACCGCTGTTTTCAGCGGCCACGAGCTCCGCATGATTTCACAAACACATTCCAGCGCCAGATCGCCTTATTTAACTTTACTAATCAACTAGAGATGCTTAATTTGCTTTAGATACAACAACTCAAGCTGCAAGAAAAGCCGCTCTCTCACTGCTGCTGATATTCTGACATGAATGTACAGATGCTAGTACACAACAAGCTGCTTCTTCTTCGGCTGTTCTCTTGATTACACCAACATGCCCGAGGACACTGCCTCCTAGCGTCTGCATGTGTAACTGCACATTGACGCAGACAACAGCGCAGAAGTATAAATGCTCACGACGGCGTCGGCTACGCGCGTAGCCTACGGCGTACACTACGGCGTACACTCGACGCAGAAGTATAAATTGGCCTTAAGTACAACCCTTTTGGGACATGCTCCTGGCGTGCTGACAGTTTTTTTCCGTCATTAAACTAGCAAAAGTGGATTCAGACACGCCCTACGTGCACCTGTGCCATACGCTTCACACCATGCACTCAGATCGTTAAAATAGGGCCCTGAATCAGAAATGCACGATATAAGCTAACCTACACTATATTATATACATTATAATCAAAATATACTGTATAAAATGTTTAGCCCAAAAAATTATTCTGCATAACATAGGTAATCCCATAATCCAAAACGTAACAAGCTCAGTGAAAGATATAGAGAATTTTTGATCATAAATACTAACATTTTATTTTATGCTTAGGTATCAAGTCATTAGCTTAGCAACATACTAACATCAGACAGGAACACAGCTATAGTCTTAGCTATAGTTATTTCCAATCTGTAAATATAGGACAACACGTCATGCCAAACTACATAAGCATAAGCTACATCAACTTATAGAGATGCTTATCATTCTTAACTAGTGTCAACATGCAGCATTGGAATCCGAAATTACGAAGTTACGATATACTTTTTAGGAGTGGGAAAAAGTTTGTGCTAAGTGGGAAACTCTACATCCGGGATCTAAAACAGCCAGCTGATGTTGTTAGTTTGAAGCTGCTCTGTCTGGAGAGGCACTAAAGTAGCTATAAACATTGACTAAAAGAGCTGAAAGAGGACAGCAGTTAAGCTGGGTTTATTGAGGTTGTAAGACAGAGCCCTCATGTCCATTAGCAACAGTATAAGTGACTCTTAACAAAGACAATAATGGAGTAATCCAGTAATGGAGGTGTATTTCCTTTACGGAGGTTTTGATTTATGGGTGGAAGTCACTGGTGCATTGCCCACTCTACTATGTAAAAGGCCATTGTAAAACAAAACATCTATAATTTCCTGTTCGGGGCAGTATCAAGATGCATGTTGACTAAATTCAAGCATTAAAGAGAAAACAGTTGTTTTCAACAGTTTTTTGTCAAACCGACACTTTGAAATAAAAGACAGGGAAAGCAATAAAGGGCATTGCTAACAACACATCCAGCCAGCCACCTACGTTTCTCATAACAAGCGCATGAAGCTCAGAGTGCAGCTTCATCCTCTGTCACTGGCCTGCTGCTGGATTTGTAAATCGCGTTGGTCCGGGATCCTTTATCCTTTTTTTCTTCTTCCAGCGAACGCCTTGTGAAAGAATTTGGTTTAACTGCTGCCATCTCTACAAAAGTGATCATCCTAATAAGGTTTTGGCGGAGTCGGAGTGACTGTGACGCCCACGCACTTTCGTTGCCAAGAACGGAAAGTTGAATGACAGGTGACGAGAACCAATCAGATTGGATAAAATAACACGCATCCAATTCTGATTCGCCAGGGACGCAGCGACCTGCGTCCGGAGGAGGATCTTTAAGAACCCAATTAGAGACCAGCTTCAGGTCACATGCTGCCCGTAGATTTTTGTACTCAGATAGACACCCATTTGTCCGGCGTCCCTCGCGCCTGAAACCGCATGAAACATATTGAAGAACATATAAAATAGTTAACCGATCAAAGACAGTTTTTATTAAATGCTCAGGCTCTTACTAACAGCCGGCACATCATATGAGTAAACTATTTTATTTTTATTTCATTTTTATATCATTTTTGTATACATGTATATTTCTGGAATTTTGATGGAGGCGGCACCCCAGCGCCCTCTATTGACCAGCTGCCACTGATGTGAAGTGATGTGAAGGCCAAGTATGTCAACCTACTCAGAATTTGTCCTCTACATTTAACCCATCCACACAAACACACTGCAATCCATGGACACACACACACACACCCGGAGAGCGCCCGGGGAGTAGTTGAGGGTTAGGTGTCTTGCCCTGCCACCTCAGTCATTTCCTGCCGGCATATAACCCACGACCTTTGGGTTACAAGGCCACAACTGCCCCTCATGTGTAGACTTCTTCTAAACTGTCATGTAAGGACACACTAGCTATTACCAAAAGTTTCTCATCCACACTGAAACCTCTGTAAATGTTAAATTCACCTTACAGCGCATACGTAAAACCTCATAAAAGCTCACTGAGATGATACAGACGGAACAGATAAAGTTCTCATGATATTCTTCTGGCAGGATCATTTTATTTAGCAGAATATCTCACCATTTACTGATGTGTTCAGGTTGCACTCACTCACTATTATGTTTGGTCTAAAACGCAACTGCTCATGACATAAACATACATATCTATGGGTTCAATATGCGTCACATGACTAAACATGCGTAATTGTTTTCAAATACCTCCGTTTCAGAGTCCACACTACAAGTCCACCACTTAGGAAAGCTCTGTTTTCACAGGATAAATTTGCCATCTCGGTGTAAACGGGAGGCCAAAACGAAGAGAAAAAGATGCATTTTCAAACTAAAACAATAGTGTGGGGATACTTCTTTAGTGTTCAACAAAAGAAAGAGGCTTTTACAGGTTTGGAACTTGAGGGTGAGTTTTTGGGTTAACTATCTTGAAACTTAAAGTCAAGCCTCAGTATTAAACAACATGCTAGCATTTTATAGACATAATACATTTTATTTGCATCAAAATGTTGTGGTATACAGTGTCTTTTGTGTGAAAATGTTAATGTATACTGAGGCATTTAGTTGAAACACCCAAACTCATATTTTTTCACAAGCTTTGAAGAATGTATGGGTTTTCCCTGTGGCTGAGTGTCGTTTGCCAATGTGTATGAGTATACTTGCATATTTCCGCTGTTATTTAAACACAAGAGCTGGTGTGTATGTTAGTGTCATGATCTGAACCGTGTGGGGAATGTAGCCAAGGATATTGTGGGGAGGAAGAGAGCTGAAAATGACAAAAACACGGGTAGAGGCAAACCAACATAGAGTCAAAACAGCTGAGAGGTTGGTGTGGCTGATTGAGATGGGATTGTCTGAACCACAGATTGACAGCAATAGTCAAATCCTCAGTCGACCGATCAAAACTGGGCTTTTTTTGGAATGATTTAACGCGAATCTTAGGCCTCGTGGTCATCTTGCACGTTGAGATTTGTAAGGTCACTTCCTTTAGCAAAGCCAGAGGATGTCTGACCAAACGCCGCCATAAATTATCGGCTTCTGCGCGTGTATGTGCGGTAAAAGTGCATAACCTTGGGAAGAGTGGCTGATGTCATGGAGTGCAATCTTGAAATGCTCAGCAGTTGATGGGATTAGAATTTACTGCAAGTTGACTCGTCTAAACATGTTTCTAATAAACCACGACCTGCCACAATTGCTGTCGTAAAATTTGTCATGTCACGTTGCCCCTCTTTCGAATGTGAAAAGGTTAGTGGTCCTCTATAAAACTTGTTAGTGGTCATGTCAGTCTCTTGTCCATTAGTAACCATAGTGAAACCTAAGACTAAAGAATGTCACTTTTTTCTTACCTTGATAAACTATTTTATAAATAAAGGGTAAAACTGGAGACTCCCACCCACAAGCTGAACAAAATGACGGTTTTAGTGGTTCTCTTAGAGGTAAGATCATACGAGCATAATTCACAGGTTTTTGATGAATGGTTTTAATCATGAATTCTTTGGTGGGTCCTTTGGAGTTTAGTCTTCAGTTACGTACACTACCCTTCAAAAGTGTAGGGTCAGCAAGATTTTGTTTGTTTTTGAAAGAAGTCTCACAAAGGCTGCATTTAAAAACTGTAATATTGTGTGAAATAGTATTACAATTGAAAAGACCTGCTATATAAAATGTCATTTATTCCTGTGATGGTAACCCTTACGAAAAATAAGTGTATTCAAGTGTTCTATTAGTAAACTTTTTTAAACGAAAAAAATAAGAAAGTATACTTTCAGTCTACTTTTTATATACTTCTCAGAAATATACTTTATACTTCCCGGAAATAAACTTTATATACTTTTCATAAATATACTTTATATACTCCTCAGAAATATACTTAAAATTGTACTTAAGTATACTTGACTTATACTGACAGAAATGTCTAAATATATTTGGCCTACTCAATCTTTTGATCGGGATATATTTAAAAGTAAGTATTCAAAGTATACTTGGCTTGTAATTGTGTTTAATCTTTTGATTGAGTAGCCTTTAAATATACTTTTTTCATAGATTTACATACCATCTATTTAACTTAAAATGTTTGAAAAAATGTATTAGAATATTGATATAAAACATATATGTTCCTAATTCTGCGTATCTGAATTTTAGTGTAGGCTAGTTAACTGGCAGTGTACATAGGAATTTTCTTAAAATCACTTTTACTCTTTCCCCACCATTGACTGAATTTTCTTGCTATCCATGTTTTCTGTTATACGGTAGGGGGCGCTAGGACACATCTTCTAGTACAGAATCTCCGGATCAAAACACAGGAGAAGAAGAAGAAGCAGAAACAAGTGATAGAAGATTGTTCACGTAAATGTACAACAATGCAATCATCAAACATTAAACAGCATGTAAATCCAAACTGTCTAATGTTACTGAATGAAATTTCGTTGTACTAGTAGTATACTGAAAGTACAAAAATAATATATAAACTTTAAGTATACTTACAAATATAATTGCAGTATAAACTACTAAACTAGTTTACTGAGTGTATTTCAAAGTGTACTTTCATAAACTAACTTGTATTAAAACAGTAAACTACTTGTATACTTATAAGTTCACTTTTAGTACAGATGCAGTTCAAATGAGAAACTTGGTAGTGCACTTAAAGTTTACTACTGTTACACTTATAGTACACTTAAACATATACTTGTATATACTAAAATTGGGCCAATTCAGTCCCGAACAGTATTGAAATAGTACACTTACAAGTTTACTACTAGTACACATTGATATTAGTATACGTACTACATAAAGTATACTTAAAATATACTTGAACATTACTTAAGTATACTACTGTACATCAAATTAACTTGAAGTATACTTCTTTTTCGTAAGGGTAAAGCTGAATTTTCAGTATCATTTCCCCAGTCTTCAGTATCACACATGATCCTTCAGAAATCATTCTAATATGCCGATTTGCTGCTCAAGAAACATTTATTGTATTTCTCAATGTTGCTGCTTAATATTTTTGTCGAAACCGATTTTTTTTGTAACATTTTTTTTGTAACATGTATTTTTTTGTAACATTGTGTAAAGTGTTACTGTCACTTTTGATAAATTGAATGCATACTTGCTGAATAAAACTATTAATTTCTTTAAAAAATATCTTACTAACCCCTAACTTTTTAGTGGTAGTTTGTGCAAATGCATATTCATTTAGTAATACATAGCGCATCTAAAAACTCTAATTCTAAATGAATTAAGGATGTTTGTTTTATAGATACATAGAGTATAAGCACTTAAAAATAAATGACATGCTCACCATGTCTTTTTGTGGCCAAGTTTTCATGAAATCTTGCACAATGTAATATTCAATAATATTATTGAACTGACTGTACTGACGCTGCTGTTTTGCAGAACTGCTTTATAGATAAAATTAACTAATTTAATAATTGATGATCTTTACAACGGAACTGAATCATTTTCCTGTTTTCACTGTAAAGCTACTTTGAAACAATCTGTATTGTATAAAGCACTATATAAATAAAGGTGACTTGACAATCTGCTACTCAATAATGTTGCTCTGTTCCAGAACTCAGTTAGCTGCTTTATATTTCATCAAGTACTGAAAAGTACTTATTGAGTGTTCTCGCTCAAGCATTGTGACCTTGGATTTGACCCTGCTATATATGAGCTGGTTCATTTCTAAGCTAAAACTGCACTGCATTCAGAATTCCTTTAGCTCTTAACAGCAAGCTCCTATCAGGAGGTGCTGCCTTCCGAATAATTGTTCCCTTGACCTTCCTTGCTCTTGGTCTTTAATGAGACTGAGGGCATTGTGAAAGCAGGGAGGTTGTGATTGTTATACCTAAGACAGCGGGCCACATTCCATATGGCTTGATTCTCCATATGACAAACAGATGCGTGAGATGCCGTTTAGAAATAATCTGCTTCTTCAATGCTTGTAGGCAGAATCACACACACACGCACTCACTCACTCACTCACTCACTCACTCACTCACTCACTCACTCACTCACTCACTCACTCACTCACTCACTCACTCACTCACTCACTCACTCACTCACTCACTCACTCACTCACTCACTCACTCACTCAATAGTGATGCTAATGGAGTGCAGAGCATAAAGTCTACTTTTTTTATGTCCTATTTGAAGTGTGAAAAGCAGCTGTCTTCCAGCTGAGAACACTTGGAATAAATAAACACAAACGATTTGTCAGCCTGAAAGAGAATTTACTGGCTTAATTTACTTCGGCATGGTTTTCTGCACTGCACAACAATGGCTGTAAGAAAATAGGAATGAATTGGTTAAGATATGTTCATGTTTTTAAAAACAAATGCGGGCGAGGAAATCTGGCAACGCAACAAGACTAAATAAGATAGCTTAAATCGTTTACTCACCTTCATGTTTTTCAGAACTTGTATGATTTTCTTTCTTCCATGAAACTCAAGTCAGGGAAGATTTGCAGGGAATTATGACTCAGCTGTGCGAATCACCTTCCATTTTTGATATATGGAAAAGACTTGGGCATACCTAAACAATCAATCTACTTTCGTGTCTAACGGAAGAAAGACAATCATGCTGGTTTGGAAGGAGTAAATGATGACACAGTATTCACTTTAGCGTGAACTGTTTCTTTAAAAACAAAATATACTATGACTCTTTATTTTGATGGTCCTCTTTAGACATTGCTATAAGTTGCTTTGAAACTACATGTCAACTAATTTTAAAGAGTGTTAGTAGATGTCTGCTTAATATCTGCCGACACTTTATTTTGATGCTCATGTCACCATGTGTCACCAACATGTCACCTTAATCTACCAACCCAACTGATCTAAATTATCCAGAGAGAAATTTGTCGCCTATTCTCAATGGGAAAGACAGTGCCCATGCAACATCGCTCTGTAACATTGCCCAGCAACATTCTTCAAAAAGTTTCCCCTTGTATCATCACCTTAACAGTCTACTACAGTCTACTAATACTCTAATGACTGGCAGTTACGATGTAGTTGCAAAGGTACTTATAGTTAGTAAAATGTCTAAAGTGGACCATCAAAATAATAAGGTCAAAAGGGTCATTTGCTGTCAAGACATGTCCTCACTACTACTTAATGAATGGTAGGTTTTGTCCTCACCATTTTATAAAGAAATTAGTGTTCGTTTATTGAATTTAAATGTTATATTAGGACAGATTAAAATCTGGAACCATTTGCACAAGTCATTAGTGGGACTGATCGATTGACTTATTTGATTGATTTGGATGGATGGATGCTGGTGTTGATCCATGTATTTATCCACTGAGGTTCAGAGGTGAAGTGCCTTCGTACGCAAACGCAAAGTAATTTCCTGATAGGGCACTGAGGCAACAAGTCATCAATCATTACAATACAAGTCTAACCTGGCAGCGATAGAAAGAACACAACATACAATATAACACAATATTTATAATTAAATTATTCATTTTCTCTTTATTCATTAAAATGCATAATATCAGCGTTATATGCATACATGCAGTTTTAATAGTCATTACAATTCAAGTCTTATCATAACTGGTCAAATCTAAAAAGCCAAAGAAAGAAAACATCAGTATTTTTTATTTTCTTTAGACAATATACAACATCACTCAACATTAAATACAATGGTAATGCCGTAAAGAGTCATACCTGTCGTGACATTGCCATCTCTGCCTTCTCTTATAAAATAACCTTTTTATTATAGTAAAATCTCATTCCCAACAAAAATATTGTTTAATGTAGAACATGTTGAAGATTAGTGGACAGGTAGTCGATTCATTAAACTCCATTGACATCCTTTCAAAAAAATGGCCTCTGATCTCCTTCCCTACGTACCGCCCTAGCCGCAGTATTAGCATTAGCTGTTACACTTTTTTGGCTAAAGGTTGCAGGCTTGCCTTCTAGTGCTTGGTGTGATCTTATGTTTTCAAATCTAGCTTGCTATTGCTAGCCTCTCTGAAAAAACCCTGCCTTTAAGCTAATCAATGAGCTAGGCCTCTTTGTGACTTCACAAACGTTCTCTCACAGGAATTTTTTAATAACAAATACTCACAGTGTAGGAAAAGTCACCAGTTTTCAAGGACTATCTGAACAACCCAGAGGTTCCACCTCTAAACACATTGATTGTGATTTTTGAAATTACCCCAGCAATTGTAAAGATTTTTTTTTTTGTACAAATGCTCGATAAAACATCTGCCAACGTTTAGCTTGTCCCTCTCCTCTCTGTAGCATACTTTGAAAATGATCTTATTTTCTCTTTTCTCTTGCTAACTATGTTACTAATTGCTTTTGTATCCGTAGCAAAACCACACAAACCACTTTGGTTGCAAAGTGATGTTTAAATATTAAGAGAGAGAGAAAGTCAAAGAGACTGTGCCTCTGTACTTTCTGACACGTGTGCTGATGTTTTCGTGTGTTAGCGGCGTGTGCTCTGTGTGTGTGGTGGGGGGCGGCTGCTGCTCTGCATCTTGTTTGTCAGGCGTGGCTGGGGTATAAAGTGGGCAGAGCTTTAGCATTCCCCGCTGTAGAGGCAATGCTTACAGCAGCCAGGAGTGACGCACATCGTCCGCACTGTGGAGAGACTATCAAACTCACCGCACACAAGATGCTTGAAAAAAAAGAATGTCAAACAGCAAATATCAAATCATATTTGGATTAGTACTTCAATTTTAAAGTTAAAAACATATATATTGTTTGATTTGTATTTCAAAGACTAACACAAAAGTGATCTTTGGTGGCAACACCAAAAACTATTTATTTGTTTGTCATTTGTGTTTGTTCGTTTGTATATGTATTTATTTATTGCCTGTATTTATTTATTTGTTGTATGTGTGTGTGTTTGTTTGTTTGTCTATGTACTGTATTTATTTATTTATTGTCTGTATTTATTCATTTGTCGTATGCATGTGTTTGTTTGTTTGTCTATGTACCGTATTTATTTATTGTTTGTATTTATTTGTTTGTCATATGTATGAATACATGTGTTTGTTTGTCTATGTACGTATGTGTTAGAAGCAGGAAAAATGGGCAAGCGTAAGGATTTGAGCGAGTTTGGCAAGGGCCAAATTGTGATGGCTAAACGACTGGGTCAGAGCATCTCCAAAACTGCAGCTCTTGTGGGGTGTTCCCGGTCTGCAGTGGTCAGTGGCTATCAAAAGTGCTCCAAGGAACAGTGGTGAACCGACGGTCATGGACGGCCAAGGCTCATTGATGCACGTGGGAAGTGAAGGCTGGCCCATGTGGTCCGATCAAACAGACGAGCTACTGTAGCTCAAATTGCTCAAGAAGTTAATGCTGGTTCTGATAGAAAGGTGTCAAAATACACAGTGCATCGCAGTTTGTTGCGTATGGGGCTGCATAGCAGCAGACCAGTCAGAGTGCCCATGCTGACCCCTGTCCACCGCCGAAAACACCAACAGTGGACACTTAAGGATCAGAACTGGAACACGGAGCAATGGAAGAAGGTGGCCTGGTCTGATGAATCATGTTTTCTTTTACATCATGTGGATGGCCAGGTGTGTGTGCATCGCTTACCTGGGGAACACATGGCACCAGGATGCACTATGGGAAGAAGGCAAGCCGGAGACGACAGTGTGATGCTTTAGGCAATGTTCTGCTGGGAAACCTTGGGTCCTGCCGTCCATGTGGATGCTTTGACACGTACCACCTACCTAAGCATTGGACCAACACAATATTAGGAAGGTGGTCATAATGTTATTTCTGATCAGTGTATGTGTGTGTTTGTTTTTTTTGTCTATGAACCATATTTATTTATTGTCTGTATATATTTGTTTGTTGTATGTGTGTGTTTGTTTGTCCATGTATGTATGTATGTGTTTGTTTTTCGTAGGTAAGTGTGTGTTTGTTTGTTTGCCTATGTACCAATTTATTTATTGTCTGTATTTATTTGTCGTATGTATGTGTGTGTGTGTGTGTTTGTCTGTCTATGCATTTATTTATTGTCTGTATTTTTTTGTTTGTCGTATGTATGTATGTGTTTGTTTGTTTGTCTGTGCATTTATTGTCTGTCTTTGTTTGTAATTTGTCTATGTGTGAATGTATAGTTTCTTTATTTGCCATTTAAATTCACTGACTGTGTGATTTATCTATTTATTGATTTACTATTTGTTTTTGGGTGAAGTAATTGGACGGAATTGATCAAAACGATCATTGTTTTTAAACAGCTTTCAAAAACTCCACAGTTTTTGCACTTAAAAAAAAAAAAAGTATTTTAGCACACTTCAAGGTCGCAAATCTGGGAGAGCATTATGGATAAAAGTAATCATTTTGGGCAAAATAATATTTAAAATGAGTTGCCACCTGTTAAATAGGTAAACCTTTCATGAACAGCTGCACATTTTTTTAAATCCCTGCATTTTTTTTTTATCTGCACAAAGCTGCTACTGTTCTCATGTAGTGCTTTTACTCTGAGCTCTGAAACTCAAGTCTCAAGTGGCTATTTTTAGTGTGGAAAACAAAACATCTCTAAAGTGTACTACAATTTTACGATTTTTCATTCATCCTCAGCCTGTCAGCTTAAAGTGACCAACGGTTCCCATGACGTCACCTATGAAGGGCCAACGGGTAGTGTGTGTGTGTGTGTGTGTCTGTAATGCCACCAGTCTGCCAAGGAGTGTTGCGCTTTTGAAATGTGTCTCATCACATTGTTCCAGCCAGTTCTATGGATGTCCACATGTTGTTCCTCAGACAACTGCTTACTTTGCGTATAATGTCTGTGAAACATCCCTAAAGTTAGCAAAACACCCTAGCATTGTGGCGGTAACTTGTGCACAAGCAAACACCCCTCACATTTTCATTAGATAATGTAAGAATCTAGATAGTGATATTTTATTAAAATGGTGCACGTGCTTCTTTTGGTCTTCTTAATTCCTGAAGACCGTATGAGTCAGCTTCATATTTAGTGGCCATATGTTCTGTATTTTTGCAATTTAAGTGTATAGACTTCAACACTTGGCGTCTATACTTGAGATGATCATAAACCAACCATATAAATCAAAAGCTGTTGTGGAATCCATTTCTCGAGTTTTATCCCACGTTGAGTTATTTTAATTCACCAGCATTTTGATACAGTATATCATTACCAACTCCTAGGATCAAAAGAGATATAAATATATATATATATTTTAAACATAAGAAAGGAACCATAAAAAGTACTACACTAGCACAATAGTCAAAAGTCCAACATTATTTTCTTAGGCTTTATTGCCATAAAGTTAAATAACAGTCTGTTTAAAATTGACTTTGTGTTGTCCAGTGTATCATTTTCCTTCAGTCCAGTGTTTTATCTTTAAACTATTTAACTATATATTTTACTGCCTCTCCATGGTTAAAAAGTAAGGATTGGAGAGGGAAGAGATGTTTGTAGTGTGATTTAAGGTAGCTCTGAAATGACCTCAGATCAGTTTCTGTTTATTCTGGATTGTCTCATGTTGAGGGCTGGCGGCCACCCACATGTGTGACAGATTTAGTTTGAGCCTGTAGGAATCTCGAATATGAGGCGAGAAATGCCATTACAAAAGGTCCAGTTCTCATCCTTGGCCCGATTTTCAATTGGACATTCACATTGTTGACTCCGACCGGACACTTTTCAGCATTACTGGTAGAATATACTAAAAAAGAATGTACTTTGAAAACTCTGATCTCCAAAAAGCTTTATTTTAATAGACTTTAGTCAAGGTAGACATCATATATAATATTTTTGTGAATGAAAACAAGAATATGAAGGATAGATGCCCAGTCTGTTCAGTGGGTTGTACTCTCTTGAGGTCCTACACTATCATGTCAATTCGCAACTATTTTACAGTTTGGTGAATTGGTAGCTAATTCTTATGAATTCGTATAATGTTGTTTGCACAATCTGCTTACACCTCACTGACAGTTAGGTCTAGGAGGACCTTCATGCTTACTTTTGAAAAAGAAATCGCGTTTTCGTAAGAATAACATTGTACAAATTCAAATAAAATCGGCACCATTTTACATTTACGCATTTGGCAGACGCTTTTATCCAAAGCGACTTACAGTGCACTTATTACAGGGACAATCCCCCTGGAGCAACGTGGAGTAAAGTACTTTGCTCAAGGACACACTGGTGGTGACCGCTGGGATCGAACCAGCAATCTTCTGAATATCAGTTCATCACCATCTCCAAATGTATGTTTTTTAATGGGTTGTACATGCCATATCCAATTTTCAAAACACATGGTTTTTAAAGAGTTAGTTCACCCAAAAATGAAAATTGCCCCATGATTTACTCACCCTCAAGTCATCCTAGGTGTATATGACTTTCTTCTTTCAGCCAAACACAGATTTATATTAAATATCCTGGCTCTTTCAAGCTTCATAATGGGAGTGAATAGAGCCTGAGTATCAATCCATCATAAAAGTAAAAGTAAAAGGGGTTAATAAAGGCCATCTGAAGCAAAGCAAAAAAAATGTATATCCATATTTATAACTTTGTAAATTATAATCACTGGCTTCCGGTAACGGCTGTAAGTGAGTCAAGTTCCGGCGGAAGAGTGACCTCTGAAATGATGGATGATCTTTTTTGGGTACTATTCACTCCCATTATAAAGCTTGGAAGAGCCAGGATCTCTTTTACACGCTCGTATTTTAACTTCACTTAGCGGAAGTTATGGCTGAGCTCAGAGATGATCATGTTTGTCTGATAAGAGGTGAAATAATAGCATAAAAATTGCTCGGTTTCTAGCAGAAACTGATCGTTTCGCTAGATAAGACCCTTATTCATCGTCTGGTATCGTTTAAAGCCCTTTGAAGCTGTACTGAAACTGTCATTTGGACCTTGAACCGTTTGGAGCCCATTGAAGTCTATTATATGGAGAAAAATCCTGGAAAGTTTTCATCAAAAACCTTAATTTCTTTTCAACAGCAGAAAGAAAGACATGGACATCTTGGATGACATGGGGGTGAGTAAATTATCAGCAAAAGTTTATCTCAAAGTGAACAAATCCTTTAAGGACTACAACAAATGGTCTGTTGGGACTACAACAAGCTCTCATAGGTTAGTGACATCACTAACCCTAAAATTGACATAAACCCCGTCCCCGGGAACACAAAACAAAGGCTATGTTGAGAAGAGCAATTATGTAGTAGTGTTGTTGCCATGCAGTCGAAACGCTGTAATTTTCACCCCGATTGCAAGTCCTCTTTGTTCCGCCTGCCAATGGACGTTGGACTTAGGGAACAATGGTTAAAATGTATTTTTAACTCCTGAACATTATAATCCAAATATAGCTCTCTGTGCTGCACATTTTACAGAGGACAGCTTCCTCATCAGTGCAATTGTGTTTGCAAAAAAGCTTACCTTAAAGATGGAGCAGTTCCCACTTTAAAACAGAAGCTGTTGTTTATGGGCCTCAACCTGTAAGTATGATTTATTATTTTTTATGATGTGTTTTCCATGAATAGTTTAAAATGTTTATGTTGTAGCAAGGACGTAAACAAAGGCAAGCTGTTTGGTTCCGCTAGCCAGTTAAGTTACCTAATTGCTAACTCAAATTTATCCAACAAACCTCTTTTTAATCCCACTAGCAAACTTCGAATGTTGGTGTTTGTTGGCGTTTAAGTGATCAGTGTAAATGCAGGCACGCTAAACATTAGCCTGACGTCGTTATACTCAATTCTAGTCAGAATTTGAGTCTGATACTGCTCCGTTGGGCTGTGATTATGGGGCGTGTTTCAACCGAACCAGGAAAGACCTCAATTGGATTGACCTACAACCAATCAGAGCAACGGAGCGACGCATAACGCTAGTTGTCAAATGTCAACAGAACTCAACTGCACTGTGTTGCCAAGTCCGCGGGTTGAAGCAACCCCAATTATGTGATATACAGACCCAGGAATGCGAAATTTAGCAGGCAGTCCAGCCAAAATAACCCCAAATTACCATTTTACCCCCCAAATGCCATTTTTCCCAGAGAACCCCCACCCGGAAAGCTATTGTGCTTGTTTTTAGCTAGTTTTGAGTAGCAATTGGGCGAGTTTTGCTGTAAAAACTTGGCAACCCTGTCTGTACGCACGGGAGTGTAAACGATCTTTGCCGGTGTTGTAAAAAAAAGAATTTAAGGATACACAGAGTACTTACCAACACGATCATCATTTCTGAGAGAAATAGTAAAGCTGAATATTCGAACAAGTTCTCCGTTTAGGATTAGAACAAATTCAACCCAAGCGCCTTTGATGACGTGGATGATTACGTCACTGTTTATCATCTGTCCATCATCGTCTAAAGCCCGCCCTGACAATTTCATTGGTCCAAACAGTTTCTGTTCGGGCATAATTACTTCTCTATGGATCAAGTCCAGACCGAACTGCCCGTGCAAAAATGTTTGTGGGCGGGGCTAAGTTCATCTGGCATCCAGGCTAGCTAAACATGGCTACACTCGTTTTATAAAGACATAACTAACGGTGCTATACAGTCAGTAGCGATCACTATAGATCCACAGTCTGTAGTAATCAAATAATCCTTTCGAGAACTGTAGTATCATTTGTTAGAATGATTATATGAAAAAAAAGGCTACAAGGCAATCATGCATTCTGCTGTACTAAAGCTTTAATAAGGCCAAAACCGTTTATAAAAAGCTAATATAAACAGTAGCATTTACAAATAACAGTGTATCTACAAAGTATGAGACAACTAAGTTACAAAAAAAAAAAAACATACCATTCTGAAACGTCCTGTAACAGCCGTTCTTGTGCAGGTTCTACTCGATCCTCTTCATTCATATTCACTGGGTCTGATTCAGGCTCAAATTGATAAGGCAATATTGATGCCATCGTTTACAATACACCTGAGCACATGCAACTACCCGTAATGGTAAGGGGCGTGACATTTCCAGACGTTCACTAGGCCGTTAGCAAATCACAACACACTGGGCCAGCTAAACAATCTGAGCCCATCGTGTATTTTTGAGGCAGGGGCTCCTTAGAACCAGGAACTCATCAGACCGTTTTTACGAGAAGGGACACAGAGGTATAGAATAAAGGTAAAATATGTGAAAAATAATGTGTTTTTTTTGTGTGTGATTTTTTTTAAGCGAAGCATAAACTCATGTTACAGTGCACCCCATAAACACAATCAAGCCCTCAAGTTTTTGGTCACCAAGAATTGTTTTGGAAAGGCATATTTTCAGTGTCATTTCAAGACTGTCTGTAGTATTTTTCATTTTTATTTGCAGTTTTTCACTTTTATTTGCCCTAACTAGGTCCTGAGTCACGGAAACTCTTATTTAAGTCTTTAGGGAATACAAGTGGGATATTTTTGATATCTACACAATGTGCTTCATTAAAGTCTGGCTTTAGAGTTGCGTACTATCCCTAATCATTAACAGACCGGAGGATGCCACACTGAGAACGGCCTTTTGGAGTGTGAAAAACTGACTAATGGACTGAAGAGTTTCCTGGACGCAGTGCAGTGAAATGGACATTCTAAGGAAAGCTGGCCTGACCCCCAGAGTCACATTTAGGCTCTCAGTGAATTATTTTCTGGAGTCCAGTTCCAAATTCCCACATTGGCTCCTAATATTTTACCATTGTTTATCAGAACTGAACTATAGCTGATCCCTTTTGAAGGGCATTCTAAATAAAGTCTTGGAAATGAATTTAGAAAAACTTTACTATTTGGCAGTGAGGTTTGGCAGAGATGCTGGGATATTTTAGCTTTGTACTGGAACAAATCCATTAGAAAAGCTAGAAAAATAAGACGTTATGGTCTTAAAGGTGAATTTGTTCCTTTACAGATTCCTTGACACATTCATTATGATGATTTTTACACAAATATATATAAAAAATATGATGGCTTAAAAAGCTATTTTTTCTGTCCTGTGTTGACACATTTTCTGTTTGATTTAGGAGTATGCTAGCATATAGGTGACCTCAGCGCCAACAGACATCTACTGTGCGATTGAGGGTTTTAAAAGTATCAAACCTTTATGCTTTTCACATTTAAACCTCTTCATTCTTTTTCTCTCAGAGAAATTGTGCCTTGGCACAAACCTGCTTGGCAAATCTACAGCCCATTTGACTTCAACTGAATTTCTTTATACTCTTCCTGCACAGTAGGTCCGTATACATCGATTCTCCCTGGATATAGCAGCTGAGTAAGTTCAGAATTATGGAAGCATATGGGTAACAATATTCAATTTGAAATGTAGTATGCAAAATGGCAATGTATTTCTGTATTTAAATTACATGTCTCTTAATTGCATTTACACTCACTGCAATGGCTTCTTTTGCTCTTTAGCCATTTCCTTGAGGGAAAGTATCTTTGACGCTACAAACCAGTTTAAGCTTGACTTGTACATTTTATTGTAACAGAAGGTGAAAACTTAAAGACGAAAACTTAATGACGTGATTCCCATGTAAACAGTGTAGTAAAATGTCTCCCTTCCCTCTCCCATTGCCACATCAAGATCACGTTTAAGATGGCTACCTACAGGAAATCCTCTAAATGGGTGCAATTAATCTCTTTACCACAGGGGGAGTACAGAAATATAGTAACATACACTCACCTAAAGGATTATTAGGAACACCATACTAATACTGTGTTTGACCCCCTTTCGCCTTCAGAACTGCCTTAATTCTACGTGGCATTGATTCAACAAGGTGCTGAAAGCATTCTTTAGAAATGTTGGCCCATATTGATAGGATAGCATCTTGCAGTTGATGGAGATTTGTGGGATGCACATCCAGGGCACGAAGCTCCCGTTCCACCACATCCCAAAGATTCTCTATTGGGTTGAGATCTGGTGACTGTGGGGGCCATTTTAGTACAGTGAACTCATTGTCATGTTCAAGAAACCAATTTGAAATGATTCGAGCTTTGTGACATGGTGCATTATCCTGCTGGAAGTAGCCATCAGAGGATGGTCATAAAGGGATGGACATGGTCAGAAACAATGCTCAGGTAGGCCGTGGAATTTAAACGATGTCCAATTGGCACTAAGGGGCCTAAAGTGTGCCAAGAAAACATCCCCCACACCATTACACCACCACCACCAGCCTGCACAGTGGTAACAAGGCATGATGGATCCATGTTCTCATTCTGTTTACGCCAAATTCTGACTACCATCTGAATGTCTCAACAGAAATCGCGACTCATCAGACCAGGCAACATTTTTCTAGTCTTCAACTGTCCAATTTTGGTGATCTCGTGCAAATTGTAGCCTCTTTTTCCTATTTGTAGTGCAGATGAGTGGTACCCGGTGGGGTCTTCTGCTGTTGAAGCCCATCCGCCTCAAGGTTGTGCGTGTTGTGGCTTCACAAATGCTTTGCTGCATACCTCGGTTGTAACGAGTGGTTATTTCAGTCAAAGTTGCTCTTCTATCAGCTTGAATCAGTCGGCCCATTCTCCTCTGACCTCTAGCATCAACAAGGCATTTTCACCCACAGGACTGCCGCATACTGGATGTTTTTCCCTTTTCACACCATTCTTTGTAAACCCTAGAAATGGTTGTGCGTGAAAATCCCAGTAACTGAACAGATTGTGAAATACTCAGACCGGCCCGTCTGGCACCAACAACCATGCCACGCTCAAAATTGCTTAAATCACCTTTCTTTCCCATTCTGACATTCAGTTTGGAGTTCAGGAGATTGTCTTGACCAGGACCACATCCCTAAATGCATTGAAGAAACTGCCATGTGATTGGTTGATTAGATAATTGCATTAATGAGAAATTGAACAGGTGTCCCTAATAATCCTTTAGGTGAGTGTATAGCAATGACATTGAGTAACAACATTAATAGCCTTATGGCTCCTGTATACAGTTAAGACACGATTACATTTTTATTAAATGTCCCGCAATGAATGTAGAAAAAAATTAAATGTGGAATTATAAATGCAACTAGTGTAGGGCATAGCAAATTTAAATAATATTATTGAATTAGAATTAGCATTTTGCTCCAAACGTTGCACATTTGGTATGGAAAATGTAAGTTTAAATACAGAAATACATTGCCATTTTACATATTACATTTCAAATTGAATATTGCTACCCATATGCTTCCACACAGAATGGCCAACTGCTTCTCATAATGCAATGCTTTAATCTTCCGTTTCAACTTTGACAAATGCAAAAAAAAGTGTTATCAGTCGCTATTTTTGACTTCTTTTTTATGAGATGATATCTGTTGAAACAACTGCATACTTTTTCACATTCTATTTTTTTTTTCAGTTAAAAAAAAGTACACTGTGTAGAATGCACTAAGTAGCATGCTAGTGTTCCATTTTCAATATTCAACTCTTATTCTGAGAATGGCCAACTGCTTCCCATAATGCAACATGCTTGACTGTGGCAAATGCAATAGAAATAAACTGCATTCTTAACAAGTTGAATTAAGAATTGGATTTATTTATTTCTAAGACGATAACAGTCTAAACAACTGCATTCTGTTTCACATTCTGATTTTTGTTAAAAAAAAATATATTGGAGGGAAATGGTAGTATAGTACACTGTGCAGTATGCACTAAGAAGCATGCTAGTGTTGCATTTCCAATATAACCCTCATTTTGAGCTGTCCAGTTGATAGAGGTGTCGTAGACATATGTGAATGTGGATGTCATTTTTATGGGTCGTATGTTTCTCGTTTGTCTCTGTCTGCCCATATCTGTTACTAGAAGACATCATAAGACACAGTCATCAGGCGAGGTGCACAATATCCAGTTGTGCTGCCATGTTTCTGGCAAATCACTCAAGTAAATGTTGTGAAACTTTGTTCCAGGCTAGCTGCCCATCCTTGGGTTTTTACTGGGGGGTTGGATTAAGTCAAAAACTGTGGTTTTGCATTTGGACGGGCAGCCGGTGGGGCAGTTTAGTGATGAGTCGCGGCGGAGGGATCATTTTTAAAGAGACTGGGATGAAATAGGGTCTGAATCGAACTAACCCTCCCATGGCGACTTATGAAACGGATCAAAGCGATGAGTCATTCATTTCCTCTCTGGATGATTTTTCACTCCCTCAGTCCCAGGAGTGTGTTCTAGGAGTTTCGTAATATTAAAAGACTGTTTGCTGGACCCGCTCAGTTGAAGAAGTATTATGAATGCAATATGCTGTACTTAAGGTGTTCAGCATAACAATGCATGACAATGTGCTTGGCCTGTATAATTGCTGTGCTACAGACATGCATGATGCGTCAAGTCATGCCTGTTCATGAGAATGTTGGGTAAAGCTTGACAGACCGAGTATGTTTGATATCTGAAGCTCTGAGGGCAGGCATAAATCTTTTTCTGTAAAACTGTGAGCATTTGTGCCAACAGAAACATTCTGAAGTCTCCTGCCAGCAGTACAGTTTTATAGGCCTCTTCTCTAGGTTAAATTCTGTTGCATGAGAGGACGTGAGAATTCACACCTATTTTTTTTTCAGGTTTGTTTTGTATAGTTGAAATCTAACCATAATGGGATGTATTATCATATTGACATGACAACATTGTGAATAGGTTAGATTAGTAGTTCTCTGTTGGTTTGGTCTCAGAACTCAGATTTCACATTGGGAAGTGGCACAAAACAAAACCAAGACTTTTTTATATTATAGTAGTAGTGGTACTTTATTGTTCAGCCTAAGCTGAAAATTGATCTTTGGTCTCGCCACACAATCACAAAACAATTAACAGTACACAACATCCAATAAATACATCTAACAATACACTACATCCATAATGACAAAATTTAAATATTCATATTTCCTACCTTCTTATTGCATTTGGTACGAAAGTTTGTTTATATATTGCTTTAATTGCTTTTGGCATTCTATAACGACGACGAGTGATGGGAATAATTCAAAAACATGATTCAAGGGGTGTGTTGTGTCTCTTGTTATAATCAAAGCTTTTCTCTGAACAGCAATTTGATATAACTGAGCGACTGATTTTTGCTTTAATCCTATAATTTTTCCTGCTACTCTTGTAATTATTTAACTTTATTTGCCGAAGTAACTCGTCCGAACCACACTGTAATATTATACCCTACAACACTCTCAATTAGACCTGTATAAACTCTTTGCAACACAGCTTTGCTCACACAAAATTCTTTCAATTTCCTTAACAAGAATAGCCTTTGATTTGCTTTCTTACAAATAAGAGCCACATAAATACTTAAAAGTCTTCACAATTTGATATGAATTCCATAGGCCCAACAATATGCAAAGTCATTAACATGGCATAGGCTAAGTAAGAAATATTGGTTACTAAATATCTTTTGAAAGTATTTGACTCAAGAAAGTCAATAATTCACTTCACAAAACGTATTGTGGTCGGCGCAAACCATGTTTATCCTGGCTGATGTAAACCCCTATTTAATGTAGCCTGGGTTATATATATTTTTTATTTTGAGTAGTTTTGTTCATGGTTTTAGAGGATAAGGGCATGTCAGATGAATTTGCACAAATGTAGAGATTGATTGGACTTTGACGTCAACAACAAATATAAGATATGGGAAGTGTTTTCTTATCTTTGATCACCACAATGACATATTTAAATGTTTTTAGCTTGAATGCAACTCTACACCCTTGGTTCATTTAGTATACGTGGAACCGTGAATATGCAAATTAGTCCCACTTCCAATCACTCACATGAGCTCAGAGATCCACTCGCTCAACTTCACTCAATTTACTATAGTAAACGCAACACAAAGGTATCTATATATATATATATACAGCTCTGTAAAAAAATTAAGAGACCATAACATTGAGAAAAATAAGAAACACCGCCATTTTCAATCCACCTTCGGTCTTTGGTTCACTGGACTTTTAAGGAGAAAATACTCAGCAATGGTGTTGACCTTATGAATTTGCACATGATTTGTCTTGAAACATATTAAAAACACCACACAGACATATAAACAACATTAAAAACTTGATTTTCACCACAGGGGGTCTTTAAAATCAAATACTGAAATTATTTAACTTGGTCTTGTATGAACTGCTTATCCCTGACAATGTGCAAAATTACATAGGTGGCTGTGTAAGTATTTCAGTTTCTAAATGTCTATTTAAAAACTAAACTCAAACGTTTTAATGTTCTCAGCAGTTAAAATATTGTGGTCGGCCCAAACCATGCTTATCCTTTCTGAAGTGAGCCCATATTATTTAGTGTACTCTAGCTCATATTTTATTTTAGTTTGCTTAGACTAAGTTTTTGAGGATGAGGGCATGTCATGCAACCTGTCCATGTTGACATCCAATTTTCTATATTATTTATTTTTTGCCTTTTATGCATGATTTTATGGCTGTTGTAGTTATTCACATTTAGCACCCATTTAAAGGGATAGTTCACCCAAAAATTTAAATTTGCCCATGATTTAGGGTGCGTTCACACACAGTTTGGTTCGTTTGGTCTGGACCAAAAAACAAAAACAAAACATATAGTCCTGGTCCGCTTTGCATTCACACTGGCATTTTTAACAGCGAACCTAAAGTTACCGAACCAAAGGCATAGGGATACGGTCACAACCTGATTGGTCGGCTTTTATGACGTATATTTCGCGACGGAGCTTGCTTACCGAACATTCAAAACAATGCTGTGTGCTGGATTAAACGCGATCATTTTATGCGTGTACATATAGTTTTATTTTTACCAGCTGAGAACTTACGAAGAGCTCATAAAGTTTTCAAAACATTAAAAACAGCAGCAGGATTTCGCAATCGCACCAGGGTTTGTTTTAATCGAACCAAACATGACAAGTGTGAACGCACTCTTACTCACCCTCAAGTCATCCGAGGTGTATATGACATTCTTCTTTCAGACGAACACAATCAGAGTTATATTAAAAAAGTCCAGGCTAATCCAAGCATTATAATTGCAGTAATAGTTGCTCTGTTTTTGAAGTCCATAAAAAATGCACCTGTCCATCGAATAACTGCTCCACGCGGCTCCGGGGTGTTAATAAAGGCCTTCTGAAGTGAATTAATGCGTTTGTGTAAGAAAAAATATCCATATTTAAAACTTTATCAAGTAAAGTTCCAGCCGATCGCCTTCTGTGGAAAAGTGTTGAAAGTTGAAAATGAAACTCAAGATGCGTACGTGACGTCATGACGAGCCTACCTGGTTGCGTTAGTCTTTCGATCGGCAGAGGACCTTTCAACACTTTTTCCATAAACTGAACACAGAAGGCGGTCGGCCGAAACTTTACTTGATAAAGTTTTAAATATGGATATTTCTCTTACACAAACGCATCTATTCGCTTCAGAAGGCCTTTATTAACACCCCGGAGCCGCGTGGAGCACGTTATTTGATGGGCAAATGCATTTTTTATGGACTTCAAAAACAGAACAACTATTACTGCTATTATAATGCTTGGGTTAGTCAGAACATTTTTAATATAACTCCGATTTTATTCGTCTGAAAGAAGAATGTCATATACACCTCGGATGACTTGAGGGTGAGTAAATCATGGGCTAATTTTCATTTTTGGGTGAACTATCCCTTTAAGTTGAGACTGTTCAATCAAACTGGTTTCAAAATAGCATTGTGTTATTTGATGATTAGATTTCTAGTAATAGTCAGTCTAAGGTGTAATGAAAGACTTTCATTAGAAAAAAGTCTATGCAATATTGTTATTTTACTGTCATTAAGATGATCAATTCTAAGTAATTTTCATTACCACGCTCTCAATCTAAATATCATATAATTGCCTTACATAGTCCCTGTAAAAAAGAACAATATTCAGTGCTTGTGTAGTGAAGCAGTGCATGGGAGCAGTGTTTGCCATTTAAACATTAGCACTGGCACTATTTGAAAGGAATCCAATGTTTGTTTAATCTGTTGTTTTCACAGTTGCCTATCACTCTAGGTACACTTATTAGAACAGTTTATTTGATCTAGATGTGGCCCTTGTTTTACATTTAGAACGAGATAATATATTTTCTGTTGTCTGAAGAAATGAAATGCATCCACTGTTGCTCGACAGATTTAAAGTAACAACATTCCAGGCACTTCTTGGCAACAAAGTCACATTCATTGCATAAATGTAATGTTTTTTCGACAGTCCCCTTGAGGCAAAATTGTCTGATTAAGATAGTGATGATATATTTTCTGTCTTTAAAAGCTTTCTCAATCTAGGTTAGGTGTTTCTTTTCTATTTCTGTGCTCTAAAGCAAGCATCTACCCGAGGTTTCGCCCTCATCACGACATGCTTTGAGAGAAGATCAGATGAGATCGTCATGAGCAAGCGATTTTCCCAGGAGATCCTATTCCAGACTTTGGTGTCCTTAAATGTTCTGAGCGCCAGCAACTATAAATCCACATTCAAAAACTTTTGAAAAAAGCAGAACGAAAGAAACCAGAAAATGGCGCTCTCTTGCCAGAGGAGAAACCACACACAAGTTCTGCTTCATGCTGGAATTTAAACATACCTTGGCAGGACAGTTGCTAATAGAGCCTGCGCCCATCCCCCCCCCCTCGACACATAGCGGCCCCCTCTGTTCTGGCTTTGCACTCTTCACCGTGCTTGGGAGACGCCAGTGTAAGCGCACATAAATATGACAGCCCTCTGATTGCGGCTTGGGCCCACCGTTGAGCTGAAACATGTTGTGTAGCTAATCCTCCTCTCTGAGTTATAGCACTGGCATGCTTGTGCTATTAGCTAGGCCTGATGACAGCTGGGAATGTGACAGGATTTCAGGTTAATGTTCCAGGCGCCCATGTCCCGTCGCTGGGATGTGAGCGTCGTTGAATGATACAGGGCAGGGAGATGAGACTTAGCGAGTCGTCACTGGCTGTTTTTGGCACATATTTGTCAGCTTTCATGTTGCTGCCGCTCGCTGACACAGTTGTAGCGGAGATCAGGAGAGAAATTTGCTGATTTGTGTGGAAGCATGAGAGATTAATTTTTGGCACTCGTCTATCATCTATCACTTTGTGAAAGTGAAAACAAGATGAATGGTCACACAGTAGAAAAATGTGTGTAATTTTTACAGAAAAAGATCAGTATTTACAGTTAAAACCTGTAAAATGTTTAACATTGGATTATTTGGAATTTTACTGAAAAATACGGTCAAATTTATGGTTTTTGGAAGTAAAAAGTATGAATTACTATATAACGTACAGTGAAAAATATTTACACTGCAAAACATGATTTTCTCACTTTTTTGTTTTCCTGCAAATATCTAAACATTCATAAATTAAGATACATTTACTTGAAACAAAATGGCTTACTATTAAGTCTTGTTTACTGAAAAATGTATATAAAAAAGGTTACACTTTATTTTAAGGTGGTTGTTACAGTGTAACTATATATTTACTGTTTAATAATAATTCAAAACATGTACTACTACTTACTATAGGGTTAGGGTAGGATCAGAGTTTGGTTGAGGGTTAGTTGCAAGTAATTATGTATAATTTACTGTTATATTACTAGTACAAGTAACATGTAACAATGACACTTTAAAATAAAGTGTAACCGAAACACATCAAATATGATTATATTTTATATCAATACATTTTCTTCAATTTTTTTGTTACCGAGAAAGTACATTAGGGTGATTTTGGTTGTTCAGTTAACTTATATTAATGTTACATCGTATAAGTTATATCATATAAAATATACAGGCATCAGTATGCTATCCTGTATTCCCAAAATTGTTATGGTGAATTTCTAACAACCACAGCTGATAATTAATTGTAAAGTAATTGAAGGTAAAACTATAGATGGCTTCTTTTTGCTTTTTCTATGCAATAAAAGTACAATGTTATGTTAATAGGCAAATAGCGATGACTCTTTTTCATAGTAAATGGACATATTTGAGCTTCAATAGTTAGTACTAGTTAGTGAGTGAGATCCTGGCGTGATCGTAACAATACAATACATATTGTTTAAAAGCAGCTTTACAGTGATAATCAGGAAAATAATGAGCAACTATGGCAGCCATTATAGTTTCTAAATGTGTTTAGGTGTTGTGTTTATACATTTCATAACAAATACCATAGTGTGTTTTTATAGAAACTAAATATTGATTGTGTGTCACATGCCTGTCCTGTCTTGTGTAGCACATGTGGTGGTTTTGTTATTTTCCGTCCTTGTCTAGTTCCCACCCTCCTTGTTATCTTCTTATTGGTTTAATTTGCCCCACCTGTGTTCCCTCGTTACCTGCTTTATTTGTCCCCTTTATAAGTTCCTTTGTGTTTGCGATGTCTATGTTACGTCTCCCGTTCCCTGTGATCCTGGTATTATGTTTTGTTTTCCCCCCTGTGGGTTTTTGTTTTGTGTTTCTGTTATTTTGTTAATAAAACCTTTATTTATCTGCACTTGAGTCCTCGCACCAGTTTCCTAAGTGAACGTGACAGAATGAACCGACCTACAAGAGGACTCAGCAGAAGATGAAGACCTTCCTTTTCCCATCTCCCTGCCCCTCTGCTGCACAGACCGCAGGACGACGGAGCAAGCTCCTTTCCCTTCTGCAGGAGAAGGCCAGCGTGAGGGAGTTTGCTTACCAGTTTGTCTTCGCAGCAGAGGGGCTCAACATCAGTGACACGGAGCGTAAGGACATTTTTAACAATGGCCTGAAGGAGCCTGTCAGCGCTTGGGAGATGGGAATGCTGGGGATTTTATCATTCTGGCAGTTTGTGGGGTTTGTATACAATCGGGGTGATGGAGGAGAGTTCCATAAGGGTGGACTTCCACCTCTTGGTCCTCCCCCACTTATCCTCACAGACTGCCAGGTCCCCAGTCCTCCGATGACCCCTTCGGGGAGAGGGAGGAGGAAGAACGTGGTCGCCATATCGGCCACTCACCCAGTTCCGGGGCTCCCGGTTCCGATGGACCCAGTTCCGGTGGTCCCTGTTCCGGTGGATCGAGTTCCGGTGGTTCCTGTTCCGGTTGTCCCTGTTCCGGTGGATCGAGTTCCGGTGGTCCCTGTTCCGGTGGACTCGGTGCCGGTGGTCTCTAAGCGGAGGAGGAGAAGGAAGGAAGATAACAAGGAGGGTGGGAACTAGACAAGGACGGAAAATAACAAAACCACCACATGTGCTACACAAGACAGGACAGGCATGTGACATTGTGTGCATTATATAATGATCATGGCATGAGTTATTAATAAAATGGAATAAAGGATCATGACCATTTGTACACTATATGTGCAGTGTAGACTACCACATTAGCATTTTAGCATGAAACTGAAGTAGCGATAGTCTTTTCTTCCCTATTGTGATGTATATCCGAGTGAAACTGAGGAGAAAAACATTTGGGCAGGACTTGATTTTTATCTTCAAGGTAGGGCTGGGCGATATGGCTGAAAACTGTATCACGATATAAGCGTTTCATATGGGTCAATATCGATAATAATTGATATGGGTAACACTTTAGAATAATGGTCATTTTGTTAACATTAGTTAACTACATTAGTTAACATTAACTAATAATGAACAGCACTTATAAAGTGTTTATTAATCTTTGTTAATGTTAATTTCAACATTTACTAATGCAATATTAAAATCTTGTTAACATTAGTTAAGTGCCTCCATTATTTCTTTGTAACGGTTACCGTTTAGATGCTTTGTCATAAGGTACTGATGCAGAGTAACATTACCTTTCCATGTTGTTTCAAAGGCTGAATCCGAAATTGCCTCCTATGCCCTTAAATAGGGCATTATTTGAAGGGAACAGCAATTTGTAGTGGTGTCCGAAACCATAGTGGACGTTATTGAGTGCACTCATTCTATCCCACATTGCACTGCAATAACAAATGTACACACAGCGGCTGTCCGAATTCGACCACTTGTTTTCATTCACTCCTTCATGTGAACTGTATCAGTGGACTAAAGTAGGGAATAGTGATTGAGGGTTTAGGGGGCGATTTCGTATTCAGCCAAAGTCAAGAATAGCACAAACAAACGAGGCGCCTGCGCTGTCAGCGGAGGCTTGCACTGACCAGTCTTGGTGGGGACGACGGTCAGACTTATAAAAGACCAAAAAACTGCCATACTGGCGAGCTGACTTGTTTTCCTGTTTTATAAAAAATATCCTCGCTCGCTGCGGCACTCATTTTCCACTTATCACTCCACGCCGGTTCTGTTACTGAAGAATGAATCCAACACGAGACAACGATATGGCGCAACCAAACAAGATACAGTTACCTGATTGGCTGTTAGCCTGTCACTCCCTACGTTGCTTGGTTACCACAAAGTGAGTGCATTTTTTCATGCAACCAAACTTCCTTTGCAACCTCTGGTTTCTTCCGATGAATAAAAAAAAAATGATCGAACGTTTTATCGAACGCATTTTTTAAAAAATCGATTACATGTCTATCACGATACATATCGTTATATGTTTATCGCCTAGGCCTACTTCAAGGAATTGATTGGATTGTTGGATGATTGTGGTTTGCTATTGGTTGACCTCATGTGAGTGACAGGTTGTCCCGCCCTCGTGCCAGAGATGTCGCTGAAAGAGGGAGGAAAAGTTATATTGATTAAAGATTATGAGGGCACATGAAGTGCACGGATAATTTATTTATAATAAATATTGCAATATTCTATTAAAAAAAAGAATTGACAATTTTGTTTTCATGGTGACTTTAAACAGGAAATTCACATGTCTGGATTACATTACACATTGCCCTTCAAAGGCAAAAGGCACTAACCCTTTTTGGTCGAAAACGAGTTAATGATATTTTTGGGACATTCAAGACCTCTTTTATGGATAAGTATATTGAGTCAATTATATTGTTTTATCGAAGAAATAATGGGTTGTCTTACCAGTAACTTCCAAAAGCCCCGGAGAAACCAAGGCAGAACACTGTAACACCAATTACTGTTCTTTGCCTTTGTTTTAGAACGCTCAAATTGAGTACTATGCTATTGTTTAGCCGTTACTATGCCGGCCCGGAGTTACGGTATTCTGCCTTTGTTTTACTGTCCATTAAAGTTTGCTGCATTTAAATTACAGTTTAGCCTGTGTAATACATCTGTCACTGAAGCACTTCTGACACACATAATAGGGTACAATGGAGCTAAAGGCACACCTTAAGAAAAATGTGCTTTTCACTACTCCTATAGTGTATGATACACAGAAAAAAAATGTATGGATCAACAGATTATGTGTGAAAATAAATCATAAAAGTGGAATCTTAACAATGTATGCAGCAGCATGGGGCAAAAGGCTCAGTATTGATACAAATAATTTTGCTAAAATAATATGTTTTTAATAATGTCTAAGTTAATACTTGTTCAAAACAATCACTTTAGCAAAGTTGTAACTATTTTCTGTTTATTTTGATGAATAATAGAATTCTTTTTTGATCAATAAATATGCTGTCATTAAAATATGTTAATATAGAAATATATCTGGAAAAATATAGAAACAACATAGTTTAAAAAAGTAAAGATTCTGAAAGCATTGAAGGAGATCCCATAATAATTGAATACATTTACAGTAGTAACAATACATTATATTTTATTATATGATATGATTAATATCACATTTTTAAATATGATGGTTTCATTATAAATATGGTGGTTATCTCTAAGGTGGACACCCAACTTTATAAATGATACTTAAAATCTGAATCTAACCATGTCATGTCAACAAATAGAAAAGCCAGCCCGCTGTTTATTATCATGTTAAATATGGTGCCTTTTGCCCCAACAGCAGGGGTGCCTTTTACCCCAAATACCATACTTTTACATTTTCTTCCGTTATTGAAAAACTGTTGCTTACCTTGAACAAAACTGACAAACCTTAACGAGACCTTTGTGTCTAAATATATTCAATAATTTTAGCGATTCTTATTTGCTACTTATATCTACTACAACATTTTTAAACACATCAAATGAGAGCAGAATCAACTTTGCTTCTGCCCATGATCGCATCAAAGATCAGACACATTTCCACGTGCATCTTGAAAAGCGGATGTTTGGAAGTTTTTTTGCCATCTAGTGGTTTAGAGGAAAATAAAACCAAAGGAGCCTTTTACCCCGTGGAGCCTTTAGCCCCGTTGTACCCTACCTGAGTAAAAAAGTGTAGGTAAAACAAATTGAGTGGTTGTTTTTACTAATAGCGTTTAAGAATGGTTGAGATGGCTTTGAAACGCAGACATCAAGGTCAAGGTAAGAAAATGTGTAACACAGAAGATGCATTAGACTAACATATTAGATAGATCACAATCTACTTCATTTAGCTAGCAGCCTATACCAAACTGCTCTACATAATAAAACTATTGTAAATCATCCAAAATAAATGCCATGATCACTAGATTTTATACTGGTCTTACTATAATGATTTTGTAAATGGTGAATAGCAACCAAATATTGATAATATGGAAGTTACTGCCATTTGCCTTGGTGTGACTTTTTGCAGACAATACAAAGGCAGAGTAAAGTAACTCCAAAATAGGGGTCAAAATTCAAGTTTGAGATCAATATTTTTTTTATGTAGATGCATTTTAATTACTAAAACACCTCACTGACACATTTCCATTGTCCTACCTATAATTAATTTGGCTAGACAACTAAAAATCTTTAAAGTCATTTTTCTCAGTTCCACAGTCTAGTGAGTTAGGGTCTTTTGCCTTTGGGCAGAGTAGTGGAGTGTTGTTGTACAATCTCAGTTAAGCAGATTGCAAGATGATGAGTTGTGCTGTGAAAATGGCTTGCCATGGGTTTTTGGGCATGTTTTTTGTTTATCTCATTTGCATGACTTATGTAGTGAATTGGGTGCTAAAACAGCGCAGCCAGTAGGCCTACCGATTAAATGACCATCGGAGGCGCAATTCCTTCTTGGTGTTACTGTAAATCTTTAAATCACATGTATGTAACAGAACCTTTGGTTTTAATGTAAAGTTCTTTGAGTCGTCTTTATCTGAACGTTCAGAAAAATAAATTCTGTCTGTCAGTGAAAAGAAAGGGAATTCATCCAGTCTAAACATCTGTCTTGGTGTGAGTGATAAATTCAGAGCTGTGTAACTGCCCCTCAGTTAAATAACTGACGTGGGCCAACTTTTCCAGACAATAACACTCCGAGCAACTGTGGATATGGAATAAAGATAGTAGCCATCTGGACAGTGTTCAGAAATTATAATGTGTAACCAGCAAAACTTCCCAAACCAAACAAAAATCTTTAGGAGTGTTGGACACGAGTCAGTTCATTATCTCAGCTCTTGAGTTCATAGTTATCTACTGGTCTTCCACAGACAGAACTTAATGAAGCATTTTTAAATGAATATATTTAAACCTGGTATACATTTAGGCACGTTTACACCACTGTCTGTCCTAAAACTCATTTCCTCCAAAGAGAAGCTCCAGCGTTTAAGGTCTCAGTTATTCTAACACCAATGGGCGTCCTTGTGATGGATGCCAAACATTTGGAGTGGTTTAACCATCCCAGCTATAATAACTAATGCTATGCCTATCCGATTCCTTTCCGAGTGTTTTGGATAGGCTTTATTCCAGATAAGCAGCCAAGATAATGGAATATGTTGTTCAGCTCCAGTAAGGGCAGGATTGACCTGAGAGACTCAACGAGATTATCATAAAAAAATGTAACATACTGTATACATACTCTATCTGATCTTGTCAAAAGGAACTGCAATACACATAAAATATAATGAAAAACATTATTTTTGCGTAATAATGATTAATGTTAGGTATGCTTTTTATAATTGTAATACATTTTTTTTTATACAATATATATTTATACAGTATATTATACTCTCTATATAAAGTATATATTAAACATTTATCATTCTTTTGCTATGAACAAAACCTAATATATAACCTAACAAAATATATACCATATACAGTGAGGAAAATAAGTATTTGAACACCCTGCTATTTTGCAAGTTCTCCCACTTAGAGATCATGGAGGGGTCTGAAATTGTCATCGTAGGTGCATGTCCACTGTGAGAGACATAATCTAAAAAAAATATCCAGAAATCACAATGTATGATTTTTTTTAACTATTTATTTGTATGATACAGCTGCAAATAAGTATTTGAACACCTGAAAAAAATCTATGTTAATATTTGATACAGTAGCCTTTGTTTGCAATTACAGAGGTCAAACGTTTCCTGTAGTTTTTCACCAGGTTTACACACACTGCAGGAGGGATTTTGGCCCACTCCTCCACACAGATCTTCTCTAGATCAGTCAGGTTTCTGGCCTGTCACTGAGAAACACGGAGTTTGAACTCCCTCCAAAGATTCTCTATTGGGTTTAGGTCTGGAGACTGGCTAGGCCACGCCAGAACCTTGATATGCTTCTTACAGAGCCACTCCTTGGTTATCCTGGCTGTGTGCTTCGGGTCATTGTCATGTTGGAAGACCCAGCCTCGACCCATCTTCAATGCTCTAACTGAGGGAAGGAGGTTGTTCCCCAAAATCTTGCAATACATGGCCCCAGTCATCCTCTCCTTAATACAGTGCAGTCGCCCTGTCCCATGTGCAGAAAAACACCCCCAAAGCATGATGCTACCACCCCCATGCTTCACAGTAGGGATGGTGTTCTTGGGATGGTACTCATCATTCTTCTTCCTCCAAACACGTTTAGTGGAATTATGACCAAAAAGTTATATTTTGGTCTCATCTGGCCACATGACTTTCTCCCATGACTCCTCTGGATCATCCAAATGGTCATTGGCAAACTTAAGACGGGCCTTGACATGTGCTGGTTTAAGCAGTGGAACCTTCCGTGCCATGCATGATTTCAAACCACGATGTCTTAGTGTATTACCAACAGTAACCTTGGAAACGGTGGTCCCAGCTCTTTTCAGGTCATTGACCAGCTCCTCCCGTGTAGTTCTGGGCTGATTTCTCAACTTTCTTAGGATCATTGAGACCCCACGAGGTGAGATCTTGCATGGAGCCCCAGTCCAAGGGAGATTGACAGTCATGTTTAGCTTCTTCCATTTTCTAATGATTGCTCCAACAGTGGACCTTTTTTCACCAAGCTGCTTGGCAATTTCCCCGTAGCCTTTTCCAGCCATGTGGAGGTGTGCAATTTTGTCTCTAGTGTCTTACTTCTTACTGATTGTATGGGGTGGACAGGTGTCTTTATGCAGCTAACGACCTCAAGCAGGAGCATCTAATTTAGGATAATAAATGGAGTGGAGGTGGACATTTTAAAGGCAGACTAACAGGTCTTTGAGGGTCAGAATTCTAGCTGATAGACAGGTGTTCAAATACTTATTTGCAGCTGTATCATACAAATAAATAGTTAAAAAATCATACATTGTGATTTCTGGATTTTTTTTTTTAGATTATGTCTCTCACAGTGGACATGCACCTACGATGACAATTTCAGACCCCTCCATGATTTCCAAGTGGGAGAACTCGCAAAATAGCAGGGTGTTCAAATACTTATTTTCCTCACTGTATATTATACTCCCTATATACACTCACCTAAATGATTATTAGGAACACCATACTAATACTGTGTTTGACACACGGGGTGGCAGTGGCTCAGTGGTTCATGTAGGTTGTCTACAAACCGGAAGGTTGGTGGTTCGATCCCCGGTTCCACCTGACCAAGTGTCGAGGTGTCCATGAGCAAGACACCTAACCCCAGCTGCTCCCGACGGGCTGGATGGCGCCTTGCATGGCTGACACCGCCGTCGGTGTGTGAATGGGTGAATGTGAGGCAATGTGTAAAGCGCTTTGGATGGCCATTGGTCTGTTAAAAGCGCTATATAAATGCAGTCCATTTACCATTTTGACCCCCTTTCGCCTTCAGAACTGCCTTAATTCTACGTGGCATTGATTCAACAAGGTGCTGAAAGCATTCTATAGAAATGTTGGCCCATATTGATAGGACAGTTGATGGAGATTTGTGGGATGCACATCTAGGGCACGAAGCTCCCGTTCCACCACATCCCAAAGATGCTCTATTGGGTTGAGATCTGGTGACTGTGGGGGCCATTTTAGTGCAGTGAACTCATTGTCATGTTCAAGAAACCAATTTGAAATGATTTGAGCTTTGTAACATGGTGCATTATCCTGCTGGAAGTAGCCATCAGAGGATGGGTACATGGTGGTCATAAAGGGATGGGCATGGCCATAAACAATGCTCAGGTAGGCCGTGGCATTTAAACGATGCCCAATTGGCACTAAGGGGCCTAAAGTGTGCCAAGAAAACATCCTCCACACCATTACACCACCACCACCAGCCTGCACAGTGGTAACAAGGCATGATGGATCCATGTTCTCATTCTGTTTATGCCAAATTCTGACTCTACCATCTGAATGTCTCAACAGAAATCGAGACTCATCAGACCAGGCAACTAGGGGTGTAACGATTCATCTACTACATCGATGTATCGATTTATTTTCCTACGATCTAACTACATCGATCTGTGCTCGGCAAGTTGGCCTTCCGGACGACATATATCGATCTAACATCGTTTTAAAAGGTAATCAATCGATTGTATCGATCATAGGAAATAACGCTTTGGATTTAAGCACGTCAGACTTTAAATGGATGTTTTTTCTTAGCACTTTTAATGACAACGGCGTTAAACGTTACTCGATTCATTCTGCCTATCTGTGACATCAACGCACGCAGCAGCGCTAAGAAAACAAAACATAGCGGCGGATGGCAGAGGAGAAGCCAACCAGCGAGAAATTATCAAGCCACCAGGAGAAACAGCTACCTGTACTTTCAACCCTTGCTAAATGTTACCTGTGCATTCCTGGGACCAGTGTGCCAGCAGAGCGAGTTTGTAGTACTGCTGGCGACATAGTGAACGTACAGAGAAGTGTTCTGCGGTCAGATCATGTTGAATCAGTGGCGATTTTTTTAAGACTGCAAGGGAAGCTCGGCTTCCCTTATAATGTCACAAAATTAATGGTCAAATATGTACTATTGTATTAACATTTTATTGACTAAAAATGCGTTAGAAAACGTTCATCTCAAAGACGAGTTCGTTCAGAATCAGTTACATATAGCAGGTCGGCTGACTCGATTTCCTTCTCATACATTCCCGCAGCGTCACAGTGCATTTCCCTATTGAAGCCCAGCGTCCATTGACTTCAATGGGGCTGCTGTGAACTTTTTTTTCAGCGCTTCGAAACTAGACGGTCATTGGATAAACGCTGCGATTATGTCCCGCCCACGGACACTCAGCGTCTCTGGGGGTGAATGGGGAGTGGGCTGGCCCGGACTCCGAGCTTCTGCGTGATGGTTGGAGGGTCTGTCGAAAGACTGCATCTCCCTTTGACTGACAGCGATTCTGTACTATAAGGAATCACTGAAGCTATTCGCGCTCAGTCCCATCGCGGATTTCTCAAGTTCAGTCGAAATAAAAACTGCTGCAACCTATTTCTTTGATATTTGCTTGGCGAAATTGCTTGATTTTCATCATACATTTCACACAATTATACACCACATTCCTTGTTTCAGTTTTACAGAGTTTAATTTTTTTTTTTTAGATCGTTCATTCATTCATTCATTCATTCATTCATTCATTCATTCATTCATTCATTCATTCATTCATTCATTCATTCATATAACGTTAGTAGGCTAGGCTAGCGTCGTGGGTGAAACTTTCTTGAAAAGGAACGTAGGGCAGAATTTACTTTTAAATAAATAGACTATTTTATGATGTAGGCCGAAAATGAGCTTCCCCTCTCTGACAGACCAGTAGCCGCCACTGATGTTGATATTTTTGAAAAAGAAATATGTAGAGTCATTGAAGAGTAGTTGGTTACATTTGATCTTTTGTTAAATATTGTTTGTTTATTAAACTGAGAGTAGTAGCAGGTTCAGCCAGTTTATTCAACCTGAAGAAATGTTGGTTGCACTTTATTTTTTATATTAATATTGTATTTGTATTATTTTAATGTTGAAAAACAACAGCAAAAGTAACAGGTACACCTACTATTAATTAAACCTGAAGAGAAGTTAGTTGCACTTTATTTTTGATATTAATATTGTAATATTAATATGTTGGATAACAAAAGCAGAAGAAGCAGGTTAACCTACTGTTGAAATGTTGGTTGCACTTACTGTGCTTTTATTGAAAATGTATTAAATATTGAAAATGAGAGCAGAAAAGGTTAACTTCCTGTTAATTCAACCTAAACTGTTGGTTGCACTTTATTCAAATAAAATTTGAATGCATTTGCCATTAATTGTTGTTTACTTGTTTGTTTATATCCATAATTAATTGATACCTGATTCCCTTACAAGAAACAACAGGAATCTAGGAAACTTCACCTGCACTGACCAGTATCCAGATATTTATTTCAGTCACACAATTTTTGGCTAAAAAGTTACTGAATCGATTTCAAGTCACTGAATCGTTTCGGATCGTATCGTTCTAAATGAACCAATATCGTCCTTGAATCGTATCGACAACCTCAAATCGTGATACGAATCGAATCGTTATTAAAACGAATCGTTACACCCCTACAGGCAACATTTTTCTAGTCTTCAACTGTCCAATTTTGGTGAGCTTGTGCAAATTGTAGCCATTTGTAGTGGAGATTAGTGGTACCCGGTGGGGTCTTCTGCTGTTGTAGCCCATCCGCCTCAAGGTTGTGCGTGTTGTGGCTTCACAAATGCTTTGCTGCATGCCTCGGTTGTAACGAGTGGTTATTTCAGTCAAAGTTGCTCTTCTATCAGCTTGAATCAGTCGGCCCATTCTCCTCTGACCTCTAGCATCAACAAGGCATTTTCGCCCACAGGACTGCCGCATACTGGATGTTTTTCCCTTTTCACACCATTCTTTGTAAACCCTAGAAAGTTTGGAGTTCAGGAGATTGTCTTGACCAGGACCACACCCCTAAATGCATTGAAGCAACTGCCATGTGATTGGTTGATTAGATAATTGCATTAATAAGAAATTGAACAGGTGTTCCTAATAATCCTTTAGGTGAGTGTATACACACATTATGTGTATATTATATACAATATATTACATATATGTAATTTAAATTTTAGCTGTTAACAAAAAGATAAGTTATTATATTATATTAATCATATTAGTGCAGTCAAACAATTAACAACATCAGAGTTTGTAATATTTTTATATTGTAATTTTTCACAGTTACTCTCCAAATGAATGTAGAAACAACTTAAATAGAGTATATTTTAAATATTTGTTGCAATGGCATCTTTTTACGAATGAAGGCCAGTCTCTTTGAATGTTTTTGATGTTTTTTTAACATTAATGATAGACATTCAACATTACATAATACAATCTTCTATAAAACCATCTTCACATAAACCCATTATAATAAGTGTCATATTTATCTGTGGCCTTCCTACCTGTGTCTGGTAGGAAATATGCAGAAATCGAATAAAGTTATCAAATAGTCTGCACTGCATAAATAATATATTAAATGTAGATTAATTTTCTATTGTAGTTTTGTTCTTTGATTAACATTAATGACAGACATCACAGCAACTGGTTTATTAGGCTGCTGTCACTTTAAGATCTGCCGCTGCTGAACATGACACAGATCTGACGCACTGTCGCCGAGCAACTCTGAAAATTATTTCACTCATTTAGGACTACTCTTATGAGAATACGTCATTTTGCCATAGTTCTGTGTGTTTTTGTTCGTTCAAGTGCGAAAGAGAACTCGATACTGCCGCGTGTCTTTCTGTGTGTCTGGTGTGTGTCAGGACATTTACAGACAGCGTTTATGTTTAATCTCATTTTAATATAATTACTGTTCCTTATAAAACATAAGTATGTGGTTTATAATTAGAAAATCATATATACATTACAATATATAATACAAAATATATTATTTTTCATTCTATTTGCTAAATTATCTTGACAAATAGTTGCTTCCCATTACATTTTTGACATACATTTTGTTCATTCACTACTTTTTTTGTCTCTCTGGTGGAATGAATGAGGTGTGGATAGTTTTAAATGTGAGAATGTTTTCCGGAGGGTCTAGGGTAGGTGAGTGTGCTCATGGAGTGCAGGTGCAGTCCTGGGGAAGGTTTGCTGTGGTGATTGATGCTGTGCTGGTGTGTGTGTGTAAAGTGTCAGTCGAGGGGTTCGCTGGGGGTTGTCAAGTGGTGTTGTCGAGGTTCTAGCCTGCCAGTCTAGTATGGAGGAAATGAAATCACATATAAGTGCCGCAGGGGAGCAGTCACCCAACTGAAGTGCTGGTTCTGCTGTGGTCAATAAGGAGCAGCTGCTGCCTGATGGATATGTGCCTGTGTTTTGGTGGTTACCCAGGGTGAAGTTAATGCATGCTCTGAGGACTGCCTCATGGTCTCTTTAGATTTAATCAGAGTTGGGCTGTATAGGAAAGGAAAGTTCTGGTACCTTTGCTGATATATTAATATTATTCTACACTCTAAACCAAACGTGGTTCTTGGTTGTAATCACTTTTAGTGCTATATAGCACCATATCTTAACATGTTCTGTATATGATAGCTGTGCTATATGGCACCTCAGCCAAAGAGGTTCCTCTATGATTCTGAGCCAAGAACCACTTTTAGTGCCATATAGCACCATTTTTTTTTTTTTAGAGTGTACTACATATTTTAATGTGCCCCTATTATTCTATTTTAAAGGTTCCTAATTTTGTTTACATGCATCAAAGGTCACAAAACACTCATAATATATTTTTCTTCACAATACTAGACAATACGTTTATTTATTATGCACTTTCGACTTTGCAGACAGTTTACATTCCCAGACAACTACATTACACACTGCATGAAATGGAATATTCCAAAAACCATAATAGGGGCACTTTAATGCATTATCATTTGTATTGTGAAACTCATGTTTTCTTGCATAGGCCTATCCATCATTTAAATCAAACATTTATTGTGTTGATTAGAACAATATTGAAAACAAACATTTAAGCTATAAGTTCCTACAGTATAAACAAGAAAAGGTTCACTATATAGTACTTTCAATCTTCAATCATTTAATTAATATTATGTAATTACAGGACTGTAATGTACAAGACACTTAAAGGGTTAGTTCACCCAAAAATGAAAATTCTGTCATTAATGACGTCCCCTCATGTCGTTCGACACCCGTAAGACCTCCGTTCATCTTCGGAACACAAATTAAGATATTTTAGTTGAAATCCGATGGCTCAGAAAGGCCTCCATTGGCACAATGTACTTTACACTTTCAAGACCCATAAAAGGTACTAAAGATGTCGTTACAAAGTCCATCTCACTACAGTGGCTCTACAATCATTTTATGAATCGACGAGAATAGGTTTTGTGCGCAAAAAAAACCTAAATAACGACTTATATAGTGATGACCGATTTCAAAACACGGCATCATGAAGCTTTGAAGCGTTATGAATCAGTGAGTCGATTCAGTGGTTTGGATCGCCAAAGTCACGTGATTTCAGCAGTTTGGCGGTTTGACACGTGATCCGAATCATGAATTGACTTGCTGATTTATAACGCTTCTAAGCTTCATGATGCATTGTTTTGAAATCGGTCATCACTATATACGTCGTTATTTTGTTTTTTTTGAGCAAAAATTATTGTAGAACCACTGTAGTGAGATGGACTTTGTAACGACGTCTTTAGTAACTTTTATGGGTCTTGAGAGTGTAAAGTGCATTGTGCCAATGGAGGCCTTTCTGAGCCATCGGATTTCAACTAAAATATCTTAATTTGTGTTCTGAGGTGAACAGAGGTCTTACGGGTGTCATTTTTGGGTGAACTAACCCTTTAAAGCTATGGTCTACGATTTCAAAGATTGTTAATTATTAATAACCTCGTTTAGATGCTGGTTATGGTTCTACAGTACAATCCTAACAATATGAAGAGAAAAAAGAATGAAAAAAATCCATTCACTCTATTGGGTGTACATCCGCAGAGAAATTGACCAATGTAAGCTGTCCGGCCGGACAGCTTACATTGGTTAACTGCTCTCATCCAATCCCCTGCTCCACTCGCGTCTCCACCCACCGCACCCCACCCCGCCCCTTCTGAGACATGAAATTTCGCGGAAAAGTAGGCAGCATCAACTCAGCAATGGAGAAAAACCAACAAACAGACAGCAGCAAGCGGCCCCTGCTCGCCCCAACAGTCAAGGTTGGAAGAAAGAGAAAGTCAATTGAGGAAAGAGCAGAGATAAAAAAAAAAAATGTGAAGAACGCTGGACTCAAAGCCGAATCAATATAGGGTCCACCATTGCCCGTTGGAGGAAGCTTCAGAGAAACCTTGGACTTAAAACCGACGCTGACATAGCTGACTTTTTGTTGAGCAGGTAAGCATTTATTTATACTTTTATGGTGTGGTGTATTACATAAATAGCTTTTTATCAGTCTGACAACATGATCATGCTGCCGGTCGGCATTGGAATGTTAGCTGTTTAGCCTATCACGGGTCAAAGTAATTATATTTCTTGAAGTGCTTGACTATTTCAATAGGCCTAACGTTAGCGGTTTTCTGTTCGAGCCGATAGAACATTGCATGTGTTGCTAATGTTGCGTGGGCGTGAACTCAAACGTGTGCCTCTGAGCTATTTTGTTACGACAATGGTGACATTGAATTGTTGATGAAGCAACTAAGTTCAAGTGTCGAAAGTCAACTTTACATATGATGTGTTAGCGAGGTCATTAGATTGAAGCGACTAAGCAATGTTGTGAAAGTAAATGACGTCAATCAGTCATAATTGTAAGTGTTCATTACTTCAAGGCTTTATGTGGTACACATGGTACATCTCTGTTCCGATGTTTACTCCTGCTTGACTGAGTGACGTTGTTCAGGTCGTTTCCCGGTGGGAGGGATCAGGTGGCACAGAGGGGAGGGGTGTGCATGTGGAGGGGCGGGATGAGTTTTTTTTTTTTAATTCAGGCTTTCTCGACTGATTTTCAACATCGTAGACTACAGCTTTAATACACTAAAATATTAACACAAAAATATGAGCTTACTTGGTTTTGTCCATCAGAAGTTGATTCAGTTGTAAAAAAACAAAACAAATGCAACACAGACCAAAGAGATGCAAAAACAGGACGTGATGTTACAAGGCACGCCCCCAAAAAGAGGCAGAATACTCAAGCATACCTGGGCTGCGTTCAGCCCTGACAAAACGGTGTAAAAGTTTTTATTTTTTAATTTACGGAAATGGTGGTGCGCTGAACAGGCCATTTTTTGTGTTCTTTTTGAAGAATTTTCAGAGCCTGATGAAATTGGTATAAATACGCAAAATGGCAAAGTACGTTCGATGGTACAGTCACCGTTGTGCTATGATATTGTAATATTTACCATTATATAATCAGAGGAGTATAGAAAAGTTTATGAAAGTGTCACTCCACAATACAATAGCAAAATATATCAAATGTATAGCAGTGGTCGGCAACTGGCGGCCCGCGGGCCAAAATTGGCCTGCCAGCAATAATATCTGGCCCGCGCCCACAGCCAGATTATTTAGAAAATCTCACTGCTGTGACTGTGATAGTGACTGATGCTAGAAGTTGCAGCCTTTAGCCTCCTTGTTAGAGTGTCCGACTCCAATGCGGAAAGACCTGTGTTCACGCACTGCTTGGAAGCAGACGAACGGAACCAGAGAGACTACAACAACAACAGTTGCTCATAATCAATTTCTCTTTAGTGATTTTGCCTTCAAAAAAAGTACAAGAACGTTTTTGCAGCAATGTTTTATTTTGGGATCAATTGAGAGCTTTTAATTTGAAAAGTTCTGAAAGACATTCAAAAGAGTCTGTGGAATGGATCGCTAGACACGCCTCTAAAATAGCTGTCATGAAATATGTGGTATGAAAAAACGAACAGTGAACCATTTGCTTATAACGCAGGGCCTCAGCACCAACACGTGAACAATTTGGCCCGATGCCAAATTTACTTCCCGACCCCTGATGTATAGTATTTTTAAGGACTCATTGTGCGAGCGGTCTCTTTAATACTGCGTGGTTTATCTACATGCTGCTTATTGTCAGGACCTCTGAAACTTAGGACCCAGATGCAGGGTGAACAATGAAGACTTTATTAACAAGACTCTAGACAGGGCACAACAAGGAAGTGACAAGGTGTGAATTCAAACAGCAGGGCAGGGGACAGACACCACGATGACAGGCAGGGAGGACGACCACTGAGACCATGAACTTGCGGATGGCTTGGGAGGCAACACCAGGCAGGGCGATGGTGGGAAAACCCAGACAGGAACACCAGGAACCGGAGACTTGATGTCCTCTCCCAGAATCAGCTCCAGTCTTGACTGCCCGGGATAAAGAGACAGTGGCCAAGGGAGACTCAGGACACAGGGCAGGAACCAACACAAGACACACACACACGACAAGACAACAAAAGATAAACAAGAGCCAAAAATAAAACCTAAGAATAGGGAAACTGCAACTAAGTATCAGAAATCTAAAAAAGGAAAACAAAAGAAATATAAAACTATAACAAACAAGAGGAGCTAAATAAATACTAGAAATGAAAGACTGGAACTAGAAACAAAGAAAAGTAAAAAACCAAATAGCAACTTTGCAGGAAACTATAGAGAGAAAAATAAGACCGCTAAACTAGAGAGAAAACAAAACCAAAGCTAGAGAAAAACAAAAAATAAGGCTAGGAGAAAATAAAGCTAAGAACTATAACTTGGCAAGATCAACAGCAATAACAAGGACAAGTTAAGCCAGACAACGAATGCACACAAACGCAACGAACCAGCCAGGACAAGAGGGAAAGAAGCACAATATAAAGGGACCAGAGCACATGAGGATCAGGTGAGCACAATTAGTGAAACAAGGACTAGACAATGACTAAACAAGGGGGCGTGGTAAAGGGAAACAAGGAGGCAGGACAAGAGGAACACACAAACAAAGACACAGCCATGGGGCCCGTTCTTCGTACCTCGCTAACTCAGTTAGCTGGATTTGATTGTTGACGATTTGGCATGATCTTGGATTGTTTGGTTCTTCGACGCTCATCCTGGACTTGCTGTCATAGCAACAGGTCCGTTAGCTTAAACCTGCTCGCGAGCGGCTTATTTCATGTAAACAGGATTAGATTGCATCTTGAGGTGATACTTAAAATCTGTCCCAGCCACTTCTACTTTATTACAAGAGTTCATTACTGAACCAGGGGCAATAATAATAATTTTAAACAATAATAATATACAAATTTTAAATTGTATATGTATATGAGAATGTATATAATATTATAATGTTGTGTATAATACTATAGACACAGCCACTTGATTGAGCGATTTATTTGTGATGGAATAATTACTTTATAATTTTATTGGAAGTTTGCACACATGTTGTACAGTTAATCTGAGCCGTGCATTAATTTAAGTGATGACGGATATTATGGGATGGCTTGATGCAGCGCAGGAGATGCAGAGAATTTGATCTTGACCCTTAAGAAACTTTAATACTGTCACGTTACAAATCTGCTTCAAATTGAATTAAAAATTGAATTACACCATTGAAATAAAAATGTAAAGGGTGTACAAATACTGTATAAAATCGTGAATATAAATAATTGGTAATCATATAAAAAAAAACATTTATCATTGATCTATTATAACTTTTATGTTGGTTTGGTCGTTTAGCTGTTTCCTTATAAAGGTCCAGATATTCGTGGGGTTTTTTTGGTGTAATTTGCCAAGTTTTTTGCCAGGTGGCTTTTTTAATTATATGATGTCATTACATTGCTGTCTTGACGCCAGCCAATCGCTGCATTGCTGATCATGGTTTCGAGTATCGATGCATCTGCCCTCTTCAGGGAAAACAAGAACGCGCAGTGATTTTAGATCATTTAATCCAGATATTTAAATCCAATCCGCAAATTCGTTTGAAGAACCAAATTAGCCAGACATCAGTTATCACGATTAAAAGATCTGGGATCTGTCAAATCATCTCAGATGTATTAAGCGAGGTACGAAGAACGGACCCATGTGCTCAAGCACAAGACAAACAAAGAAACACTAAACAAGGACAAAACAGACAAGACTGTCAGGGCAGGATCCTGACACTTATTGGGCTGACATTTTTGACACACCCACCAAACAAGGTTCCTTTCATCATTACAGTCCTGGGCTGCGTTTCCCAAAACCATCGTAAGCTTAAGTTGATCGTAGAACAATTGCCACCAATGGTCTCTACGATCAACTTAGGCTTACGATGGTTTTGGGAAACGCAGCCCTGTACAGGTGTCAGAACCGCCATCTATACTTGCAACAGATCTTCATTCGAGTTCCTTCTGCTGTTTTGACTCATTTACACATTTTATAAACTGCTTGTGAGTTTTGTACGCAAATACAGCGCATATTCAGGTTCAGTGTTAAAAATGAAAGTTTGACAGATGATGACAAATGACAGACTAAATGTATCATTGTCTTTTTGGTCCGGACCAAGAGAACCGTACTATAAATGTGATCAAACCCTAAGTTTTTGTATGCACCTATTGACACCAAATTGTACAATGTAGTATCAGCTGTATGTAATTATGTGAACAACAAAAGTGTTTTCTTGCCAAACTCTCACAGCGTCTGCAATCACGTACATTGTGAGTTTCGGAAGAAATGATTTGCAAGAATGAATCACTCATCCTGTTCCATTTGTACAACTGGTCATTATATAAAACTTCTGATGAACTAATTATTCCTAGTTTAGTCATTAAGTTCCATTCTATTCCTTTCTTTTAACTGAATAATTCCGGGTATGGTGACTATTGTCATATTGAAAATGTCAGAGAAGCAACTTTGGCTTTGGACTCATGGCAGAGCTTCCAGTTTCACATATTGATACATTTATGAGTCACCATTTGATTGGAATTGTATAAATAGACTAGACACACTTCCTCAGTGGCTTCAACAACAGCTATAGAAAACTGTCCCACAATTCTCTACTTTATTTCACTGGCCTATAGCACCCTTTCATTCTACTTTGCTCCTGAACAACTCAAGCATCAGCAGAAAAAGAAAACATCCATTGAGTCAGTAAATGTCTTTTAAGGGGTGCTGGTTCCTTTGAATGTCAATATGGGTGTCAGGTTTCCTTGTAAAGTCCTTCCTGTGAACTTCTTCACCTCTGAAAGGAGTTTAGTGGATTGTGCATCTCAGTTTAAGCAAAATAACACAATCCCAAAGTTATTACATGGCTCCCTGGAATACTGGATTCGGAGTGATCAATATTGGAAAACTACAGTCAAATACACTATATTGCCAAAAGTTTTGGGACGCCTGCCTTTACATGAACATGAACTTTAATGACATCCCATTCTTAATCCGTAGGGTTTAATATGGAGTTGGCCCACCCTTTGCAGCTATAAAAGCTTCATCTCTTCTGGGAAGGCTTTCCACAAGGTTTAGGAGTGTGTTTATGGGAATTTTTGACCATTCTTCTAGAAGCGCATTTGTGAGGTCATGCAATGATGTTGGACGAGCTGGCCTGGCTCGCAGTCTCCACTCTAATTCATCCCAAAGGTGTTCTCTCGGGTTGAGGTCAGGACTCTGTGCAGGCCAGTCAAGATCCTGACACTTATTGGGCTGACATTTTTGACACACCCACCAAACAAGGTTCCTTTCATCATTACAGTCCTGGGCTGCGTTTCCCAAAACCATCGTAAGCTTAAGTTGATCGTAGAACAATTGCCACCAATGGTCTCTACGATCAACTTAGGCTTACGATGGTTTTGGGAAATGCAGCCCTGTACAGGTGTCAGAACTGCCATCTATACTTGCAACAGATCTTCATTCGAGTTCCTTCTGCTGTTTTGACTCATTTACACATTTTATAAACTGCTTGTGAGTTTTGTACGCAAATACAGCGCATATTCAGGTTCAGTGTTAAAAATGAAAGTTTGACAGATGATGACAAATGACAGACTAAATGTATCATTGTCTTTTTGGTCCGGACCAAGAGAACCGTACTATAAATGTGATCAAACCCTAAGTTTTTGTATGCACCTATTGACACCAAATTGTACAATGTAGTATCAGCTGTATGTAATTATGTGAACAACAAAAGTGTTTTCTTGCCAAACTCTCACAGCGTCTGCAATCACGTACATTGTGAGTTTCGGAAGAAATGATTTGCAAGAATGAATCACTCATCCTGTTCCATTTGTACAACTGGTCATTATATAAAACTTCTGATGAACTAATTATTCCTAGTTTAGTCATTAAGTTCCATTCTATTCCTTTCTTTTAACTGAATAATTCCGGGTATGGTGACTATTGTCATATTGAAAATGTCAGAGAAGCAACTTTGGCTTTGGACTCATGGCAGAGCTTCCAGTTTCACATATTGATACATTTATGAGTCACCATTTGATTGGAATTGTATAAATAGACTAGACACACTTCCTCAGTGGCTTCAACAACAGCTATAGAAAACTGTCCCACAATTCTCTACTTTATTTCACTGGCCTATAGCACCCTTTCATTCTACTTTGCTCCTGAACAACTCAAGCATCAGCAGAAAAAGAAAACATCCATTGAGTCAGTAAATGTCTTTTAAGGGGTGCTGGTTCCTTTGAATGTCAATATGGGTGTCAGGTTTCCTTGTAAAGTCCTTCCTGTGAACCTCTTCACCTCTGAAAGGAGTTTAGTGGATTGTGCATCTCAGTTTAAGCAAAATAACACAATCCCAAAGTTATTACATGGCTCCCTGGAATACTGGATTCGGAGTGATCAATATTGGAAAACTACAGTCAAATACACTATATTGCCAAAAGTTTTGGGACGCCTGCCTTTACATGAACATGAACTTTAATGACATCCCATTCTTAATCCGTAGGGTTTAATATGGAGTTGGCCCACCCTTTGCAGCTATAACAGCTTCATCTCTTCTGGGAAGGCTTTCCACAAGGTTTAGGAGTGTGTTTATGGGAATTTTTGACCATTCTTCTAGAAGCGCATTTGTGAGGTCATGCAATGATGTTGGACGAGCTGGCCTGGCTCGCAGTCTCCACTCTAATTCATCCCAAAGGTGTTCTCTCGGGTTGAGGTCAGGACTCTGTGCAGGCCAGTCAAGTTCCTCCACACCACACTCACTCATCCATGTCTTTATGGACCTTTCTTAGTGCACTGGTGTGCAGTCATGTTGGAACAGGAAGGAGCCATCCCCAAACTGTTCCCATAAAGTTGGGAGAATGAAATTGTCCAGAATGTCTTGATATGCTGAAGCATTAAGAGTTCCTTTCACTGGAGCTAAGAGGCTAAACCCAACCCCTGAAATACAACCCCACACCATAATCCCCCCTCCACCGAATTTTACACTTGGCACAATGCAGTCAAGCAAGTACTGTTCTCACAACCGCCAAACCCAGACTCGTCCATCGGATTGTCAGACAGAGAAGCGTGATTGGTCACTCTAGAACACATCTCCAGTGCTTTACACCACTGCATCCGACGCTTTGCATTGCACTTGGTGATGTAAGGCTCGGATGCAGCTGCTCAGCCATGGAAACCCATTCCATGAAGCTCGCTACGCACTGTTCTCGAGCTAATCTGAAGGTCACATGAAGTTTAGAGGCCTGTAGCTATTGACTCTGCAGAAAGTTAACGACTTCTGCGCACTGTGCGCCTCAGCATGCACTGACCCCACTCTGTGATTTGACACTGCTTTTGGTAATAAAGTGTATGTTTGTATAATGCAACCATATTGTTGGTCTATATTGACTTGGCCACCTTATTGTCTCTCTTCTCAAAATAAACTTCAAAATAACTTCAGCTAAAAATTTATATTTGATGACCAATTAATTATTTATTTTTTACAAGTAGTCATGCAATAAGTGGGAGTCAGTGAACATTATAACAAAATAAACCCATTCAGGGTGACTCAAAACCCACTGAATGTATATTAACCTTTACTTGACAACTAAACAGTGCTGTTTCAAATACTAACCATGTCTTTCCAATTCATAACTAATAAGCTCTGTGTTTATTCCATATTTCTTTCATAAGTACAGCCTGTATGATCTCTCTTGTGGACAGAAGTGAAAAACCTCTAAAGGTAATCATCAGCCAACATCCTGAGTCAATTAGCTGTGACAGGACAGAATAATAGGAGATTACATTAGAGCGGTGAAACACGACTCCACCTTCAGGATTCATGAGCCCCAGGTTTTTTTATGGGCATCTCAATTCAAGGATGTAGTAGTTAGCATGCATGGATTCACGTTTGTTTTATTGGCGGATATACTTTATAAGCAGGGGAGGAATTCCATACAAGCTTACAATACATCATCATTTCAGGGTGGCGTGCAAATCTATGGCTTTTCAGTTTAATATTAGCATTTCTCGTACTTAGAGTTAGGGATTTGTTTAATCTATAACTCCAAGTATAAAATTCACTGCCCATCTGTGATATTTTAGTATCACAGAGATACTATTATAGTTTTTGTTAATAGTTTGAATTAGTTTTTATTTTTATATTTTTCATTTCATTTTAATTGTAATTTTTATATATATATTTTAAATACTGTTTGTCTTTATTGTTTTTATTAAAGGGGTGGTAAACCACGATTTCACTTTTCTAACTTTAGCTAGTGTGTAATGTTGCTGTTTGAGCATAAACAACATCTGCAAAGTTACAACGTTCAAAGTTTAAAGCAAAGGGAGATATTTGCTTTTAAAGAAATCAATTTCTAAGGACTACAGCAAACGGCCAAGAGGGACTACTAGACATTCCTCCAGGGTCTCTGACATCACCAGCCACAATATTTACATAAAGCCCTCCTCCGAGAATATGAAATAAGGGGGGGCGAGGCCATTTTGAATCGCAGCGAGGAATAGTTGTTGTGGTAGGCTAGTTAGTAGGCTGGAGAGTGTTGATGCCAATGCCTACGAAATCAAAGCACGAGACAGACAGGGGTCAGAGGAGAAGACCAGAAAATGTGACATAATGGACAATATTCGTCTGTATTTGCTATACAGGAGCTGCGGTTCAGATGCACGAGATAAACCAGCCAGTGTAAGCGCCGCTGATCCGCTGGAGCTCACAATTCCGAAAACGCCAGATAAAATGTACTATTAGGCACTCTTTATATAAATAAACCACAGATTTGAGCTTTAAACAACTACATTATCGACTGAAAAAGTCTTAAAACTCCGTTTTGTCACACATTAACAGTACATTTTAACAAAAAAAGACGTAAACACAGCCCATGTCAGTCATTTCTCACCGAGACGAGCCGCTGGCAGAAGTACCTCCTCTGACGCGAATTCGTGTCTGTTGTGAAGTGAATGTCACGCGCGAATGAAGCGAGTAAACTCAAAATGTTCAAGCGTCCACCTTCGCGCGAATAGCGCGATTTATTCACGTCCGGTGTGAACGCCGCAAGAGACAGGCGCGCACGGATGACCGCGGCTCATCTCACGGAGCAAAGCTCCACAATCTTCACGAGCGCTATGAAAGCGGGATTCGCACAACGGCTTGTCCTGAAAGATGGATTAAAAGAAGCTGTTTACGGGCCACAAACTGTAAGTAGGATTTATTTTTCGTCGATGTGTTTTCCTGTAATAGTTCGTATTGTTAATTGTAGTCTATGATGTAGCAAGGAAGTACACAGATGACAACGCTCATTTGGCTCTGCAAACCAGTTTGTTAAATGCTCATTCATATTAACGTTATCCGACAAACACCTAACGTTACAAACGTTTTAAAATCTCAACAGCGAACTTGGCATTAGTGTAAATTATTCTTTGATTAGAGCTTTTATGTATTGTTTATCTACAGGCATGCTAAACATGGTTCTGTGTTTGATTTGGCTACTAGTAAAGCCAATGTTTAGTGTTCGTTCTTGCAACAGATATTTGGCAAATCGATCACTATATATCCGCAGTCTTTACTCTTGAGGACTGAACAGGTTCTGCTCGATCATCTTCACTAAAATTGTCTGGGTCTGATTCGGGCTCAAATTGGTATGGTTTTATTGACGCTATTGTACCCGAAGCACAGGCTTAGCTTGAGGCTACCGGCGAAGGTAAGGGGTGTGACGTTCTGATAAACGTGCTCTAGGCGGGCGGTTAGCCAATCACAACACACTGGGCCAGCTAACCAATCAGAGCCCATTGCGTATTTTTGAGGGACTGGCTTCATAGAATCCGGAAACCATCAGACCGTTTTTACAAGGAGGGACAGAGCAGTGTAGAATAAAGGTAAAATATATGAAAAATAATGCAATTTTTTAAAAACGAAGCATGAACACATGTTACAGTGCAGCCCACAAACACAATCAAGCCTTCGAAAGAGTGTGCTTTACCACCCCTTTAATTATTTTTATTTCAGTTTTAGTTATTTCAGTGCATCAAGTTAAACTACATGAAATGAGAAGTTTCCTTGTCACGCAGAAAACCCTAACAAATCCCTCGAACACTCTAGCAAACAAATAGCAACGCCTTGGCAACTACCCAGAACACCCTGGTAACCACACAGAAAACCCTAACTATGGCGGCATTTTAAAAAAACAAGTGATTTATCTTTCATCCAAAGCCACACGTGAAGCAATTTTGAATTTAGAATCATAGTTACAACTATTTAATGGACACTTCACATTTCTGAAGTGATATAATTGTGGCTGGGTAAACAACACAGATTTAGTGGAAGTATAGTGGTAATGTAGCGGTGAACTACAGCAATATATATTCTCATTTTCCCCAGTAGCTACAGCTCCATAAAAATAATAAATAAAGTTAATATAGTATCTGTTAAGGACATATTATATTAATAATGCAATCAGTCAGTAAATAAAGTTTAACTCTCTTGCATCTGGTCCGTCTATGAAGCCATGTCTTTTGCATGTTTTACAAAAGGCGTCCATTCACAACTGACTTCCGGAAAAACAGGATTGACCAATGACATTTCAGGTTACAATGAAATAAGTAAAGTCCCGCCCCACGACTGACAAAAATAAAAAAGTTTTTGTGCGAGCAAAATAGAAGCTCGAGCGCGAGTGTGGGGAATGATGACGCGCGTGCTGCAAGTCGTGTCCAAGCTCCCAAGGGCTTGATTTGCGCGCAGAGGAGATGTCATGCGCGCGCGCGCATGGGTTTAAAAGGAGCTCGCGGGCTGCCGTTTCCTCGCGTGTAGATCTGTTATTCTCTCGCTGGAGTGATTTACTGCGCGAGCAAGCATCAGTTGTGCGCTCGGTTATTAATGGCATTAAAATGCCGCCATACCTAACAACTACCTCGAACACTCTAGCAAACAAATAGCAACTACTTGGCAACTACCCAGAACACCCTGGTAACCACACAGAAAACCCTAACAACTACCTCGAACACTCTAGCAAACAAATAGCAACGCCTTGGCAACTACCCAGAACACCCTGGTAACCACACAGAAAACCCTAACAACTACCTCGAACACTCTAGCAAACAAATAGCAACGCCTTGGCAACTACCCAGAACACCCTGGTAACCACACAGAAAACCCTAACAACTACCTCGAACACTCTAGCAAACAAATAGCAACGCCTTGGCAACTACCCAGAACACCCTGGTAACCACACAGAAAACCCTAACAACTACCTCGAACACTCTAGCAAACAAATAGCAACGCCTTGGCAACTACCCAGAACACCCTGGTAACCACACAGAAAACCCTAACAACTACCTCGAACACTCTAGCAAACAAATAGCAACGCCTTGGCAACTACCCAGAACACCCTGGTAACCACACAGAAAACCCTAACAACTACCCCGAACACTCTGGCAAACAAATAGCAACGCCTTGGCAACTACCCAGAATACCCTGGTAACCACACAGAAAACCCTAACAACTACCTCAAACACTCTAGCAAACAAATAGCAACGCCTTGCCAACTACCCAAAACACCCTGGTAACCACAGAGAAAACCCTAACAACTACCCTGAACACTCTGGCAAACAAATAGCAACGCCTTGGCAACTACCCAGAACACCCAAACAACCACATAGCAACACCCTGGTAACCACACAGAAAACCCTAACAAGTACCTCAAACACTCTAGCAAACAAATAGCAACGCCTTGGCAACTACCCAGAACACCCTGGTAACCACACAGAAAACCCTAACAACTACCCCGAACACTCTGGCAAACAAATAGCAACGCCTTGGCAACTACCCAGAACACCCAAACTACCACATAGCAACACCCTGGTAACCACACAGAAAACCCTAACAACTACCTCAAACACTCTAGCAAACAAATAGCAATGCCTTGGCAACTACCGAGAACACCCAAACAACCACATAGCAACACCCTGGTAACCACACAGAAAACCCTAACAACTACCCCGAACACTCTAGCAAACATATAGCAACTCCTTGGCAACTACACAGAACACCCAAGCAACCATATAATAACACTGTGGCAACCACACAAAACACCCTAGCAACTACCCAGAACACCCAAGCAACCACATAGCAACCACCCAGAACACCCTAGCAAACAAATAGTAATGCCCTGGCAACCACTCAGAACACCCTAGCAAACAAATAGCAATGCCCTGGCAACTACCCAGAACACCCAATAACCACATAACAATGCCCTGGCAACCACCCACAACACCCAAGCAACCACATAGCAACTCCCTAGCAACCGCATATAATCACCTGGGAAAACAGTATAAAAAGTATTTAATTGCATTCACAATTTGATATTTTCTTACAAGTTGTTTTGGTTTAAACATGTAAAGGAATAAATGTAAACGTTATCTGTTTCATTCTGATTTTGTTGTGATGGCACTGTATGGCTTCATTGTATCTTCTCAGGACACGACAGACTATTTGCTGATGGTAGTTGGAGGATCAAGGCCAACGTCGGCCAACTTGTTTTCACAAGGCAGCAGAAACTCCATCTGGATCCAATCGTAGCCCCGAGGTGCCTCTAATGCAAAGCCTTCTGGAGGTGTGTGTCGGCCGGGTTTTGGCGTGAAGCCCAAACTAGCTGATAAAGCCAGATAAGGTTTTGTTCAAGATTAGGACCAGAGCTCTTATTTTAGCCTAAATGGAAAATAGCTCTTGGAGACGGCATGCATTTAAGCTGTGGTTTGAGAAAGAGGGCAAAATGATAGCTTGGTTTAAAGGTAGTTTTCAGAAAACAAGTTTTGATGCTGCTAACATTAACTGTTTTGGAGGACGTGCTAACAAAATTTGTTTCTGGTATATCTATGTTAACCACTTTTACTTTTTGTGTTTACATATTATACAGTGATTCTCATTCTTGCCTCAGTTTTCCCACTGTACGACTTTGCCACTCTGGTCCAAACCCAAGCCAAACATCTGCTTTAATGCTGGAGGAAGTCGACAAAGCCTCTTTTCAGGTCTGTAGATCACATGACTCGATGCGAAACGGTCTTGGACGCCAGATCTCTTCCACCCTTTTCCTCCACGGAGAAGAGAGAAAGAAAAGGAAGAGGCATGATTTATTTTAAATATACAGTAATCAGTTTACGATCACCTGCCAACCACCCAACATGGTTATAGGCTGAAAGGTGATGTCGCTGATGCCGCTCTCCTGTGTTTCTAATTAAGGTGGAGAATTGGCTCCCCTTGAGCAAAGCTTTTTGTCAGCTTTAATCCCATGCTTGGATCAAACGAACGACTGCATTATTAACTTTGAGTGTGACTGAGGTCCGGAAGCAATGGGGGTCTGGTTTCCAGACCTGTGCACGTGGAAACTGTTTGGTGCGGTCCCTGCTGGTTTACTGAAGGTCTTCTTAGGAGCAGTTCTTCTTCCCTAATGAGCGAAGTTTAGGAATCTCTCACCAAATATTGGAAACCTTGCAAATTTCAGTTCAGATACTGTTATGCTCTTTAAAAAAATAAAGGTTCCAAAAGGCGTTATTTGCAGTGAAGCCATAGAAGAACCATTTTGGGTCAGTGTGTACCTTTAAACTTGAGTAAAAGTACAGCGAAATGACTCCATTGCAAGTTACAAGTCACCAATTCCAATACAACTAGTAAAAGTCTTAGAATCTCTGATTTTTGCAGTATTTAAGTATTTTACTTGTACTGAATGCACTAGACCTCAAAACCTAAAAAGAAACTGTTGATTTATGAGGATATAGATAGATTTTTTAAAATCAAAATAAAACTGAACACCACAACATTGCAATAAAACAAGGTCAACACAACAGTCTCTTAAACAGACAAACTCTCAAGTCTCAGTTAAAGGGGTAGTTCACCAAAAAATGAAAATTATGTCATCATTTACTCACCCTCAAGTTGTTCCAAACCTGTATGAGTTTCTTTGTTCTGCTGAACACAAACAAAGATATTTAGAAGAATGTTTGTAACCAAGCAGATAGAGCAACTATTGACTACCATAGTAGGAAAAAAAATACTATGGTAGTCAATAGCCGAAATTATTTTGCACCAGGAACTTTTTTCCCCCCAGACCTGCTGCTGTCTGCGTTTCCACTGCGGTCTAAAGTACCGTGAAGATTAGGCAAATTAGTCCGGTGATGTAGGACTGCGCTCGGCTGCTCCCAGTCACCGATGGACAGTGATTATTTTTGCGCGATACTGTCTGCAACAATAACAAGTATGGAGGAGATGCAAGCAGCGCTGCTTTTGCTGGTTATGTATTGGTTTACTAAATATGCAATTAACAAAATGGCGTAAACGAGATGCACTGATACTAAAGTGTATTCTGAAAGCTTGTAAAGCTAGATTTAAAATAAGACAATGTAGGCTGTTATCATCAGCTATTACGGACATTGACCGTGCGATTGCTGAGACGAACACGTGCCATCGGACAGAAAGAGCAAGACTGATATTTACTGAACGCAGAACGAACCTCGCGAAAGACTTTTAAAAATGCCGGTTGAAATAAAATGCTGCGTGAGTTCAACCAATCAGCATGTTTAGCGCCCAAGTCCCACCCCCGAAAGTTCCGGAACTTTGAAAAAGTACTACCTCGGGAGCAGGGACGTTTGGAGGGGGAAATATTTACCCGGAACTTCATTTAGACCCTGGTTCCTGCGGTCGAAACACACCGCGTACCACCCCAAAGTTCCTAGTTCCTGGGGAAAGTTCCTGCGGTGGAAATGCGGCTTTTGTTACAAACATTTTTCACTCTATCTTCTTTTGTGTTCAGCAGAACAAAGAAACTCATACAGGTTTGAAACAACTTGAGGGTGAGTAAATGATGAATTTTCATTTTTGGCTGAACTATCCCTTTAAGCTCAAGTGCACAAAAAGGGCATAAGCCAATAAGGTATCTTCAATATATAGTCAAAGCCTACTTGCATTGGATCCACTGGTTTCTGCCTCATTCACCGGCTGCAGCCATTTCATAAATCACCTGTGATTCAGCAACTACCTGGTAATGCACATTTGCATAAAGTAGCCTTGTTGACAAGTTGGGGTAAGTATGTGCGAAACACACAAGATATAGTACCTTAAAAAAATATGGTACCTACCGAAAAAGTTAGGTGCCATGCAAAATGTAACTAGTAATTGCATTACTCATCACAAATATATTGGTGTAAAGACTACATATACTTATCAAAAATGTTGTCAAGTAGAGAGTAAAAGTTGCTAATATCTTTAATACTGTAAAACTACAAAGTAGCTGAAACGTTACTTAAATACAGCAACTAATTCCATCAAATGCTTTACAGGTTCCCCAAAGAACCCTTTAGTAAACAATTCTTAAACTCGTAGCCGCATTACCACCTAGGGTGTGCATTATCTTCTAATAATTAAACAGACCATCGTCAATTATCCCTTACGTTCTTCACACTAAGAAACACATTTATTTTAAGAATTGTTTACTTAAAGATTCTTTGGGAAAACCTAAACATTTTTCTTTTATAATAACTGCTTATACTAGGTTACCACACTTCAAGACAATTCAGATGTTGTATTTTAAAACGTGTCAGGTTGTCCTTAAAACACTCTTGTGTGTAGGACAATTTCTAACGCATCTCACCCCATGCCTCTGTTGCTAATTCCAAAACGTCATTTTAGAGCTAGAAACGGAGGCTTGAGCCATTGATAGCTGACAACACGTTTCTGTGCGAGTGTGTGTCCTTACTGTATGTGTGTGTTTGAGTAATAGAGAGAGTGGGAGAAAGAGAGAATGTGATTTCCATAAATAATAAAACGTAATTTTGTGGCAAAAAAAGGAAATAAATTGTTTTTATCCTATTGTTTACTATATTTGCTTGGTTGGTGCCGTTGTGGGTTTTGGTTCTCTGCTGTTGTTGTTGAAATCATTTGGCGAAGTGATATGGACACGTAATGTGGTCAAGACTTGCCTGGAACTACTTTAGCCATGTGTTGATTTCCCTTAAAATAATTGCACACCTTACAACATTCGTCAATTAATCAGATTTGTTTGAGAATCTTTGAAAAATGTGATGTGCAATGTTTATTATGAGAGAATTTTTAATTTAATTTAATTTTTTACCATTGATGCATGTAAACCTCTTATAGACCTCCAAAACAAAATTAGGAACTGCAAAATTCATGGAAGAGCAGATGCTAATAAAGAGCTTTTCTTTTTAAGAGCGGCTGAAGTCTTTTAACATATTATTGACTGTCTGGTTTGTATGCATTTAATGTAACTATAAAGCAAGAGTTTGTGATCAGTTATGTTTGCCACTCAATAATAAAATAGTGCCGACAGATTGCTCATCCTTTTTATATTTGAGCATTTTGGCCAAGATTCTTGAACCGTTGGCAGTTTGGCCTACTATTTGTACTACAGTTTTTCAAACTCATTTGAAACTTTGAGATGGGACTGTATATTTTTTCCCCCTCAATGTTTAGTCTTAGACCTACTTTTCACCTCAAGGTGAGCAGACCTAACTATTCACAGATGGTTTTTCTTTTTAGCTTCAAGAGTTGTAGACGAGAAGTCTATACATAGGTGGAGAAGAGCCGCCTGTAATCTTTTTGTTATCCTCACTAGTTGCACGCAACAATGAAAATAAGGAATGAGTAGTTTGATTCACAAATGACTTGTTTTGAGCCGGTTCTTATTAATGAATCATTCTAAAACTCATGAGTTAAAGTACTGAAAGAATTGTTAATGGACACAGAACTGTTAAATGGAATCAAAATGGTATGATTTCCATCCCTAGATAAAATCAGTGAAACTAAAACGAGAAGACGTTAAGATAATTATTGTATTGAAAGTCTCATTAAAGATTGTATTAGTTGAGTAGTAGCTGTAAAGTACAATGGCATCAGCTTAAGGCATTGCTTTATCTCTTAAACACTATGATTTGGACAAATGGGAAAGTAATGCTTGAGTCTGTGTCTGGTCATTTTTAAGCATCAGAACCTCTGCACTGTTTACATTCAACTGGGTCCACAGTGGTGACTGAGGGACTGGGATAGGAAACCTCCTGATAGAAACAAATGCTGAAGCTAGCTATCAGTTACATTTTCCAACCACGTCATGGCCCCTTTCACACAATGTTTGCATTATTTAATTTTAGGAGACAATTGTAAGCATGTGCATTTTGGACAGGAAAACTATGCAGTTTCATATTAAATATGAAAAAACAATGACATGCATGTGTCACACAGGACAGTATTTTAAAATATTTTTTTATTTACATTTTAGAAGTCTATTTTAAAATCAAACATACCAATCATTGAGGGTGCTTTTTGGAGAGGTCATGATTTGTTCCTTATGGTGCTTGATTATAAGCTGATTACCAAGTTAAACAGTTGAGCAATACTGTTTTCTTCACTGTTGCTGTTGAATACCAATGCACAATTCTCTGTTAGCTTATTCCTGTTACTTATTAACTTGTTGACAGCAATGTAACTCAGCCGTAAACTCCCACAGGTGTATGTTTAGTGGCCAGTTTACTTTATTCAGGTTAGTTTACTCAGGTTTGGCATCAATACTGTTTTTTGGATCTGGTATTGCCGTATTTGTCCAGGGGCCCGTTCTTCGTACCTCGCTAACTCAGTTAGCTGGATTTGATTGATGACGATTTGGCATGATCTTGGATTGTTTGGTTCTTCGAGGCTCATCCTGGACTTGCTGTCATAGCAACAGGTCCATAAGCTTAAACCTGCTCGCGAGCGGCTTATTTCATGTAAACAGGATTAGATTGCATCTTGAGGTGATACTTAAAACCTGTCCCAGCCACTGCTACTTTATTACAAGAGTTCATTACTGAACCAGGGGCAATAATAATAATTTTAAACAATAATAATATACAAATTTTAAATTGTATATGTATATGAGAATGTATATAATATTATAATGTTGTGTATAATACTATAGACACAGCCACTTGATTGAGCGATTTATTTGTGATGGAATAATTACTTTATAATTTTATTGGAAGTTTGCACACATGTTGTACAGTTAATCTGAGCCGTGCATTAATTTAAGTGATGACGGATATTATGGGATGGCTTGATGCAGCGCAGGAGATGCAGAGAATTTGGTCTTGACCCTTAAGAAACTTTAATACTGTCACGTTACAAATCTGCTTCAAATTGAATTAAAAATTTAATTACAACATTGAAATGTAAAGGGTGTACAAATAATGTATAAAATCGTGAATATATATAATTGGTAATCATGTAAAAAAAACATTTATCATTGATCTATTATAAGGATGATCTATTATGTGTTGGTTTGGTCGTTTAGCTGTTTCCTTATAAAGGTCCAGATATTCGTGTTTTTTTTTGTGTGTAATTTGCCAAGTTTTTTGCCAGGTGGCTTTTTTAATTATACGATGTCATTACGTTGCTGTCTTGACGCCAGCCAATCGCTGCATTGCTGATCATGGTTTCGAGTATCGATGCATCTGCCCTCTTCAGGGAAAACAAGAACGCGCAGTGATCTTAGATCATTTAATCCAGATATTTAAATCCAATCCGCAAATTTGTTTGAAGAACCAAATTAGCCAGACATCAGTTATCACGATTAAAAGATCTGGGATCTGTCAAATCATCTCAGATGTATTAAGCGAGGTACGAAGAACGGACCCCAGGAGGATTTTTTCTTACCATTCAAAGAGAACATCAACATTTACAAGCTTTATATTTGACGTATATGAGCTTGAGCTGCAAGGGTTTTTTTTTTGGCTTGCAAAGTTACGAAGATTTCCTAATAAAATAGTGTTTTTTGTAATGATAAAGCAGAAGCATCATTCAGAACATTTATTTTTTAATATGCATTTTATGAAACAATTGGTAACACTTTACTATAAGGTTGTATTAGTTAACATTAGTTAATGCATTAGTTAACATGAACTAACCATGAACAACACCTCTGTTCAGCATTAGTTAATCTTTGTTAGCGTTGGTTAATAAAAATCCAGCTGTTCATGGTTTGTTCATGTTCACACTGCATTACCTAATGTTGGCAAGATTGTAATAATGCATTAGTAAATGTTGAAATTAACATTAACAAAGATAAATAAATGCTTTATAAGTGCAGTTCATTATTAGTTCATGTTAACTAATGTAGTTAACTAATGTTAACTAATGAACCAAAGTTATGTCCTCTGATGAAAGTACATTTTGCATTTCCTTTGGAAATCAGGGTCCCAGAGTCTGGAGGAAGAGAGAAGAGACACACAATCCCTGTTGCTTGAGGTCCAGTGTAAAGTTTCCACAGTCAGTGATGGTTTGGGGTGCCATGTCATCTGCTGGTGTTGGTCCACTGTGTTTTCTGAGGTCCAAGGTCAATGCAGCCGTATTCCAGGAAGTTTTAGAGCACTTCATGCTTCCTGCTGCTGACCAACTTTATGGAGATGCAGATTTCATTTTCCAACAGGACTTGGCACCTGCACACAGTGTCAAAGCAACCAGTACCTGGTTTAAGGACCATGGTATCCCTGTTCTTAATTGGCCAGCAAACTCGCTTGACCTTAATATTGTGAAGAGGAAGATGCGATATGCCAGACCCAACAATGCAGAAGAGCTGAAGGCCACTATCAGAGCAACCTGGGCTCTCATAACACCTGAGCAGTGCCACAGACTGATCGACTCCATGCCACGCCACATTGCTGCAGTAATTCAGGCAAAAGGAGCCCCAATCAAGTATTGAGTGCTGTACATGCTCATACTTTTCATGTTCATACTTTTCAGTTGGCCAAGATTTCTAAAAATCCTTTCTTTGTATTGGTCTTAAGTAATATTCTAATTTTATGAAATACTGAATTTGGGATTTTCCTTAGTTGTCAGTTATAATCATAAAAATTAAAATAAATAAACATTTAAAATATATCAGTCTGTGTGTAATGAATGAATATAATATACAAGTTTCACTTTTTGAATGGAATTAGTGAAATAAATCAACTTTTTGATGATATTCTAATTATATGACCAGCACCTGTATTTAAAATATATCATGAACAATTTTGAATCAATTTCCATTAGTTGTATAGAGAGCAATACATTTCTGATATGTAAAAATTCTAAATTGGTGTTCATTTGAGCAAACAGGCATCATGTTTCTTATAGTCTGTCTGTGTATCTTGGCTCGTGATCCACCTACTTTTTCTTTTCATTTTCATGTGGATGCCAAAGAAAAGATATGCCAGAAGGCTCTGGAATCTGTTGTAATCAGTCATGATCCAGTGCCAGATAGCAGAGTTCATTAATCAATGTATGGAGATCAAATGCTGCTTATAGTGGACTTATGTATACAATTTCAAGATTGTGGTTGGTTGCCATATGGTTGCTTAGGTGCTCTGAGTGGTTTTAGCTTATAGCACATTGCTATGTGTTTGATAGGTTGTTATGGGCATTTGCTGGGATGTTGCTAAGGGGTTTCCAGGGTGCTCTTGGTGTTTTCTAGGCGGTTGCCTAAATCTCTACATAATGTCTCAGGTCTCTCCTTCAATGTAAGTCTATGGGTTTTTTTTCCACCAGCTTTTTAGTCTTCCAAGTCTGATCACTTAAAAAATAATAGCACACCTAACAAGCGACACAAATTATAGTATTTTAGATGAAACCTCTACTGAATGCAAATATAAATATAAAACACAATGGGTTGGAATACAACACATGCAGCAACAAACTCTTAATTGTTGAGTAAAGGCATAAACAATAAAGTTTATTTACACAGTGAAACTGAGTTTTGGCTTGGTTAGTGAGCAGTATAATGGTTTCAGACCTCCTTGTACCAATTCTGTCAGAACTTTGGTATGTGGACCAGTAATTAACTGGATGCTTACTGCAAATGATTGATTTTCTGTGGACAGTTTTTTGTTGTGAGTGACACAGGTTCTCTGATTTTTGGCAGTGGGCTTCTATGGGCCCCCCTGCATTGCGTATAGACCAATGGACCAATCCTGCCAAGAAAATGCTTGGGTCACAATCTTAAAAATGTGTTGGCTCAAACATAAAAATAATTAAAGCTGCAGGCAGCATTTATCGGGGTTCAAGCAATGAAGGCCTTTAAGCATTTAACACCATTTGCATTTAAGGCCTTTAAGCAGTAAATTAGTTAAAACAGAGCTTAGGTGAAATGAAGTGATAAACTGACAAAATGTGATTGTAAATGTTATAATAGTTACTTTATAAAGTCTAAATGTGAATTATAGAACCTTATTAGTGAGTAGTATGACAAAATGACTATTTTGACCAGCAGGTGGCAGCAGAGAACCACTCATTGCCTCACTTTCATTTTAAAATGTTCTGTTTGTTTTATGGCACAATTTCCATGTGAACTTCTTTAAATGTGCTTACACATACGCATTTTATTGCAATATAAATATTGATATTTGAAATACATTTATTTTGACTAAATGTGATTGTAAATGTTATAATCAGGATTTTATAATGTCCAAATATGAATTAAAGAACAATATTTCTAAGAATTAAGACATAACTATTTTGACCAGCAGGTGGCAGCAGAGAACCACTCATTGCCTCACTATAATTTTAAAAGGGTATATAGATATAGATATTTTATATAAATGATAGGTTCTTATTCCAGGTTTCCCATAGAAAACAATGTATTGTCTTATTGTAAAGTAATATTATTGCAAAAACATACCTCAAGTAAACAAATGAATTGGTAAACCTTGACAAAATGTGATTTGCAATGTTATTATAATTGATTTTATCATTTGTAAATATGAATTAAAGCACAAAATTACTAAGAATTATGACAAAATTCCAATGGAATTGGAAATGGATGGAAAACCATCAGAGCAGCAAAACGGCAGTACAGGGACAAGATTGAAGGACAGTTCAACACCACCGACTCCAGAAGCATGTGGAGGGGAATTAACACCATCACGGACTATAAAGGGAACACAAACTCCACCGTGAACACCGCTGCCTCTCTCCCGGACGAGCTCAACACCTTCTATGCTCGCTTTGAGGGAACCAACACCGCCCTCGCGGAGAGAGAGAGAGCGGCTGAAGATACAGAGGTTAGTGCACTCTCCGTATCTTTAGCGGATGTAACCCGATCCTTCCGGCGGGTGAACGTCCGTAAAGCTGCGGGTCCAGACGGCATTCCCGGCCGTGTGATCAGAGCGTGCGCGCACCAACTGGCTGGAGTTTTCACGGACATTTTTAACCTGTCCCTCTCCCTGTCTGTGGTCCCCACATGCTTCAAAACGTCCACCATTGTGCCTGTACCTAAGCAGTCAAAAACCACCTGCTTAAACGACTGGCGTCCTGTTGCTCTGACCCCCATCATCAGCAAATGCTTTGAAAGAATAGTCAGAAACCACATCTGCTCTGTTCTCCCCCCCTCACTGGACCCACTGCAGTTTGCATACCGCACAAACCGCTCCACTGACGATGCCATTTCATCCACTATACACACTGCTCTCTCCCACCTGGAAAAGAGGAACACGTATGTGAGAATGCTGTTTGTGGACTACAGCTCAGCATTCAACACCATTGTGCCCTCCATACTTGATGGGAAACTCCGGGCTCTAGGCTTAAACAGCCTGTTATGCAGCTGGATCCTGGACTTCCTGTCAAACAGACGCCAGGTGGTCAGAATGGGCAGTAACATCTCCTCATCACTGACTCTCAACACTGGAGCCCCTCAGGGTTGTGTTCTCAGCCCACTCCTGTACTCCCTGTACACACATGACTGTGTGGCTACCCACAGCTCCAACACCATCATCAAGTTTGCTGACGATACGACGGTGGTAGGTCTTATCACCGACAATGATGAAACGGCCTACAGAGAGGAGGTGCACACTCTGACACGGTGGTGTCAGGAGCACAACCTCTCCCTCAACGTCAGCAAGACCAAGGAGCTGGTGGTCGACTTCAGGAGGAATGAGAGTGAACACCGCCCCATCACCATCGATGGAGCACCGGTGGAGAGAGTCAGCAGCTTCAAGTTCCTCGGTGTCCACATCACAGAGGAACTCTCATGGTCCGTCCACTCCGAGGCCGTTGTGAAGAAGGCTCATCAGCGCCTTTTCTTCCTGCGACGGCTGAGGAGGTTTGGAATGAACCGCCACATCCTCACACGCTTCTACAGCAGCACCATCGAGAGCCTGCTGACTGGCTGCATCACCATCTGGTACGGCAACAGTACCGCCCGCAGCCGCAAGGCCCTGCAAAGGGTAGTGCGCACGGCCAGCTGCATCATCGGAGGTGAGCTTCCCTCCCTCCAGGACATTTACGCCAGGCGGTGTGTGAAGAGAGCTCAGAGGATCATCAGAGACTCTAGCCACCCGAACCATGGGCTGCTCTCACTGCTCCCATCAGGCAGACGGTACCGCAGCATCAGAACACGCACCAGCCGACTCCAGAACAGCTTCTTCCCACAAGCAATTAGACTACTTAACTCCTGATCCATCAGGATCATAACACACACTGGACAGAATATCACTCCGCACAACCCACTGTAGATACACACACATTATATACACATTTATGTATCATTTATTATTTATCATTTATCATATAGCACCTATTGTACATAATTGGATCTCTACTGTGAATAATAATGTATACTGTACATTGTATATTATTATTATAGCTTATACTGTTTAATGTATGTTTAGTGTATATTGTTTAAAGTATATGTATATTGTAAGTATGTGTATATTGGCTAAAGCTGTGAGAACTACACTCACATTGTGTAAATTATTTATTGTTTATTGTAGAGTTTACTGTGCTGTGAGTAATTGTGGGCGCATCAGATGTGTAATCTGTTGTTGCTTAAATGTTGTACATGTCATGTCGTGACTGCTATGTTGCTCGGAACTGCACCAAGAATTTCACCTGCTGTTGCACTTGTGTATATAGCTGTGTGACAATAAAGTGATTTGATTTGATTTGATTGATTTGATTGAAATTACTTTTTTGACCAGCAGGTGGCAGCAGATAACCACTCATTGGCTCACTTCCATTTTAAATGTCTGTTTTTGTATTTAATGGCACATTTTCCAAGTTAATGCCTTCAAACCTGCTCACACGCACGCACAATTTGTTGCAGATATAGATATTTGAAATAAATGAGAGGTAACAAATTGCTTATTCCAAGTTTTCCCCTTTAAAACATCTTTTGAGGCATTACTTTAATTTTAATATAATAATTATTGTAAAAACATACATCAAATGAACAAATTAATTGATAAACATTGACAAAATGTAATTTTCAATGCTATTATAATGTTTTTTTAGAGTTTGTAATATGCTTAGTGTACAGAATGAACCAATGAGTGGTCTTCTGCTGCCATCTGGTGGTAATTTTAGGTATTATGGCATTTATGCATTGGGAACTTTTTTTTACAGTTATAGAGGCATCTAATGCCCGATCTCCATGAAATTGTGCATGCTTCTTTAGAGTCACATGCTGCATGTGCCCACTTATTTTAAAGTTTTGAGTTTTCGTTCAGGATTAATAGGCTTTTGAACATGTTTTGCCATACCTATTCTCTAAATGACCCAGTTATAGCTACCCAAAGTGTAAAGTTCAACATGTTTTTGACCACTATTGATCAAGAGAGTCCAGAGAATCATACTGCAGTGGTTTGGTTCCTATCGGACAAAATCACTAGGACTAGTTTGCAAAATGAGGTTAACACAATTGTGAATATTTAAATAACGATTTGATTGACAGTATTGGTTCTTGAGGCAAAGTTGTTCAGTATGAGGAGATCTATCATAATATATGCATATTATGTGAATGTTTTTAACCCCACCTGATTACAGAGATGGAAAATACCATTTACAGCCAATACAGGCAATTCACCATAGGGAATACATGGTTTTCAAAGCTTTTTAACAGTTATAGCAACACCTATGGTCCGATCTCCATGAAACTTTGCATGCTTCTTCAGCATGTTATGTCACATATACATAACAATTTTCGTGAAGTTTTGAGTTTTCCTTTAGGATTTATAGGCTTTTGAGTGTATTTTGCTACGCCCCTCTTCTAAATGACCCTGTTATAGTCAGCCAAAGGCAAAAGTTCAACTTTTTTTTGATAATTATTGATCTAGAGTGTCGAGAGAATTGTCCTAGACTGGTTTGGTTCCGACCGGGCAAAAATCCAGGGACTAGTTCGCAAAAGTAGGTTTTAAACATAATGATGAATATTTAATGAACGATTTGATTGACAGCAATGCTTTTAGAGGCAAAGTTGTTCAGCATGAGGAGACCTATCATATGATATGTATATTTTGTTGATGTGTGCAACACCACGTGATTACAGAGCCATAAAACTCGTTAGCGCCAACTAGTGGCCGATTTCTTTCAAAATTCTTACAGACCTCTAGGACCATCAGCCAAACATGTCCACCGAGTTTCGTTCCAATCGGCCTCCGATAACCTTGTCTTAGAGGTGGTCAAACTTCATTGGCCGATGGCGGCCATGTTTTTTGAGATACGCCAATGTCCTCATAGACCTATATGTTACCTTGGACCAAGACACTGCATACCAATTTTCAAGTCAATCGGACTAGCGGTCGGGTGGTTATAGCCATGTTCATGTTTTTTTCATGTTATAGCGCCACCAAGTGTTCAATCGTCGCGATGTTTTTATCGTGACCAAAGACTCAACCTATACACATGTGTACCAAGTTTGGTAAAGATATCTCATTTTGTTCTTGAGTTATAGCCATTTTAGTCAAATAGGCTCCTCCCACAACATTCATTTCCCACACCTTAGCGACAGTGAATCGAAATTTCAACTTTTTTTTGATAATTATTGATAATCAGACTCCAGAGAACATTTCTTTACTGGTTTGGTTCCGATTGAGCGAAAAACCTAGGACTAGTTCGCAAAAGTAGATTTTTGACAAAATTCAAAATGGCGGGAAAATTTGCATACCGGAAATGAATTCGGAGATATACATTTTGTTCGTCATGAGCTCAGCTTTCCAATAATATAAAAAACTTGACCTTTACGATCAACGGTTTAGGAGTTATGAGCAGTTTCGTGCAATTGATTGCTATAGCGCCACCTATAGGCCAATCTGGCTCATAATTTGATAACCTCTCCTCGATTTTTCTACTATCTATTGGCCAAGTTTCAAGTCTCTAGCCCTTACAGTTTGGTCTGCACGATGCGTTTTACGGCTGAATAATAATAATAATAATAATAATAATAATAATAATAATAATAAAAATCAGCACAAATACAATAGGGTTTCAGCACTTCGTGCTTGAACCCCTAAAAAAAGTCAGCTACATATATAAAAAAAAAATAAAAAAAAGTTAGGACCACTTCGAATTAAATTGTTCAACCAACAAACTATATTGAGTTAGAGGAACTTAATAATTTGTAACATAAAGACACATTTGTAAGTTGATTACTAATTTAAGTCGTTACTTGATTCCTGCATGGAACCAATATATTATCTATTTCAGTTAAAATCCATAGCCATTACAGCACATGCTTAATGTAACTTATTTGGCATGTATATTTAATGGACAAGAAGGAAATTACATCTGGCATTAACACAGTCATTGCATTTTGTATCAATGTAGTGTTTACTTTAATTCAGCACAATGATAACCACAAAACTTACAGGAACTATTTTAAATGTCAAACATAACAGTGATAAACATTAACAGGTCTTTCCCTTGACTAAATTACAAATAGCTGTGTAAATACATGTATTGATGCTACTGGACACATCTTCAGTGACGTTCCTGACATCATACACCCTCATCCAGGCGACCCAGCTGAAGCTGATCAGACCCCAGCTTGTGTTCAGTTGGGGAATCTAGCTACTTTGCCTCCATGGATCTCCTCTCTTGAGCCATATCCATCTTGAGGCTTTCTCTGCTGCTTCGGTGGTGTTGTAGATGGATCTTCTTCTTCTCCCTCCATCAATGCCTAACAGATTGAAGGCTCTGAATAGGGATCGGGCCGCAAAGCCCCTACTTCTGACCTCGATTGAGAGACACCATGCTCCCCATCCTGCATGTCGACACTCACTGACCAGTCCCTCGTACTTGGCGAGCTTCCTTTCAAAGGACTCTTCCAGGCGATCTTCCCAAGGGACTGTTAGCTCCAACAGAACCACTTGTTTGGTGGACACAGACAAGAGAACAACGTCTGGTCTTAAGGTGGTGGTAACAATGTGGTTGGGGAACTTGAGTTGATGCTCCAGGTCCACCAACAGCTGCCAGTCCCTTGCAGTGGCCAAGATGCCTGCAGATGTTTTTGCAGCTGGTCTTGGCTGCTCTCCAGCTCTGATGAAGGTGATGGCTTTCTTGGAGAGGCAGCAATGGCTTCAGCGATGGCCTTCAGCACTTGGTCATGTCTCCACCTGTACCTCCCCTCTCCCAGTGCCTTTGGGCAGCAACTCAGAATGTGCTCTAGTGTTCCACGCCTGGAGCACAGTAGACATGCTGCTGACTCCACTTTGCCCCATGTGTGAAGGTTTGATGGGCTGGGAAGCACATTATATATACCGCCTGGATGAGAAACTTGATCCGCTGTGGCTCTGCCTTCCACAGCTCCGCCCATGTCACCTTCCTCTCGACCGTGTTCTCCTATCTTATCCAGGCACCCTTGTTGCCTCATTCCCACTGTCCTGCAGGTTCTCTCCTCCTCAACCACTGCTCTCACCTCCTCCTGGACTAGCCGACGCCTTTCCTTCCCTTTGGTGGTGTCAATATAGGGAGTTGAAAAGGAACCCTGTCTAGCCCTGCCTCTTGTTACCACTCCCACCAGCCTGTTGTGATGTACTCTTGTATCTGTTTGTTGAACAGCCTGCTCTGCCTTCCACTTCCGGCCAGTCCTAACTTCAATCCCAGCCTTTGCCACCTTTGGATTGCTTGAGTCTCTATATTGCAAGACTTCCCTGGCTCTCGTTACCTTGAACTCCTCTTCCAAGGACTTGAGTGGTAGTTGCAGTTTGTTGCGGTGCCCATAGAGTGTGATGCTGCTTAGACTTTTTGGAAGCCCCAGCCATTTTCTGAGGTGGCTGCTGACCTTCTCTAAAGTTTCCACAGTCGAAATTGGCTCTTCATAGACGAGGAGTGGCCACAGGATCCTGGAAAGAATGGCATGCTGGTATTGCCAAGCTTTGAACTTCCCTGGCAATCCAGACCGATCCACTGACATCAGCCATCTGTCCAGCTCAGTGCAGTTTGCCTGGATGGATGCTGTGTCCCTCAGGGTGCTGTCAAACTCCTTGCCTAAGCTCTTGACATGCTTCTCAGTGATGCTCGGGATTGTTTCCCTTGCGACACTGAACCGGAACTTGTCATCTACCTTTCCTCCCTTCAGCACCATTGATCTCGACTCGCTGGTTTAAAACGCGTCCGTGCCCACTCCATTAGCTTTTCGAGACCCTTTAGAATCCACCGGCAGCCTGGGACTGACTCTGTGGTGACTGTGAGGTTGTCCATAAATGCTCTTATTGGTGGCTGACGTTGAGCTGACTTTGTCTTTAACCCCCTGCACTCTGTTTCAGCAGACTTTATGAGCATGTTCATGGCCAGGGAGAACAGAATTACGGAGATGGTACAGCCTGTGATGATACCGATCTCGATTTTGTGCCAGCCTGATGTGAAATTGTTGTAATAATCAGCAATGAGGTCTCTGACCCTAGTGGGGACATGATGTTTTTTCAGAGTGTGCTGCACAAGCTTGTGTGGTATTGAGCCATATGCATTTGCCAGATCAAGCCACAGCAATGACAGATTGCCCTTGTTCTCTCTGGCCTCTCTGATGAGCTGCGTCACTACCCCTGTATGTTCCAAGCATCCAGGCATTCCTGCGATTTCCCCCCTTCTGAACTAATGTGTCGATAAACCTATTCTTTGAGAGGAAGGTGCACAGCCTGTTGGAGACAGCACTGAAGAAGATCTTGGCTTCCACACACATCAGGGAGATAATGCGAAACTGGTCTATCTTTGAGTTCTCCTCCTTTGGAATCCAGACCCCTTCTGCAACTCTCCACTGATCAGGAATCCTGCCCCTCCTCCAGATGACACTCATGATCATCCACAGGTGCAGCAGGAGTTTAAGACGGTTCTTGTACACTTTGTATGAAGTGCCGCTTGGTCCTGGAGCAGAGCTTGCTCTCGCTTTCCTGACAACCTCTTGAACATCCTTCAGCTGCAGCTCTGCCATATTGAACTGCACACTTGGCCCTGCAGGACCTATCAGCGTGCTGCACTCTCCAACTCCTGTTCTCTCGCTGGGTCGCTGTATGTTTCCTTCAGGTGGTGATCAATCTCCTCCTTAGAGCAAATCAGCTGGCCACTACGCCTCTGTCCTAGCAGCTTCTTAGTGACCTTAAAGGGGTTGGCAATGAATGCAGCTCACTTTCAGGCTCTTTCACGGCAGCGCCTCTGGTGCCACTCTGCCCAGTGGAGAATCCTGATCTTTTTTCGTAGGATGCACACCAGCTGTGCCAGGTCAGTGCACTCCTCCTCCCCTGCTTGCTTGTATTGTCGCTTTAGGTTCTTCATCTCCTGCCTGATGTTGTGGATTCTCTCCTCACATTGGTTCTTTGAGTGAGATCCTTTGGAGCCTCCTTCCTTCGCCTCTTCACCGAACCATTCAGATGCGATGCTGACGATAATTGTTGTCATGACTTGCAGTTTCCTGTCAACATTTCCCCTCATCGTGGCCTCCAGAATCTGGTCAACATCGATGCCAAACTGGTTCCACAGTGAGGTCATGTTTGCTGCTGGCCACTTGATCTCTCAGACTTGATGCTGGAGGGAGTCATTTGCAACACTTGGAGGTTCCGGGCACTGTGGGGTGACTCCAGGCCTGGCTCCTCCTGCGTCTCACCAGGTTGAACACCTGTGTGTTGTGTTGGTCCTGTCCCCACCAGACACTTCATCTTCCCTTGGTGGATCTTTAGGCCTCGCTCGTTCTTAGAGCGAATAGAGTAACACTTAATTTCACATTTATTTTCTTTATCCAGTCCTATGCAAAGCTGGAAATCTACTACCCAATTTCCAAAGTTATCAAGACAATTTCATTAAGTAGAAGTTTCATTAAGTTTTTTTTATTAATTTTTTTATTCTGCATACTGCATTTAAGTTGTGGTAACAGATCCATTGAATTACTTTTTAGAGCGCATATAAGCACAACTAAGCATATTCCCCCAAATTTGGATGGATGGATGGATGGATGGATGCATGGATGGGTAGGTGGATGAATGGATAAGTGAATGGATGGATGCATGGATGGATGGGTAGGTGGATGGATGGATGGATGGATGGATGGGTAAGTGGATGAATGGATGGATGCATGGATGGATGGATGGATGGATGGATGGACGGACGGATGGATGCATGGATGGGTAGGTGGATGAATGGATAAGTGAATGGATGGATGCATGAATGGATGGGTAGGTGGATGGATGGATGTATGGATGGATGGGTAAGTGAATGAATGGATGGACGCATGGATGGATGCATGGATGGATGGGCGGATGGATGCATGGATGGGTAGGTGGATGGATGGATGCATGGATGGATGGGTAGGTGGATGAATGGATAGATGGATAGGTGGATGGATGGGTGGATTTTCCCCCTCCAATGCCCCCATGTGACCTGGACAAGTTCTTGACAGGTTTTCATGAGATTCAGCCGATCCGATAACTCGCCCCCTTCACTCTTAAATGAATAACATCTTTGCTGACACGGTTTCAAGAACGCCCCCCCTGCAGTGAATTACAAATGAACCACTGAAAAGATACAAACACGGATGGCCGAGACTGGTGCCCCCTTTTCACTTATACTGAGAGAGATGCTTGTCAAACAAAGCCTTTTTCATGGGGGAGGGGTGCTTTTACCTTTGCCTCAAAATGGAAACAGAAGTTGAGCATGTTTGACTTGTATGGAATTACAGTGCTGGTGTCCCAGTGGACCCTGTGGTCAGGAGCTGAGTTGTAGAGGAGGCAGAGGGGAGGAGGTGGATGGGGAATCATTGAGGCCAAACTCTCTCTTAAACACAAAGAAAAGCTTTCTTCCAAGCCCCTTGCTTTCTTTACTCTTTCACCTATTAAACTGGCTCTCTCCTCCACGGCACAAATCAACGAGGACCCTTGGAGTCGGTCAGGAGGCGAAGCTACTGCAGAGGGAGTTTGGCGCACACTCGTAAGGTCAATCTGACATAAACGAGTGCTGTGTCAGCAACATCTACAGATGACAGACTTATAATAGTGGTGGAGCATAATCAATCACAGGCTATAGATGTATTTATCATTCTGTTTTAGTCAAGATCCACATGCACGTTTCAAAAAAAGCAATAAATTAGATTTTTATATAAACACTCTGCCTTGTTTCTGCATAAAAGCTTCAGTCGTGCTGTATTTTATGTGGTAACTCTGCACCTTGCTGCTATTTATGGACATTGCGATGCTTTTCTGTAAACTTTTCCACGGTTGGCAAAGCATGAGCTCTCTCAAACATGTAGTTTATACCCGTCTTTATTTCTGTTTCTGCCCAGTCAGACCTCGCGACTGCCTTGTGCTGGGTCATTAAAGATGTCAGACCAATTCTGAAGATTAGAGTTTTCAGCATGCTGCGATGGTGGATGACAGGAACAGGTATATTCAAACAATCCTCTAAACCTTAGTATTACACCTCCATTTGCTATACGACATGAATGCTACCTTGAATTTTGCATGGTTGATTATAAAACAGGGAAATTAAGTCCTATTTAAGGACCAGGGATTGATTGATTTATATTTATTTATTTATCCGTCCATCTGTCCGTCCGTCCATCCATCCATCCATCCATCCATCCATCCATCCATCCATCCATCCATCCATCTATCTATCTATCCTTTTTATTTATTCATGTATGTATGTATTTATTATTTTGTATGAATTATTTGTATTTATTTATTTGCTCATGCATTCATTTGTGTTTATTTATTTATTTTTATTCATTTAGATTTTGCTTTACTTATGTTTTATTTGTTATTATTATTATTTTATTCATTCTTTTTAATTTATTTATTTGTTAATTCATTCTTTTGATTTATTTATTTTTATTCATTCTTTATTTCTTTATTATTTTTTATTCATTCTTTTTTAATTAATTAATTTGTTCATTCATTCTTTTGTATTTATTTATTTTTATTCGTTCTTTATTTATTCTTTTTATTATTATATTTTATATTTTATTATTTTTATTCATTTCGATTTTGCTTTGCTTACTTATATTGTACTTAATTCATTTGTTCATTAATTTCTGTGCTATTTATTTATTCTTATTTTTTCTTATTCTTTTTAGTCATTTTGCTTAATTTACTAATGTTTTACTTTATTTATTCATTCATTCATTTTTGTGCTTTTTATTTACTTATGTATTGATTTTTATTTATTTAAGTTCACAGGTCAGAAGTAAAATCAAAGAATAAGAAAACATGTACAGTACAGTATATTTTGACAGCATACACAATTCATTTAAAAGCATGACAAAATATACTTTTTTGTTATTTCTTTAAAATACCATTGAAATTAGTCAAATGTACCATTTATCATCCTTCAACATTAAAAAAACCTTTTGTTTTGAACTATAGACCCTTTTTCTCAATGTCTTTGTTCAGTATCCCACAGGACCACAACTCAAACCAGAGTTAAAACCACCAGGCCAAACCAACATGGCCATTACGCTTTCCTGCTCCACTGAGAGACTCCAGCAGAACACAGCTGGGAAACATTACACTGCAATATGGTCATACAACAAATTAGATCTAAGCATGCATTGTGTTTTTCCATGTTAAAACCTCATTAATTTGTTCATATACCATGTGGGTATGAATATAGCACATCAAAACCAATCTAATGGCATTTGCAGTAACCGAAAGAGCAGAACAGGCATCGATGACTGACTGCTTGGACTCAATATCCCAGGAGTTTTAGTGAGTGAGAGTTACCATAAACTCCCAGAAAACATCAAGTGTAACTTCTCATGGTACATATATTTTAGTTTAATTGAGGCACAATCCATTGGGAGCACTTGTTTGCCTGCTGCTTTCAAATACCATGTGAAATTTTGTGACAGTCTAGAAAATCATAATTCACTCCGCTTGCAAACCAGGTGGTTGCAAAAGAAACTGAGATTGACGGACGGCAGTTCACAGACAAGACAGAGGCAACTCAAATAGAAACAGTTCTTTGGAGCTTTTTTGCTTCATCTGAAATTGCAATAACACCAGAGCGTTACATGTTCCTGTTGCAACAGATCAGAGTTGAATAGCAGAGCGGTCAACATGGAAAGTTCCCTGGAGGACACAGTGAGGGTCTGCTACTCTCATTTTCACAACAGTTTGTTGTAACACTTACAGTAAGGACATGGACCCCCTCTGGGGTACAGGCAACCAAGAGGAACTACATGTTTGTGGGTATTCGGGGTAGTGAAAAACCAGAGAACGCGATTGTTTTGTTTATTCCGTATCCATGTCAGGGCAGGGGTAAGATACTCCTCTCATCTTTGTCAGATCCGCTGAGTCAGGCCAAAAAACATGCTCTGATTCTGCACTGGTCGCAAGCCACGGCCGCCGTGTTTGCTTGTTTGCTCTAGATATCAATTACCTTGAAAATACATCCTGTAATTATCAGAGGATTGAAGGAGCAGTTTATAGGTCAGCTCTCACCCAAATACAATTATTTAATAATATATTTATTCAGCTGACACAAGGCAGATGCATGTGGCAAGAAAAAGTATGCGAACCACTTGCTGAATCTGTGAAAATGTGAATAATTTTGACAAAATAGGAGATCATACAAAATGCATATTATTTTTTATTTAGTACTGTCCTGAATAAGATATTTTACATAAAATTGTTTTACATATAGTCCACAAGACGAAAAAATAGCTGAATTTATTAAAATAACCCATTTCAAAGGTTTATGAACCATTGATTCTCAGTGCTGTGTGTCGTTTCCTGGATGATCCACGGCTGTTTTGTCTTGAGATGGTTGTTCACGAGTCCTTTGTTCGTCTTGAGCAGTTAAACTGCCCAATCTACTTCAGAAAAATCGTCCAGGTCCTGCACATTCTTCAGTTTTCCAGCATCTTTTGCATATTTGAACCCTCTCCAGCAGGGACTGTATGATTTTAAGATCCATCTTTTCACACTGAGGACAATTGAGGGACTCAAACACAACTACTAAAAAAGGTTGAAACATTGACTGATGCTCCAGAAGGAAACACAAAGCATTAAGAGCAACTTATTGAATTTGAAGATCAAGTTAAACATTGTCTTCTGGGAAACATGCAAGTATCTTCTGTTGCTTCTGAAAGGGAGTACTAAAAGAAAAAAGAAAAGAAAAAGATATTTAAACAAAACAAGAAACATTTGGACATCTTCATCCTGTTCAAAAGTTTTCACCCCCAGCTCTTAATGCACAGTGTTTCCTTCTGGAGCATCAGTCAATGTTTCAACCTTTTTTAGTAGTTGTTTGAGTGCCTCAATAGTCCTGATAGATCTCAAAATCATACAGTCCCAGCTGGAGACGGTTCAAATATGCAAAAGATGCTGGAAAACTGAAGAATGTGCAGGACCTGGAGGATTTTCTGAAGAACATTGGGCAGTTTAACTGCTCAAGACAAACAAGAGACAACCATCACAAAACAAAAAGAGGATCATCCAGGGAACGAGTATTGAGAATCAATGGTTCTTAAACTTTTTAAATGGGTTATTTTAATAAATACAGCTATTTTTTGTCTTGAAAAAAATATATGTAAAATATCTTATTCAGGACAGTACTAAATAAAAAATAACATTTTGTATGATCTCTTTTATTTAGTTAAAATTATTCACATTTTCACAGATTCTGCAAGTGGTTCACATACCTTTTCTTGTGTGTGTGTATGTGTATATGTGTATATACACTCACCTAAAGGATTATTAGGAACACCTGTTCATTTTCTCATGAATGCAATTATCTAATCAACCAATCACATGGCAGTTGCTTTAATGCATTTAGGGATGTGGTCCTGGTCAAGACAATCTCCTGAACTCCAAACTGAATGTCAGAATGGGAAAGAAAGGTGATTTAAGCAATTTTGAGCGTGGCATGGTTGTTGGTGCCAGACGGGCCGGTCTGAGTATTTCACAATCTGCTTTGTGTATCCATTTTTCCTGGTTCAGAGCTGGTGCTTTGGTACCCCGTTTTTCACCAGAATGAACCGGGTGCTAGTTCAGAGCCAGTGCTAGTTCCAGTTCATAGTTGGTTTGACTGAGGAGCCTTCTAAGAACTGTTTGCTTTTCCACATGCTGAGAGCCACAACAGAGCCAGGTCTTACGTCACTGTATACGTCTCATCTTTCTCAGCAACACTAGCGAGGTAGCGGAAAACACAAACACACCAGGCTTGTTCGAGATGAATCGGTGCTGCGCAGACCGAACCACGTATGATATAAAAGCATAAGGAGTCGTATGCTCTCGCTGGACTCGTTGTCATACGGCGATCGGTCTGCACAGTAGCACTGCGAACAAGCCTTCCATCAACAATGCAAACGTTGTGTTACTATTGATTCACATGGCTTTACGATCCTACATCGGCATCAAAACACAGCGAATCCAAAAATGGTGGATCTCAAGTTTGTGTTCTTTTTGTTGACCCCGTCCCCAGCACCTGATGTAATCATATCTTACTTCTAGCCCAGCAATGTTTTGGTGCTACTTAAGAACCACTTTTCCTGGCTCGGAGCTGGTGCTTTGTGTGTGGAAACACAAAGAACCGATTTGAAACTAGGCTCTGGCTCCGAACTAGCACCAGCACTGCCTTGGTGGAAATGGGGTATGGGTGTCAAAAGACAAAGAACCGATTTGAAACTAGGCTCTGGCTCCGAACTAGCACCAGCACTGCCTTGGTGGAAATGGGGTATGGGTGTCAAAAGACAAAGAACCGATTTGAAACTAGGCTCTGGCTCCAAACCAGCACTCAAACTACCTTGGTGGAAAAGGGGTATATCTGATCTGTAGACACTGTGATCTATAGCCAATAGAGGAAGAGCAACACTTTCTACTCATCAGTGAGTGAGTGAGTGGTTGGGTAGTGCGTTCCAGTTCGTTTTTATTATGCCCTTCACTCGCTACCTTCCCTTCGTCTCATTCACTCGGATGTCCATCATTGCTTATGTTGCATGAGTGCCCAATACTGGTGGAACCTTTGCAATGGGCTGAACTGGAACGACATAGACCTAGATCACTTGGAATCCACTATGGAGTTGATTAATTATAATTTTTTTCCCCTTACGAAATTGTTTAATGCAGAATTCTATATGTGCATATGTGTTTGGGTTGATTAAAAAAATTATTAAAATATCAAAGAGTTGTTTGTGGTGGGGTAAATTAACGTCACAATCGTGTTAGCAGCATTGTGGTTGAAGCTGCCTGTAGTATGCATATGAAGTAGACTTGCTCGGTCAAAATCGAGGAAGCGAGGGTCTGTCCATATAAACTTCCTATGTCCATTTGACGAAGTGGAACGCACTTCAAAATGGTGGCGGGGATTCCGGAGGGGAAGTGCTCAGGGAAGTTTGCAAATGCGTGTCTAAAAGTGGAGTGGAACGCAGCCTGAGTGAGTGAGTGAGTGGTTTGACAGCTTGTTTTTGATGCTGGTTCTCAGCGTCCCGCCCCGGTGCCTTTCTTCCCGGAGGTGCATGAGGAGCTCACGAGGTCGTGGATGGCACCTTTTTCTGCCAGAAACTGACCGAGTGACTCCTCCCCCCTCACTACCCTTGACGGCGGGCCAGCCAAGGGGTACGTGGGAATCCCTCCAGTGGAGCGGGCCGTTGCAATACAACTGTGTCCGGCGACCTCCTCCAACTGGCATGATAAATGGACTGCATTTATATAGCGCTTTTAACAGACCAATGGCCTTCCAAAGCGCTTTACACATTGCCTCACATTCACCCATTCACACAACGACAGCGGTTTCAAGTCATGCAAGGCGCCATCCAGCTCGTCGGGAGCAGCTGGGGTTAGGTGTCTTGCTCATGGACACCTTGACACTTGGTCAGGTGGAACCGGGGATCGAACCACCAACCTTCTGGTTTGTAGCCAACCTACATGAACCACTGAGCCACTGCCGCCCCAGTGACCCGTGTCTCCCGTCTCGGGCCTGTAAGTTCTCCTCCATTCTGACTGGGAAGGCTTACAATGCCTGTGGACAGGCTGCGTCCACCTTGCATGCCATGGTGTTGCTTCAGGTCCACCAGGCCCAGGCACTCATGGACATGCACGAGGGTAGGCCTGACCCAGAGCTCCTCCGGGTGACGAAAGTCACCGCCCGTTCCATCGGTCAGACGAGGTCCACGCTTGTGGTCCAGGAGAGCCATCTCTGGCTCAACCTGGCCGATATGAGGGAGACCGATAAGTATCGGTTCCTGGACTCCCACATCTCGTCGGCCGGGTTGTTAGGCGACGCGGTCTAGAGCTTTGCCCAGCAGTTCTCGGCCACCCAGAAGCAGATGGAGGCCATCAAGCACATCCTGCCCCGGCAATCTGCTGCTGCCTCCACCCTGCCACCGGCGGCTCCGCCTTCACCTGCTCGTTGCCGAGGACGTCCGCTTGCCGCCGCCTCCGCCCCCGCCCCCGCCAAGGCACCGCAGCAGCCTACACCCAGCCGAAGGCGTGGGGCTGGCCGTGGGAAGGACGTCCAGCCCGCCTTCCCACACTCGCACGTCCCCTCAGCGGAAGCAGGTAAGTGTTGCACAGCACACTCAGATCCCACTGCGGGCCGCTCCTATGCCATCCGAGTCGGATCCCTGCACGCCGCTACGCTGCCCCGCTGCGGGTACGTCTCTGGTGCCGTTGATCCCCCTTGCACGGTCTCTGGGAGCCTGGCTAGCGCTTCCCAGCCCATCTCAGTGGCTCCTCCGTACCATCAGACTCTGCTATGCGATTCAGTTCGCCTGGCGTCCCCCCAAGTTCAGGGGCGTTCACTTCACAACAGTAGTGAAGGAGGATGCCCCCTACTGGCGAAGGACGTGATAGAGCCGTTCCCTCCAGCCGATATGAGGTCCGGGTTCTACAGCCCGTAATTCATTGTACCCAAGAAAGGCTGCGGGTTACGGTTGTTCTTGGATCTGCGATTCTTGAACCGGTCCCTTCACAGGCTGCCGTTCAGAATGCTAACGCAGAAACGCATCTTCAGGTGCATCCGTCCCCAAGATTGGTTTGCAGCGATCGACCTGAAGGACGCATATTTTCATGTCTCGATTCACCCTCGACACAGGCCCTTTCTGCGCTTCGCGTTCGAGGGATGGGCATATCAGTAACGTGTCTTACCCTTCGGCCTGTCCCTGTCGCCCCGTGTCTTCACGAAGGTTCGCGGAGGCGGCCATTGCTCCCATGAGAGAGCGTGGTGTTCGCATTCTCAACTATCTCAACAACTGGCTGATCCTTGCCCAGTCGCGGGACCAGTTGTGCGAACACAGGAACATGGTGCTCAGTCACCTCAGCCAGTTGGGGCTTCTGGTCAACTGGGAGAAGAGCAAACTATGTCCCACATAAAGGATCTCTTTTCTCGGTATGGAGATAGACTCGGTCGCCATGACAGCATGCCTCACCGAGGAGCGCGTCCAGTCAGTGTTGAACTGCTTGAATTCGTTCAAAGGCAGGACAGCGGCACCACTGAAACACTTTCAGAGGCTCCTGGGGCATATGGCATCCGCAGCCGCTGTAACGCAGCTCGGATTGCTTCATATGAGACCACTTCAACGCTGGCTACACGACAGAGTCCTGAGATGGGCGTGGCACAGCAGAACCCTCCGCGTCCAAGTGACTCCGAGGTGCCGCCAAACCTTCAGCCCATGGTCGGACCCTTCATTTCTACGGGCGGGAATTCCCCTAGAACAAGTGTCCAGGCATGCTGTTGTCTGCTCCTCGCGACAGCACCTCCTTGGCCCATTCCTCTGAGGAAGGACCTCCTGACTCAGAGACGTGGCACCCTATGGCACCCGCGTCCGGACCTCTGGAAACTTCATTTCTGGTCCATGGACGGGACGTGGAGGTTCTAGGTGACCTACCGCAAGCAGTAGTTGACACCATCACTTCTGCCAGAGCCCCCTCTACGAGGTGCCTCTATGTGTTGAAGTGGAACCTGTTCGTCGATTGGTGCTCTTCTCGCCGAGAAGACCCCCGAAGGTGTTCGATCAGTTCCGTGCTTTCCTTCCTACAAGATGGGTTGGAGCGAAGGCTGTCTCCCTCCCCTCTCAAAGTCTATGTTGCTATGTTACTACTCCCTTCCGGGACCAAGTGGTGAGCCTGCAATCGCTGCCTTCGGAGCAGCTCTTCATCTGTTACGGAGGACAGCAGAAGGGAAAGGCTGTCTCCAAGCAGAGGATGGCCCACTCGATAGTGGATGCCATCGTCTTGGCGTATGAATCCCAAGACGTGCCCTGCCCGCTTGTGTTAAGAGCCCACTCCACCAGGGGTGTCGCTTCTTCCTGGGTGCTGGCTCGCTGCGCCTCACTGACAGATATTTGCAGAGCTGCGGGCTGGGCGACACCTAGTTGAACCCCAGAACGGCGAACCCTGTTGAGTCCTCCATTACCCGCGGCAGTCGGATGTGGCGGAGCGTCCGACGCCAGGTCTAACATTCGTATGCATTGGTGGAACGGGTGTTAGGCTGGGTTCCATATGTTGTGACCCCCACGGCGGTCCCATATGTGTATTCTTCCACGGTACGGCTCCCTACGGCGAGCCTGTGTCTTTCCCTTGGCAGAGTTCGCTCTGCCGTCTCAGTAAAGGTGTTGTTCCCCCACCTCTAAACAGCCGGGGCCACCCCTGGGACTTCTGTATGTTATGCTGCCCACGGCCAGCCCATAAGTGTAATCTCCACATGGTAACTCCCTCTGGGCATGATGTGACTTCCGCAGCGGCCTCCGGGCACGCTTTCCCAGCGTTATCCAATAAAGTCAGCTGAATGGGTCTTGCGGAACGGCAGCTTTGACTCTCCCTGCGTGAATTTCCCTCCCGCTACAGACGGGGTCTGAGGGGCTCATCGCTGGGCGCTGGAAGTGGTAGTAACTATGGCGTTTTCCAAAGGGATCCCAATTCGTCGGTGACGTACGTCGAACGTGACCGACTAAAAGGGAACGTCTCGGTTATGTATGGTAACCCTCGTTCCCTGATGGAGGGAACGGAGACGTACGTCCCGTACCATCACTTCAGGGCCGAGTCACTAAGTTCGGCTCTTCAGTGAAAAACAAGCGCGCATTGCTCTTGCTTCCTGTTTATACCCGCGACGCGGGGCGGAGCACGAGATGCAAATCTCGCACGACAATGTTCATTGGCCGGTTCTATATAGCTCGAAGCTGATAGGGGCTCCCAGAAGTGATCCCAATTCGTTGGTGATGTCCGACGTACGTCTCCGTTCCCTCCTTCAGGGAACGAGGGTTACCATACGTAACCGAGACGTTTTGAGGGTTATTAATCTGTGTTTTCATTTACTTTTCCTCATACTGTGCCTCTACAAACACAGAAAGGTATGAGGGCCACCTACCGCACAGCAATCTTCTTAAAGTGTGTCATAAAAACAAGCCACACAGCAGATTGCTGGTATAATGCACTGCAGAAAATTGTCCTGTTGAATGAGACCAGCGTCTTTTTAGAGAACTGCAGCATGTTGAAGCAGGGCTGCTGAGTTGAAACATGCTTAGAGATGTCCAATAAAACGGCACTGCCTCCAGAACTCCAGCTGTGGTCCTCTGTAATGGGCATATAAAGAAAGCCTTTATTAAAACGTGCCACAGTATGCGCTGTCAGTCATGAAAGGCCAGGCTCTTGTGCCCTTGTATATTTATCTTGATCTAGGTCACATCGTTATGATGTTATCCTGATATTGGTAAAACAAACAGATGAGGTCGATGAGTTTGTTTATGGAAATGAATGCTGTCATGGAGTGTTTGAATCCCATCAAATTAGGTGGATAATGAATGGTAATGCCTTTGTTTAATTCACCTTTGTTGGAACATCAGCTGATAATACCTCAAAGTTCTTTAATTATGAATCTACATAATTATTGATATTATTATTGGCAATAAACAGTCTCAGCTTTTATCACAGACCACCCACAGTCCATTCACTGTCTGTTTAATGCATATTACACACAAAAAGAAAAGTGCTGGCTGAAATATGATCAGAGCATATTTCTGAATATCTGGTTTACTCTTTTGGGTATGTTTACATGAAAACGATGTACTAAAAACTGAAAGGTTTTTCCTTTGGGTTTTTTGAACAGCGTCAAAATGATCCCCGTTCACAAGGATCCGCAAAAACGACTAAAAACGCTGTATTCTGCTGCCAGGCCAGTAGTTGGCAATTTCATTTTGTAAAGAAACATTACTCGCCTACCCTCTAAAATTTTTTTTCCTAAAATGCCATTACCGTGTAGATATCTTAGATATGAGCCTGAGAATGGAAGAGAAGTGTGACAACATGCCCCATTGGTGATGGGGTACATGGAACATTACCAAATGACAGCTTAAATGTTACCTGATATAATTACCTGAAAAAAGGCAAACTAAAATATGTTGTCAATAAAATAATTTTTAAAAACTTTTTCAAACAAAATAATGGCATTTTTTAATCGTTAAAAATAAACTAATTTTTGAGTTCGACAACAAACACACCTCAAAACATACAGCATAATTCAAAAGAATAATAATAATTAAGCATTTCTGAACATTGACTCTCAGTCATCATTCACCTTTTTCTCATGGTTTCTCAATAAAATGTATAAAAGTATAGAATAAAATAGCATAGTTCTAATATAGGGGCTCATTGTAACGCAGTGTTACAACATGCCCCACCTGCGCAACTGGGATTTAAACCACGGCTCGTGTCTTCTGCTGGTCAGCATTAAATAACTATCTTAACTCTTAAATAACAGATAGAAGATTAAAATAATATCCGATGTCTTATTTTAAATAAACACAAAAAACAGAGATTCAAAAATTATTTTTGCTTTGGTTAAAAAAATGTTCAGTGATCTGCAATTTTTTCTCTAAATAATGTTGATATGGCAACTAGTAAATACACCAAGTTTCGTCATCCTGGCATGTGTGGAAAGTGTTAAACCATGTGTGTTACAACTAACCCCGCGTTAGGTTGTGCCTCGCTCTCCCCTACAACTCAAATCAGCACCTTTGACTTTCTATTTCATTCTCTTACTGCCCATTCCAGGGATCCAGCACAAAGGAAGGTGAGCCAACGTTACAGAACGTTTTACCTTCGAATTCAACATGTAAGCAGAAAAATAGGTTTGTTCCTCATCCTTCACAACCGCTCTGACTGGCTGAATCCACTGGGCAGACCATCAGAGACAGGAAAATAAACATCCAGAGAGCTGAAACATTCAGTTATCAGAACACATGGTGACTTTCCGGCTTTTTGCTTCATTTATCTTTGTTTCTTTGATGTATTGTACTGGCAGTTGAATTAACAACGCATTTAGCCTTTCCACAGATTAATTTGTTAAATCAGTCATTTAAGGCGTTGGCTATCTTGTTCCATGTCAGATTTGAAGATGTAGATAGTCGACCCAATCAATGAGGAAATTAGAGGATGACACTGATCTGTTTAGTGTAACATGACTCTAAAGGGGAAATGAGGACCTTCCCCTCTATTTAACGGGACGTTTCAGCCTTTTTCTCCAAAAGTCCATTGGGAGTAACTTGTTGAAGAATGTAATGAATTTCCTTTCCCTGCCTCTGCATTGTTAACCTACCTCTATATCCCTGAAGGCTTGCGACAGGGAGCAGGTGAGAGACCTATAAATCACAGCTCCATAAATCCACTGCCCTCTCTGGTTGCAAGTTTTCCACTGATAACTTACAAAGCGCCACTGAATATGACACGCAAGTCTAAGTTCAATCATTTAAGCCCGGCAAGCCGCTCCACTGAAATTCATATATGTGCTGTCAGCAAGCCTAAAACAACAATGGGTTAACCCTAATATGGGATGGACTTCAAAAAATGTTGAATAATAAGACAGGGTAATATTTTGCATCAGGTCTAGCTTGTCACATTGGATTGATTAACTATATTTGTTTTAGGTTTCTGGAACGTGCAACAGAGGTCCCATTACTCTTCGGTTACACGGTTGACATAGTAGAGGTAACGTCACTGGGAATTCATAAAAATGGAGACTAGAAAATGAGGATTGCAGCACCAACATCAAAGGATATAGTTGTGGATGTCTATGTTTTTAAATATGATTTGTGAAGTTAGCATGTGGTTTTATTATAACTTAACTTGTGTGTTATAACAATTAACCATATTTTAAACACATAATACATTTACACATAATACCCAACACCTCTGCTGGCAAAATAGTATTAATGAAACATTCAGCTAATTTTATAAGTGCTTCCATTTTCCATACTGTCGACCAAAACATTCCATTATAATTTAAGACATCTGTTGGTCATCAAGAGTATGATATTTACACCTACATGATAGTTGGAACATAACACACTTCTGAATAATCGCCACACAAATCATGCATCTTCCAGTCCTGTGATCGTGTTACACACACCAAATTGCTCTCAGAGCTTCTACTGAGGGAAATGCAGTTTGTGAGCGATTAATTATAGTGAAGATTATTGTGAGTTTTGAGGAATGTGGGAAACAAAAGGAGCAAATTCCAGTGATCATGTTTAATAGATTTATAGGTGGGATTCAAAAACTGAAAATGTAAAATTTCAAGCATAATTTCTTTGGCATCAGGTGAACGTGTATCATATAGCGATAATAAAGTCGAGAATTTAGACGAATCGTCAGCAGTTTTGTAGGTTCTCATGAGGAACATATATAAACTTGAGCTGTTCACCCTTAGTCTGAGACACACGTGACCTGTGACCGTGAGGTCACGGTGTCCAGTCCTACATGGATTTTATCACAGAACCCTCAGGGTAAAAACACTTCCCTGTAATTGGAGTAAGGAAGTCTTTGGGAAAATCACAGGTCTAAGTATTGAGTGTGGCATAAACCTGTATTTGGAAGTCGTAAAATTCTTGGCAACTCAAGCTGATTGTTAGATTTCATCACAGACCAAATTGTATTAGACAAAAGATGAAATGGCATTAAAAACAAATCTATTACAATAAGTTAAAACGGGAGGTTGACTATGATTTCACTTTTTTAACTTTAGTTAGTGTGTAATGTTGCTGTTTGAGCGTAAACAACATCTGCAAAGTGACATATCAAGTTCAATGCAAAGGGAGATCTTTTAAACAGCTGGTAGGGACTACATTGAGCTTATTCAAGGGTTAGTGAATGTAAATAAACCCTGCCCCCGGGAACACGCAACAAAGGCCTTGTTGAGAATAGGAATAGTTGTAGTCGAACACATTTAAGAGTCTGTTCAAGCTGTCGCATCCGTCTTTTCACATTTATTGCAATACAGTATATGTAACACAAATGCAATAGCATGTCATAAAAGAGATGATAACATAAGTTATAACCGTAATTAAACTAAACTATACTTCTCTGGCTCTGAAGACATCTTACAACAGTTCCCACACCAGCGATTTATAGATTATCATGACAGAATATGCTATCAATGACTTGAAGATAGTTAACTCCACATCAGCTACATAAATTAATCAACTAACCACTCAGAAACGTACTGTTGCATTCTACATGTTGTCACTTCTTCTCGAGTCTCTTCATCATTGTTTGACTCTGGTTTGAACCAGGCCCGGTTCCAGAATCAAATCACTGAGGGTGTCAGGGTTCTGTCACTTCGGTCTAGTTTATTCATGGTTTTGTGACAGAGCCCTGACACTCCTGTATTGTTTGTCTTGTGTGAGCCCACAGCTTTGAGCATGCTCAAGCTGCGTGCTCTTCTGTCCTTGTGTTTTGTGTGCGGGCATGGTGTTCGGATCCCAGCACATCGGTCTAGTTTGGGTTTCAGTTTTGTGTTGGGATTCGGACATTCATGCTCCGCTTGTTTGTTTTGTCACTCTGTCTTGTCACGTGAGCGTGTGCTCTTCTGTCCTTGTGTTTTGTGTGCGGGGCGTGGTGTTCGGATCCCAGCACTTCGGTCTAGTTTGGGTTTCAGTTTTGTGTTGGGATTCGGACATTCATGCTCCGTGTGTTTGTTTTGTCATGTGAGCGTGTGCTCTTCTGTCTGTGTGTTCTGTGTAGCACACGGTTCATGTTTACATCGGCCGTGTGCTTTCATGTTTTGTCTTATGTTGTGTAGCACGTGGTTGGTGTTTTTTCACTGGCTACGTCATGTTGTCATGTTTTGTGTGAACATGCAGCTGATGAGTTCTCATTAGTTGCATGTTCATGTCATGTTTGGTGTGAGCACATGTCTTGTTAAGTGTTTCTTTGTGCCATGTGCTCGTGTCCATTGTCTAACCCCGCCCACCTTGTTTCCTGATTATTGGTTCATTTGCCCCACCTGTCTTCCCTCGTTACCCTCCTTTGTTTGTTCCCTATTTAATATCCTTGTGTTTGCAGTCCAGTGCTGAATCGTCGTCGTATTTACCTCATGTTTCCCTGCTTCCTGCTCCAGTCAAGTCAAGTCAAGTCAAGCCTAGTCAAGTCAAGTCAAGTCTGTTTTTTCCCCCTCGGGGTAGTTTTGGTTTGTCTTGTTTTATTTTTTTTATTATCATTAAAAGCCCATTTTCACCTGCATCATTGAGTCCTCGCTCCTTTCCCTTCACCAACCCTGACAGAACGATTCAGCCAAAATGAGGACTCAGCAGAAGAAGGGCTCACCCCATCCACCAGCCTCCACTGTCTCCAGCCCTCTCTACCAGCGCATGCTCCAGTTCAGGGCCTTGAGCTCCCTTCACCAAGAGGGGGCTGATCTAAGAAGGTTTGCCCTGGAATTCAGCAGCGCTGCTGAGGGTCTGGGGTTCAACGACGCTGCTCTCAAGGACCTTTTCAACTACGCCCTTGATGAGCCCCGTGACTGGTGGGTTATGAGAGCGCTGGATCACCTGACATTTGGGGAATTTGTGGAGTTTCTCTTTCACCAGGTGACTAAGTCAGCCATTGATGCTGCAGCTCCTCCAGCGGCGGCTGTCAGCACTGCAGCTCCCCCAGAGGCGGCAGTCAGTGGAAGCCCCAGCCCTCCGATGAAACGGAGTAGGAGGAGGAAAAAGAGCCGGCCCGACTCAACTGTCTCCAATCCAGTGGGGGCAACACACCCTGCAGGTTTGCCCATGTTGTGTGTGTCCGCTGCAGGTTTGCAAGAGTTGGCCGAAGACTCTGCAGCATCCACAGAGGCGGCTGTAGACGCTGCAGCTTCCCCGGAGGCAGCCGAAGAGGCTGCAGCTTCCCCGGAGGCGGCCGTAGAAGCTGCAGCACCCCCAGAGGCGGCCGTAGAAGCTGCAGCACCCCCAGAGGCGGCCGTAGAAGCTGCAGCAACCCCAGAGGCGTCCGTCAGCACTGCAGTTCCCCCAGAGATGGCCGAAGAGGCTGCAGCTCCCCCGGAGGTGGTAAGCACCCGACCACCGCCTCGTTCTCGGAGGAGGGGGAGGAGGAGGAAGAAGGCTTCCTCCATCCTACATGGCCCAGAGGCCATCCCAGAGCTTGCTGCCGGCCCAGAGGCGCCACCCAGGCGTCTTGCCCTGCCCGCGCCACCCAGGCGTCTTGCCCTGCCCGCGCCACCCAGGCATCTTGCCCTGCCCGAGCCACCCAGGCATCTTGCCCTGCCCGAGCCACCCAGGCGTCTTGCCCTGCCCGAGCCACCCAGGCGTCTTGCGCTGCCCGCACCACCCATTCGCTTTGCCCTGCCAGCCACAGCCCCTGACCCGAGGCCGGTGAGGTCTCCGGCCCCTGATCAATGTCTGGTATTGACTCTGTCTCCTGTCCTGCATCCGGTCATGCCTCTGGCTCCCGTCCTGTGTCCTGTCCTGCCTCCGGCTCCTGTCCTGATTCCTGAGAGGGTCCCAGTCAGCCATCCAGACCTGCCAGAGCCCACCTGGCCCGTCCGTCTGGCACCACCCTGGCCTTCTGCCAGGATTCCTAAACCGCCGGAGCCCATCTGGTCCATCCCTCCAGCACCGCCCTGGCCTTCAGCCAGGACTCCTGACCCGCCGGAGCCTGCCTGGTCCGTCCCTCCGGCACCACCCTGGCCTTCAGCCAGGACTCCTGAACCACTGGTGGCCGCCTGGTCCATCCCTCCAGTCCCACCCTGGTCCTCTGCCAGGACTCCAGATCTGCCGGAGCCCGCCTGGACTGTCCCTCCGGCACCACCCTGGTCTTCTGCCGGGGGCCCTGACTGGCTGGAGTCACCCTGGTGCGTCCCTCCTGCTCCGCCCTGGCCTTCTGCTGGGACTCCAGACTCGCCTGAGCCTCCCTGGCTCAACCCTCCCGTCCCTCCCTGGTCTTTGCTAGAGATGTTCTGCTCTGTCCTGCTGGCTCTGACTTGGCTCCCCTCCCTCCCCACTTTGTCTCTGTGTTTTGATTGTCCTGTCTTGTGTTTCGGTCTGTGTATCTGTCGTGTTATCTTGTTCCAGTCTTGTTTTGGTGTCCCTCGTTAGGGACGCCAGGTGGCGTCCCTTTTGATGGGGGGTAGTGTCAGGGTTCTGTCACTTCGGTCTAGTTTATTCATGGTTTTGTGACAGAGCCCTGACACTCCTGTATTGTTTGTCTTGTGTGAGCCCACAGCTTTGAGCATGCTCAAGCTGCGTGCTCTTCTGTCCTTGTGTTTTGTGTGCGGGCATGGTGTTCGGATCCCAGCACATCGGTCTAGTTTGGGTTTCAGTTTTGTGTTGGGATTCGGACATTCATGCTCCGCTTGTTTGTTTTGTCACTCTGTCTTGTCACGTGAGCGTGTGCTCTTCTGTCCTTGTGTTTTGTGTGCGGGGCGTGGTGTTCGGATCCCAGCACTTCGGTCTAGTTTGGGTTTCAGTTTTGTGTTGGGATTCGGACATTCATGCTCCGTGTGTTTGTTTTGTCATGTGAGCGTGTGCTCTTCTGTCTGTGTGTTCTGTGTAGCACACGGTTCATGTTTACATCGGCCGTGTGCTTTCATGTTTTGTCTTATGTTGTGTAGCACGTGGTTGGTGTTTTTTCACTGGCTACGTCATGTTGTCATGTTTTGTGTGAACATGCAGCTGATGAGTTCTCATTAGTTGCATGTTCATGTCATGTTTGGTGTGAGCACATGTCTTGTTAAGTGTTTCTTTGTGCCATGTGCTCGTGTCCATTGTCTAACCCCGCCCACCTTGTTTCCTGATTATTGGTTCATTTGCCCCACCTGTCTTCCCTCGTTACCCTCCTTTGTTTGTTCCCTATTTAATATCCTTGTGTTTGCAGTCCAGTGCTGAATCGTCGTCGTATTTACCTCATGTTTCCCTGCTTCCTGCTCCAGTCAAGTCAAGTCAAGTCAAGCCTAGTCAAGTCAAGTCAAGTCTGTTTTTTCCCCCTCGGGGTAGTTTTGGTTTGTCTTGTTTTATTTTTTTTATTATCATTAAAAGCCCATTTTCACCTGCATCATTGAGTCCTCGCTCCTTTCCCTTCACCAACCCTGACAGAGGGTGCTTCTGAAATTACTGAGGGTTCTCTAGTAAATGTGCTCCACAACAGCAGTGTACAGTGAGAAATGTATGATTATATATTTACTATACACTTTTAACAATAATTGGAATTTCACAAATATCTTGCTACAAATTGTCTATTAATCTATTAGTTTGCCTTTACATTGCTTTAATGCGTTACTAGTATTTTAACACATCATCTTCCTGAGAACCAGAAAAAAAGGTTTTGTGAATTTAGATTTTTTTTTTAGGTCATTACATTGTTTGGAGCATAAAAAAAAACAAATGGATATTAAAAAAATCCTATGTTATATGCTATATCATGAGAAAATGAAAAGACATGAATAGACAAAAACAATGGGATTTTTTTTTTCATTCACCAGTAAATTTTTATGCTTAAAGCTTTTTTTTATCCAAACTTTGTATAAAGATGATTCTCAATGTTATGAAATATATAAAATAATAATTTGATATACCATTTTACTATGCAATATGTGTGTAAACAAGGCCATTCCCATTCTATGCAATACATAATACACTGTATATAATTTGCATATTAATGTGTTTTGGGACAATATGTAAATGTAAAAAAACGTGTAATAATATTTTCATAAGAATGTCTCATATTTCATAAGAATATCCAGACTTAAAACTGTGCATGTTGTCAGAGAAAGTTGCTAAAATATAATTAAAACCTCTCAGGAGGATTTCAGTCTCGTGCAGAGTGGCATTTATATTTAGATGTCACTTCCTAAACTTTGCAGGATGCGATTGGCCATCGGTCCTCTTAGCAATAATAGTTTTATTCAATGAATGTTACAGACTGTAGCCTCGAAAGTGAGCCAAGATCGCTACGATCACTAAAATGCTGTTGCTTTGTCAGTTCATCGCGTTCTCACAAAGCGAAACTCAAAATGAATTGAGTTTTTGATTGAAACAAACTAAATTATCTGCCAATGAATTAGAAAAATTATCTTGTTTCTGTTTGGGACAGAAACAAGATTCCAAACAGAAACATTTTTCTTACCCCATTGGCAGATATATTTGCTTGTTTTAAACAAAAACTCACTTCAATTTAATTTAATGTTCCAGAAAACAAGAAAAAATATCTAATGTCATTTAACTTATCTTGTAAATACATCTTGATTTAAGAATGTTTAGATATATTTAGACTATAAGACAGAAATACTAAATGACAGCATTTTTTGCAGTGCACACAAGGCAAAAAGTAAAACAAATATATATCTTTCTATGGCTTGGAAGGTATTTAGTCTATAAACATATGTATATACAAAAACATGTCCATGTCATAGTTCACCACAAAATCAAAAGGAATTAAAAGTCAAACCTTTTAATATAAACCAATAAAATAAAATAAAATGTGGGCTATGTTATCCACTTTAACATTGTAGCGCTATAATCTTACTGTATGTCAACAATTGCCTCTTTTGTATCTATATTTATGTCTCCGTTTTAGGAGCTACATCTGAGATTATGTTGATGCTTGATCCATTTTCCTAGGGGATCCACAGTATGTCTTGGCTACTGCAGTGCTGCTTATTGTCTGTAATTTGTGCTCTATAATCAGTTTCCAAGCATTTAGTCTTTTATTTACCTGGGCACAGCCCATGTGGAAGTGACACACACCGTTAAATGTGTGGCCCGATCCTAGAGGCGCAGCTATAAAACAATGGTTAGCTTTAATTGCAATGCATGGGTGGGCCTTCATTATACTTTCCCAAATGCACAAGCTGAATTACAGAGAGTTTTGAGAGAGCAAGCGAGCACACGGCTAACTGATTGCAAATCTGCTTTCTGTATACTAAAAACACAGCCTAAATCTGAACCTTCTGTAACATTCCCAGCTGCTCTGGATTTTTCTGTGGCTCTAATTTCTAAAAGTCCTCAATGAATGTGACTTGTTGACGCTGCTGTTTTAGGGTCTTTCATCCCGTGTTTTCCTGTTGTAGGAATTTGGAAGGAAGTATCTGATCAAAGTGTTATTCAAAAGGATGCATATTGTAAATGAAAAGTGAATGAACAGATCATAAAGGTATTTGGGCACGTAAAGGTGTAAAGTATGTCATTTCGAAAATGTTAAAATACTGTCTCCTTTTCCAACTGAATGTGCAGAGACGACTATAAGTAATCTAGGTTGATATTTTGCATTATTTTGCATTTCTACTTGGTGATGTTATGGCACAAATTACACACTGAATGGAAGCAAATCTCCGCAGACATGTTCCAACATCTAGAGGAAAACCTAGATGGGTGGAAACTGTTAGGGAGGGCTGACTGCCTATTAATGATCATACTTAAGTCTTTAACAAGCAACAATGTTTAACAATGGGTGTGATATTGGGACATCTTATCTTTTAAAGGTCCCGTTCTTCGTGATCCCATTGTTCAAACTTTAGTTAGTGTGTAATGTTGCTGTTAGAGCATAAATAATACCTGTAAAATTATAAAGCTCAAAGTTCAATGCCAAGCGAGATATTTTATTTAACAGAAGTTCCCTTTCAAAGCCTACAGCGAACGGCCGGCTTGGACTACATCCTGGTACTTCCTTCATAAATGACGTCAGTAGAACAGTAGAACAGACTAACCTCCGCCCACAAGAATACGCGAAAAAAGGGGGCGTGGTCTTGTTGCTGTCCCACGTGGAGAAGAGGAAGTGGTGCGTGGAGAAAAGGAAGTGCTGCGTTTGACTGTGTTTGTCGCCATGTCGTCGAGACGCTGTTATTTTCATCCCGGAGTCAAATCACATTTGTTTGGCTTTCCCAGGGACGCTGTAGAGATTATTAAGCGCATATATCTCCCGTTAAGAGGCGTGACCTTTCCATGTGTGCTAAGCTGCTGTCGAATCACAACACAGGAACCGTGCCACGTTTGCTAAGATGCGGTCAAATCACAACACGGGAACCGCTGGAACAATCAGAACTCGTTACGTATTTCTGAAGGAGGGACTTCATAGAATAAAGGAAGTCATCAGCCGTTTTTAGGACAGTGAAAACAGCGGTATACAGATAAGTACATTGTGTTAAAAATACAGTTTTTTTTACACGCGAAACATGAACACATGTTATATTGCACACTGTAAACACAATCAAAGCTTCAAAAGAACACGAAGAACGGAACCTTTAACGCTAAACTCCGAAGAATGAATGAATAACGTATTTATACACCGCTGGCGCTTTAAAAAGGGGAGGAGACGGAAAGAAACTCTGGGTTTACCAAAGAAAACCTGCTCCTGACCAGGTTAGGTTCACAGAGTAAGTTTACCATGGTAACTGACTGAGTATAAGTTACCTCTGTTTCAGAAACAGGCTTGACTTACCCTGCTTTCTCGGGTTTGACATACCTCCCATTCTGAAACAGAAAACTCAGTTTCCCTCATTTCAGGGTTAACATGCTCAGAGTTTTCGCTTAACCTCCTTTCTGAAACGGGCCCCAGGCCTGGACTTTACCTTGTTTTGTTTAGGTTTTGGTATGGGCGTGTGCGCGCAGCAGTCGTCTGTGAGGGGCTGCAGATTTTTCTTTCATTTTGTTTATTTATTTAATTAAAGTCTTTTAAATGTTCGCCAGTTCCTGCCTTCTTCTTCCCTGAACATATGAACTGCGTTACATTGGTGCCGAAGCCCGGGAGGAAGGAGAGAGGAGAAAAAAAAGCTCATTGGCATTATTTTTCACTAATGATCTGTTTTGTATTTTCTTCTTGCGAGTTGTTGCTGTGGTGATTTTGTGGTGTGGCAACCCCACATACACAGGATACAGTTTCCATACACACTTCTGCATATTAAAATTCTTGGAAATCCCTGTTATATTACTTTTCAGGGTGATGGATAATTCACAAGGGGGGAAAAGCAACTCAGTGTTCATGACATACTGTACGACATTATTGTAATTTTACACCATAATCGTTTTACAGCATTTTATTCTGATAAATAAAATTGATGGATTATCTTGGGCTAGATTAAATTAATTTTGAGAACTTCAACCAATATTTGAGCCATTATAATGTAGAGGAACAGACTCAATGCAAATCCAACAAATCTCAAATCCTCGCCAGTATTTTTCGCTTTTTTGAAATGTAAAATATGTAGAGATGACCGGAAATCATACACAAAGAAAAAGGGTCCACTGAAAAGTCACAAATAAAGTCTCTTTAATATATCTATTGTTTCTTTTAGGCAGAAACAAGATTGAATGGGGAGCAAAATTAGACTTTTGTTTTTGTTTTTTCTAGTTCCAGAAGATCTGTCAACAATGTCTCAAATGTGGTCACATTTGTCTCGATATGAACTCAAAAATGTTATCAAATAGGACCAAATTATCCTGCAATACACAATCATTTTAAAACTCTATCATTTGACTGCACGCTACAGTTCTAAAGTTTGGTGTCAGCAAGTTTTTTTTAATTAATACTTTTATTCTGCAGTGATGCATTCAATTGTGACAGTAAAGACTTCTACATTCTTACAAATTATTTATTTTTCAGTAATGTTGTTCTTTTGAACTTATTAGTCTTGCTAATAATGCATCACAGTTTCTACAAAAAATATTAAGCAGCACAGCTGGTTTAAACTGTGATAAATAATAATAAGTAATGTTCCTTGATCGGCAAATCAGCATATTGAATGATTTCTGAAGGATCATGTGACACTGAAGACAACTCTGACATTTCAGCTTTGTAAATGACATTATAAATCATATTAAAATAGAAAACAGTTATTTTATATTGTAATAATATTTCACAATATTACTGTGTTTTACTGTATTTTCGATCAAATAAATGCTTCCTTGGTGAAAATAAGAGATGTCTTTAAAAAAAAAATCTTACAGAGCTCCAACTTCTGTACGGTAGTGTATGTCAACAACAGTTTCATTTGTGTCTATTTATATTTCTATTACAAAAATGTATGAGAAACATCAGAAAAGTGACAGATCTCTTTTAGGCCCTCCATGACCCCTCTTTTGGACCCCAGAGATGCAGTGGAACCAACAACATAGATCTGAGCACACTATTAGGTAGCCATGCGCTTCTGTTTTAAAGGTTTCTTCTGCATTTCTTTGTCATGTGTAAGAGCCTTTGCTCACTGTTCAATATCTCAGCAGTGCAGAGGCCATTGCTTCAACAGTAGCCGGTTATTTTCTGATTTAAATAGCAGAACTGAGAATCATATGTGATAGTGATTACAGTACAGCAGGCACTCGCCCCCATCTGTGGTTTAGCATATCAACCGATGCTGGGTTGTGCGGTGACTGGCTGTGGAGGAGACCAGAGGCATCAGCCAGATGAATAGCCCACAGTGGTTAAGGACTGGGGGAAACAGAGGGAATGGTGGGGTGCAGGGGATGATGGTGGAGGGGAGACCCCCTAATTACACCGTAAACACAGCTGTTGATGTGAATGTAAGTGTAGGGCAGCGATCGTTTTCCACATGTGCCTGGTTGTCTAGAACAGCTGGTTGCGCTCAGAAATGTTTTGGTCAAGTGTTTTGGTGTGACGCAGTTTGGTCATTACACCATGGACGTAGTTGCGTGAATTCTTGCCAGTTATGGGCATACTTGAGGTTTTTGGTGGCATTTAATTTAAAGTGCAATCAGTAACTGGTGTAACTGACAGCTTGTTATAGTTAACTTGTGTATAGACTTTAGCCAGGGTTGATGCCATATTGCCACATGCACTGTATCAAGTTCCTAAAGCACATCGAATGAAAGTTTTTTTGTCTACTGAAAGATTTTGGAAAGGTGTTTCGTCAGCTGAACAATTGGCAAGTTGTTAAACAACAGTACAATCTATAAAAATATTTGTATTAATAATGATACCCTCACAAATGTATACAGCACATGGTTTTATGCTAAACTTCTGGTGTCCATTGTGACTAAATATGTTGAACTTCAACTATTGTATTTATCACAATTTTAGAAATCAAATGTTGCTTAAGCGTTTGACATATGAGAGGTCATCATACTATTAGAATATCCTCCAAGTTTCAGAACTGAAAACTTCTTTGTTTGTCCAAAACAGCTTTTATTGAAACCAAGCCCAGAGAATGACTTATTGTGGAATGTGCTTATCCGTCTCTGCAGGAGAAAACCAACACCTACTTCATCATTGCAACTTTGGCCCCGCCCACTGGCGTGTTAGTGAGATGACGAGGAGATAAGAGCGATACAGGACCCCTGGACTAAAAATAACATTACCTTCCAAAGGATAATGCTAGGAATGTGGTTATTTATTTATATGTCACAGTTGAGCATTATTTATTTGTATTCGGTACATTTCACTGTGGATTCTTTGGTAAATCAGTCACAATTTCTCTGCAGGCTTTGCGATATGGACTTGACAGTAATGCAACAACATGTAAGTAACCGTGTTAATCCTAATGCCTGATCTGTGACCAGTGATTTCTCATATGTAATGATTCATGTACAGTCAGATGTTCTTTGTCTATGTGTTAGTAAATCAAACCAATGACTAAACGGTCAACTTCAAGTCAAGTCAACCTTATTTATATAGAGCTTTTAACAATGCAGATTGTTTTCAAAGCAGCTTTACAGTGTTAAACAGGAAAATAATGCAACAGAATTGTATTCAGCCGTATAGCCATTCGGGAGAAAACGGTGATGTCATCAGTTAATTTAAATTATCATACAGTGACAGTGTGGGTTTTAGATCAGTAATTAGATCAGTCATTTAGTTTATATGGTTAATTTAGTTTAATAATTAGATTTATTTGGATACTTAGTTGAAAAATGTTGTGTCCCCAACTAAGCGCGTCAAGCCAGAGGCAACAGTGGCAAGGAAACCAAAACCCCATCAAGTGACCTAATGGAGAAAAATAAACCTTGGGAGAAACCAGGCTCAGTCAGGGTGCCAGTTCTCCTCTGGCCAATTAACAAACAGCGTATGATTATTATTCTGGCAACTTTACAGGTCAGAGGTCATGATAGATTGGAATATTCTAAAGATCGGAGGCAACACGTCGGAGACGGGTTTATTGAGGATGACATATCGATTTAACAATTATTAAATTGTTATATTCGAACAATCGGAGTGATCACGCCGGAGACGGGTTTATTGAGGATGCCGTGTCGACGAGGCAATTTCAGGGGAGTCTAATTGACACGGTCTCTGCAGACACTTCAGGATCATGCGTTGGTCATGTCTGGGCGCAGGTCTACCATCTGATCTGGATACTGGCCCGGATCCGGCTGACTGCAGTAAACCTCGGGATAAAACAGAGAGACTATCATTAGCGTAGATGCCATTGTCAACATTGTTTTGATCATTGAACGCTCCCTTTATAAATCACTGGAGCTGTCAATCAAACAGCGTGAGTTTATCAGTGAGTGAGTTCTGGACTCTCACCAAAACTCCCGTAATAATCAAAAAATCTCTTACATTGTTTTTGCACTGTTAGTTATGATGAAAGCATTCATGAGTGTGCAGAAATCGCGATGCAATGATGAGATCACCGCATTCATGTGCTCAACATGTCTGTGATCGGCTATAGAATGCTCACTGCAAACATTCATGCCACAATCTAAATATAATGCAATAAATCTAAATATAACACTTTTCACGATGTCACGGTCGTCTGCTGCAGCAGAGAAGAAGCGATTCGGGACTTCCACAAAGAATGGTTTTAATTCAAAGACCACATTAAACAGAGCACCACACAACGCTAACATAACGTGTAGAACAGACAAGGCAAGAGTGAACAAGAGGGAACGAAATACAAACACTGATGACTTCCTAACGAGGGGCACAGGTGATACAGATAAGGATAACTAAACACAGCTGAACAGAACTAGACTAACGAGGGTAACCAAGGAAACAGAGAAAGTGGCGGGAAACATAGACAAAGGAACATGTGACTAAAGCAAACAACATGACAGAAACACAGATATGTGACACACGATTAGTTAACCTTGACAGCTGTGACAGTTTTTGAGAGAGTTACACATGTAATAATTAGCTATTTCATGCAAAGATGTCAGCCAATCCCAGCAGTGGCCGTTTACAGGCCGTTAAGTCTCACGGCAGACACGCCTCTTCAAACAGAGCGTTCAGAGCAGAGGGCTAAAATCAGGCCATTCAAATCAGGCTAAAATGCCATTTATTTCTAAATTATGCCTTTTTTATGTAAAAATCTTATTAACATTATAAATGGACCACATGAAACATTATAAAATGATAAAACAATCACCACCCCTTTAAATTTGATATATATACATTATATAATACATAAGACTGATCATTTTAATATTATTATTATTAAAATTATATATATATAAAATTATAATATTAAAATGATCAATCTTGTATTATTTAATGTATTATTTATATTAAATGACAAATAATCAACTAAATATATATATTCTTTTATTTGCATACAAAACATTTTAATTGCCATAATAAACTTCAGTACTGCTGCTGGAGGTGGTGATCTTTTGGAGCAAGGTATTTATTTATTTTTTTGAACAGCCATGCAATTGTATACTTTCATTGGGAAAATAAAATAGCTCAGCAAGTATATTTTTGCTCTTTAAGAAACATGTGTTTCTGTTTAATGATAACAGTCTTTAACCATGAGCTGCCACCACACAGCATCTCTCGCTCACCAGAGCTCCCTGACTAAGATTAACCGGCTGTATCATCAGCTGACCCTTTCCTTATTGACACTTCAATGACCCTCTGCCACGCTGCCACTACCCAGCCTGAGGCAGGGCTCTTTTTTTATTGGTGAGAAGCATTTCTAATTGTTCTGACAGTTGAGCACAAAAGACTGACTGTGAATTCATGCCGAAGCGGATGTAACGCTGGAACGAAGACAGTCAGGATTTCCCAAATGCATTTTACACTTTATTTATCTAATAAGACTAGATCTATCAGCTCTGCATGCCTGAACATGCATGATAGATAGCTGGGAGGTGGTAAATTAGGCGAGTTGGGGGTCTGTTTGGTGCCTGAGGTCAAGTCAGGGCACTGATACAGGTGGTTGTGGTGGAACAGAGAGCATTACTGAAATGCTTCAAATCTCCGCCTTATGCTGTCTGCACGATCTGTGAGTGACAGCAGAAAAGCTCTGCTGTGCTGCCCCTTTCCTCTGTCTGTGTGTCTTTTTCTTTCACACATATGGTTACAGACGTTATGGTTCACTCCTCTGTATTCAGTTTCCTCATTTTTAATGCAGTTTACCGTTGTCTACAAAACCACAGATGTTTGGTTTACATTCCTCTATTGAAGAACAGCAGGCTGCTTTGCTATTTTCTCTGTTTTTTTCGCCCCAAAGCCATCCCACTTTTGGAAAGTGTAACAAATAGTTTATTCACAGCTGTAGGGCTTCAAAGGAGTGGAAAGGATAGATCTTTCAGAGATAAACCAGTGAGAAACTTTCTTTAAACATTCATCTGAGATCTGTTTTAAAATAGAGGCCATTAACATTTTTTAAAAATAGCACACAGTTGGCTGACATTTACGGAAAATGAAAACTATTTTTGATTTGTCAATGCAAATCCTCTAATCAGCATAAACATTACAGATAAGTCAGAAAAATGGGGTAAAATAGGTTAAAAAAAACCTACATGGGTGCTACTAATTTCTTGTTAATATTTCACATTTTAAAAAAACATTATATTTTCGTTTAAGAAATTTGTGTTGTTTTTTGTAGCAATGTTGTAACATATATTTTCATGACTATTAAGCAAATATTTGCACCAATTACCATTGTTTAATATTCATTCCTAATTAGTGTAATTCAATATATATATATTTTTTTTTTGTAAAATACATCATAAATTACAGTACAATACCAACTTGATGAATAAATAGTTAAATTGCTTAATTGTCATGGAAATAATGTTATCGAAAAAAAAGATCTTAGTGATTTTTTATTAACAAAGCTAATTAAACACGAGTGGAGCACATTAAGTTAATCAATTTAATCAACAATAAGAGGTGTATACTGCAGATTTACCTCCTTTCATTGACAGTTTCTTAGCATCCCTCCACCACCCCATCTCCTCACTTTGAATTAAAGGTGCACTATGTAACATTTTTGCAGTTAAATATCCAAAAACCACTAGGCCAGTGTTATATATTTTGTTCAGTTGAGTACTTACAATACCCCAAATGTTTCCAACTTTTTGTAAATCGTGAGAAAATTGCTATTTTAACCAAGGAACCGGGATGTGTGAAGGAGTTGCCTGTCGATGGCGTCATATCTGCGTTACCCTCGGTTTCCGGTTTTATTCTGCAGAAACGCTTTACTCTCACTGCAGTGTGAACAAGTGTTATAGCAGCAGCAGAGTGAATGCACAGAGTAACGTCATAACATCATTTTCAACACACTCAGATGTATCTGATGTGATAAACAGAGCTGCGTTACCTCATACTCATGACGGGAAAAAAGTGGCGCCGGCGACTGTGTCATAATAAAAGTCCCGCTGCTCGCGAGGCGTGTGTTGCATTCAACACATTAACAATCGCTCCAGCGGCCTTGCTCAGCTCCCACAACACTAAAATACTACTTTCATTTCGATACGTCCTTCATACTACTGTAACGTTATGTTCAGCCCGTTGAGTTCTGCCCGAGTCCTATCCTATCCTATCCTTCTGCCTGAGTCCTATCCGAATCCTATTCTTTTCCACCGACTGTGAGGTGCAGACCACATCCCAAGATTCTGCGCTCAAATGTGGCGTCATCAAACTACACCTTTGTTTTGAATAGGTGACCTCTAGAGGACGGAAAAGTTACATAGTGCACCTTTAATAAACTCTTATTAGATGAACACAAAATTCATAATACAATGCAGTGTTCTAGACTATCTTTATCACGGTGGTGGGGGGGAGGGGCTACTCTGTGTCGGGCCAAAATTCTGAGCCCGGGGCCCTCCCCCGGACAGCACGCCAAATATGCATAATCTTTACTCTATTTAACTTGATGTAAGTGTGAACTCGTGAAGTGGTAATATAATTAAATTATATTAAAAACATAAATAAAATACACTCAGTAAATGAATGAAAATATAATTTCTTATTTTTCTTACTTTTAACTTTTGGGTGAAATATCACCTGCACTGTAAACATTTTGAAACTTCCTTAAAATTGAGTTAATTTAAATTAGAAATTTGAGTTGATACAACAAAGGTGACTGGTTTAGTCAACAGAAACTCGAAATATTCTATTATTTGAACCACAATTATCTAAGTTGATTTGACAAAAAAAAAAGTTGTGATAAATCATGAAAATATTTTTTTACAGTGTGGGAATGTTCTTGACAGATTTTCTGAGATTCACTCGTGTAAACTGAACATAAAAAAACGAAGAATTATTACTAGAACAACTGCACAAAGAAGTTAAGCTTTCTGAAGTAGGCTCTCAAAAGCACAAAAGCTGCTCTCTTCACCTAACGTAACCACAATAAAGATCAGATGTGGGACATCAGCCATGTGGTTTCAATCACTGCTGTTCACCAATGTATGTCTCTGAGATTTCATAATCACCCCTAGTATTCACACACGTGGTCCTGTTAGGGTTTTTTTAAGCATAGATGGCTGTGATTCTGTCATCAGTGCACTGGAGGGAGGGTTTCTGGAGGGGAGGGAAATGGAGAGAGAGAGAGAGAGAGAGAGAGAGAGAGAGAGAGAGAGAGAGAGAGAGAGAGAGAGAGAGAGAGAGAGAGAGAGAGAGAGAGAGAGAGAGAGAGAGAGAGAGAGAGAGTTGGGGACGTTGGAGTGCGTCAGAGCGCACTGGCTCCCCTCAATCCAAACTCACTGCATCTCCTTTCCAAGAAAACTCCTCCAGATTTCAGGAAGCCTCCGGATTGCTTTGTTTGGATGTACCGACAAATATTACAAACCATTCAAAAGAAGGATAGAGGGAGTTTAGGTTGCTTTGTCAGCGTAAAAGGAGGGAAAGCGCCGTTACGCGTCGATTTGAGAGATTTATCCGATTCTTCTGGAAGCGGCGCTCAGGACGCGCGTAATGGATCGATAGTACGAACTTCTGGGAGTGTAAAGAAGCTCCTCTAGACACCACGAAAGCGCTATTTTTGGTAAAAGCTCGTTAGAGAGAATTCATTAGTTATAGTGTTAGACACGTGCGCTGTGATGGATGGAGCACTTCTTTTGATATCTATGCTGGTGTTGGTTTTCTCTGGAGATGTTTGGAGCGCGTCGTATCCTCAGCGGTATAACCTGTACGCAGGAACCCAGACTCAGACTCAGCCTTTAAACGGGGCGAGGGCAGCGAGCAGACACAGGTAACGACACTTTCATTTCATCCACTCATATTAGTGAAAAATAGTGAAAAGGTCTTTATTGTAAAATACACGATAGATAGATAGATAGATAGATAGATAGATAGATAGATAGATAGATAGATAGATAGATAGATAGATAGATAGATAGATAGATAGATAGATAGATAGATAGATAGATAGATAGATAGATAGATAGATAGATAGATAGATAGATGTGTATATGCTGTATAGGTTATAGGTATATAAATATGCTGTATATTGCCATGCTATAAATTATGATGATACCATCATACCATCAAGATGATCATCTTTTATGCAGATAGAAAAATGTCAAATCTGACATTTTCAGACAAATCAAACTTTGAGGGAATGACAGTTAGACAAACAGACAAAAGGACAGACAAAATGTTTTATAAGTCCCGTCAGGACGGTTACAGATGTTATGCATTTTTCTGTAATTCATTTATTGAGGGGAAACATAACCTGAGGGGCTTTTAAAAAGCAAATGTGCTTTTAAATGTGTGGCACAGATGACTACATGAAAGGAAAAGCCTACCTTTATCCTACAGTGAAACAACAGGAGGTGCATTGCTGTCCATCTGAACAGCTAATTGTCACTTACTGAATGCAAGGTTCAGCTTAAAGTGAAGTTTTGTGGGACCCCTGTGATTTCCAAAGCTTTTCAGAATATGGTTATACTTGTCACCACCCTGGTAATAATTACTCTAAAAGCACCTTCCTTTATCTGTCAATCAGGTGTTTCTACAAAGCATTTTTCACTCTCAGCCACACACACCCACTCTGACATTGTTGTTTTGTCTGTGATTGTTGGGGTGTGAACGGGAGAGGTTGTCCCAGCTCTGACGTGCAGACCGGGGCTTCCCCCTTCATCTGACGCAATGCTTTCTCAAGGGTGGACAGACATGCAGGCCAGATGCTGATGGTCAGAGCTTGGAGGCATGAATTATGGCCTTCAAATCCGTCTAATGAAGTAGTAAATAAAGATCAGTCAGATCAATTATTAGTATACAGTTATTTTAGTCCAAGTTTGGACTTATGAATATCACTCAAATGTAATGCATTCCCCTTCACTGTCTGTCAGATTAGTGAGGTAGTGAAGGGTGATGTCTATGATGTGAGAACCCTCGGTGCCAGCGGTATGAAGTATGTAGTGAAGTATGCACTGCCTTCTTGAGAAATCTGAGTTGAGTTACTGGGGATTAGCAGCCTGTTTGAACTTTTAGTTACAACAGATGCAAAAAATATTCTCCGTTTTGTGTATTTATTTTATGGAAAGTGAAAAAGTAGGTGGGGGGTTGAGTGAGACGTGAGACGTGAGACGAAGTTTACTGAAACTAAAATGTACGCTTAACGTGGAGAACTTGTCTTCTCTCTTGTGGCTTTTTCTCCTTTAGTCTTCTAAACGAACAGATTGATAGATTTTGACTCGTGTTGCTTGCATCAAATGTGCATTTCCAGGAAAAACCGCAACCCCTAATCAAATTTATCAAGGAATGTGTGCCTCAAATTTAGCAGCAATTTTATGCTAAAAGATTCTGAAAGATGAACTTTGCAAGAACTGGATCAGCAGCTGCAGCCAAATATGTGTGCACCTAAATCACCTCTTTCCTCTAAATTGTAGGCATTTGGGAAGGAACGCTGCCAGGTTTTTGCGTGTTGGAATACATGTCTTAATAGGATTTTTTTTGTGGTGTGTTTATCTACAAAATCCAGCAATTTATGCGTCTTTGAAAATTTAGCAAAATATGTGGCGTATTGTTATATGAAAAGGAAATGCTGGTTTATATCCAGAAATATGCTCCAGTATAAGTTAGTGTGTCAAATCTTATTGGAACTATGGATGAGCTTCACCTTTTTCTGCGCCTTGAGCGATCTAGTCTTGGTTTGGATCTTGGAGGGTGTAGTCTTGACTCAAACTAAGGTCTTCAGGTGATCTTGTATAGTTATTTTTATCCATTGTGGATTTTATCATCCCTGATTCATTTGTACATCATTGTTCGGGATAGCGATTAGCTGTTTAGCCTGCTAGCTTAGCTAACACGGCTACTGGACACTTAGGATTGTTTTAGAATTTGTTATGTTAACAGTACTGCTTATTTCTGAAGTTGTAGTTTTACAGAACATCACATATTTTGAAATTAAATTCACTCACAAAATCCAGCTTTGTGAAATCAGACTTGAACTTTGCACTGCATCTAAAAAGGAATGGCAGAAGCTAATCAGCTTTGAACGTAATCTAATTTTCAACTGCGTACTAACATTTAGCATGTACTTTAAATAAATTATCTTTCATCAAATCTCACATGTTACCTTGAATGCACTTTTTCAAGCGTATGAATGTTGCCTTGCAGTGCTGAATGTACTGTATAGGGAACTTTTTCTGCCAACCTGTGAGCTTAAGAGAACCATTATTGAATATGACATATTTTTATGATATATACAATATTTCTTTATTTCTATGACAGAGACAAAAAATGGTTGGGGTTGTGCTGCGGTGTCACAGCATTTTAGAAATGAACTATGCTGATTTGCACACAGCCATAAAATTGAGCCCTTTTCTGCCAAACCAGAAGTCAAAAGTCCAAGCCTGAATGATGTGTCCACTGCTATTCAGGAAATAATGCTGGACAAGCTTTGATGAATGCCCTGAAGGCTGGACGCCCATGTTCATGTTTGCCATCTTTCATTTATTTCTTAAAAACCTTTATGCTGACAGACAAACTGACAGTGCTGGCATCCAGCTCTTCAGAGGGTGACTATTAAACTGGATGGTGTCAGAATAATAAAAAATGGCATAGTCTTGGATTGGCTTCATTATATGTGACTTATTAGGGATAGTTTACCTCTACTGAGGGTATGGTCCGGTGAATGGTAATTTCTCAATTGCAAGGCCCTCATGCAATCTGTGCCCACAGAACTTGCCAGAAAAGCCCACCAATTTTTGCAAAATTGGACCAGCCATCATTCATACATTTCTGCACCCTCTGTGGGTTCTGGATTTGCAAAAATGGGTTTTGTTTTCTTTATACAAAATGTAATTTCTTAACCTGGACATTTCTCATCTAAAACCCTGAGCACACTACCTAATAGAAGTTGCAGAATCCATCCAGTTAGATAAAGATTAGCACTGCTGATATATTACCATGCAGTCTACATCAGACTGTCTGTGGGCGTCCCGTCTAAAGATTGTACTGTGGTCAGGCAGGTCCAGGTTTGCAGTTATCAGTTTGCCCTCTGTAAAGGGACAGTGTTCAAAGCTCTGTGGGTATCACTATGCCCAAGAGGCTGATTAGATACAGACAGAAGTAAAGAGCAGGATAATGGAAAAGTGGTTTTCGTTTGATCTTTTTTTTTTGCAATATAGCAGACTAATGGCGGCTTTAAATGAAAGAGTGCTATTAGCCATTTTATGAGTTTCAACATTTGGGTTTATTTTGCAAGATCTAGCCTAATTGAACTTTGCCACCCATCTACATTTCAGAAGCATTTCCCTTGCAAGCCTTTGAATGCGTTCTTCATGTGTGCTTCAAAATTCATTGTTGAAGTGGCCATTTGGCCGTATTTGATGCTGTTCCATCCTAAGTATTTTTGCCTTTTGTCCTGGTATGTCAAGAGGTTTTAAGCAAAGCCCTCTGTGAAAGGAAAGTTCTTGGCCCTTGACCTGGGCTTTTTGAAGATGTGGCAGTGGTTGCGAAGCCAAGAGCTGCCTGTGGCGGTGCCTGTCAGTCTCGGGCCTCATCCAGACCACCCTACGCTGTCACACACTGACAGGAAGCCCTCGGTCACATAGCGGCCCCTTCACACCAAGAGGAACTTCCTGTAGTGGATGATCAGGACTCTGGGCTCGATCTGAAAAAACACCTCTGATATGCAAAGTGCTTCCTGTGAACAAGTTTGTGTTTGACAAGGGAAGCAGTTAGTGAATATTAATGGATGCTCAGACATGCCAAAATGTCTGTCGTGAATGATTGCTTCTGGAAGACAAGCTTGAATGGGATTCTATCATTAGCTTTGCTTTCTGTGATTGGTTAGGTTTAAGGCAACGGTTCCAGTTCAGTTATCTTTAGTAACGTCTTGTTTCTAACTATTAAATCATCCCATCCAACAAAAAATATGTTTTAAGAATGTTTTGCTAATGTTCCCGTTAAGTTATGAACACATTATTTTTGAATATATGTTTCGTCCAGTATTTTGAATGTTTTAAAAACATATTTCTTGGTTGTGCAAATGTTACGGAAAACATTAAGGGAACATTCCGTTTTATCATTTGCAGGGAAACATTATGGGAAACAGTAATAATAAATGTCTGACTAAAATATTTCAGAATAAAATTTCCATGAACGATGTATGAATAATGTTTTTTGTGCTTACATATTGCAAACATTATTAAAGACCAGACATCTTTGAACAAATATTAAGGTTACTGGAGGAACATTTAATTATAACTATGAGAGGACCTTGTCACAATGTTCTAAGAAAGTTCCCATGTTAGCTGGGATAATGGAGCAGTACTGATAGGCTACAAATGTATAGATAAACATTATGTAATGGCTTATTATAGCTGGAATTGTGATTACATCAGCTTAATGAGCAATATCAGACAGACAGTCTTTTGTAGACTGAATCAAGATAGGATAGCAATATTTATCATGATGCCAGGGTGTTATGGTTGTTACCAGGGTATTTGCTATGCAGTTGCTAAGGTGTTTTGATTGGTTCTAGTATCAGTGGCGGCTGGTGGGTTTTAAAATAGAGGAGGCACATTTTAGCGGTCGGATCCCCTCCCAAGACTTTTTAAAACTGCTTTAGAATGGCTTTTGGTCACTTTTAGACAAAAAAAAAAAAGACACATATACAACAAACCAATATAAGTATAATTTCACTCACCTAGCGTATCACTTGAAACAAAAATCCACCCTAAATGCTAGTGTTAAAAGAGCAAGTACACATTCTGACACATGAAATAAATAACTGGGAATTTCATTAACATTAAATCGTCCTTCTCCCATAGGCTGTCTGAGCCTGATGAGCTGCCGCTGCTTAGCATGTTGTAATGCACTTTTGTGCCATGGACATAAATGATACCTTAAACTGTGCTACTTGATGGTTGCTAGAGTGTTGTAGATGGTTGTTTGGTGGTTGCTTTCTTGCCCAAGTCAAAAGAGCCTGCCTATAAGTCTATAGCCTGGTTTCACAGATAGGGCTTAGATATGTCAGTGTAAGTTGCTTTCCGTTAAAAAAGATCAAATATGCTTTTTAGTCTGGGACTAGGTTTAAGCCTTGTCTGTGAAACCAGGAATATATGATATTCTGGGCCCTAGATATAACTTTTGTCAACTTCAGACTTTTTGTGTGTGTTTAATAGTCTGCCAGGTGAAAATAGTTAAACCGCTAAGAAACATAATAAAGCACCACTACTCAACAAGCTGCACAAATTGAGGTATTGTACATGTCCATTGCACAAACTGTGTGGGAAACGCATCCCACACAGTTTTTGCAATGGAATACTACACCTATTCTTAATTAATTACGTTTTTTTAATCTGATATATCTAGTAGCCTATATTTTTTCTTTTGTCTAGTATATTTTAGTCTTATGTTCCAGTTAAAATGAATACAAAAGTACGGATTTAAGTATAAAGTGTAAACGCTCCTTGGCAGAGTAGCTGCATCCAAGCCTTACATCACCAAGTGATGTAAAGTTAATGTGCATGTAAAGGCAGACGTCCCACAATTTTTGGGCACTCCACCCCGGACTGTCACTCCATCACAAACTACATTTCCCATAACTCACTGCTCCTCATCATCCCTGATTACATGCACCTGTGTCTCATTACCCTGTTTACCACACCCTATATATAAACCTGGTTATCTCAGTCATTCATTGCGAAGTCTTGTTTGTTGTAATACTGCATTTCTGAGCATTCTCCCTGGTTTCTTGTCTTTTGGTCTTGGATTTCTTGCCTGTTCTGTGGATTGGGGTAGAGTGGGGGAAAACGCCCCTCTGGGGTAAAACGAGCCCCACCTGTTTTTCCGAAAATAATCACTAGAGGGAGTCAAGATACATTTTCACTGTTGCTATGCACTACGTTTGACAACGGGGATAAACAAATCTCCTTGGAGAAGCTGACACCAGCGACGTATTTGAAGAGAAGAGGATTACATTGTAAGCGCTATAATTTTCAGATATTAGTAAACAAGTGTTTAAGAGAATATTGTTCTGCAGGATATCACAGTGATGTATGATAGATGAATAGTGAAGTCTGTAGTATGTCATTTATAAGGAATATAATTATATTGTATTTTTTTCAAGTCATAGCTTGTGGAGTAAAACAAGTTTTACCCCTACACTGAGGGGTTAAACGCCCCCCAGAGGGCATAGTTTCTCTCTATCATAATTACTATAATAACATATTTTTGTCTATCAAATCCTTTGTTTTACACTTAATGCAGTATAACTAGGTGGTAAAATCTAAATATTTGAACAAAATAAAAAAAAAATTACCTCAAGTGAGCATTAGGCTAGCTTGATAGCACAGTTAGCTCACTGATGGAAGGTGGTTAGGTGACCCAATGATAAAACATAGTGGCTTTTAATGCATTTATTGAATATATTTCACTACATAAATATACACATTTTTAAGTTTAATATTTATTTAGGGTTTTCTGTTTGTCTTGGTGATAGTGGTGAACAAATACATAAATTATCAACCCCATAAAGGCCTAGAAATCTTAACCTCTGTTGGACATTCCTCAAATAAATATTAATATGTATAGGCCTATACATGTTGATACATTACTTGCCTTTTACTTTTAGAGATTAAAAACTAGTCTGTTCATTTTGCTGTTGATATATGAAGCAAACTGGTTGGTAAGAAAGGGGGCATTTTACCCCACCTTGGGGGGCGTTTTACCCCACCGCTGGGGCAAAAATATTTTCCCCTTTGTACAAAAATATTTTCAGTCAAAATACTAATTAATTATGAAGGCTGAGCAATTTTAATATTTGGTGAATAACTCCTGCCATAGTCACTCAAAACCGGGATGGCAATTCTAGTCACATTTATGTTTTGTTTCACTGTAATGTCACATTTTCCTTAAGGGGGGCGTTTTCCCCCACTATACCCTACCCTTTTGCCTGTCTCTCCTGCCTTGTTTGCCTGTTTGGACTGCTTGCTTGTGTATGACCTTTTGCCTGTTTTGATTACGATTGTGGATTACTCTTCATTAAAGCTGCATTTGGATTCTCAACCCTTCTGTCTCAGAGCAGTTACGTTACAGTACATTTCTATTCACCAAAAAATTCTGAAGAAATGCATCACCTTTTCCACAAAAAAAATATTAAATAGCACATTAATGATTTCTGAAGGATCATGTGACACTGAAGACTATGGAGCCCCTAAAGAGAGGAAACATGAGAGGGGAAAAAAATATGTTCAAATATTTTTGCATTCTCTTACAAAAGTTTTGCGTTCCCCGAGAAACTTTGTGTTCCTTTGCAAAACTTCACTCACAAAGAGACTCAAAAGAACTCAAAATGTTTTTGAGGGAACGCAAAGTCTCTCGAGAGAATGCAAAACATTGAAATATATTTTTCCGTCCCATCTCATTTTTTTTCCAACACCATGTCCCTTTAGGGCCTCCATAGAAGACTGGAGTAATGACTGCTGAAACTTCAGCTTTGCCATCACAGGAATAAATTACATTTTAAAATATAATAAAATATTAAAAACTATTTCAAATTATTTTATTTTTATTTATTTCATATTTTATTTAATATTTCAGGTATAGGTAAATATTATAATTTGAGTGTAATGTATTTTTGATCAAATAAATGCAGCCTTGGTGACCAGAGGATACTTCAATCAAAAACATTTTTAAAAATCTTATTCGACTCCAAACTTTTGAATGATAATGTTTTCGAAAAGTCTTAATATTTTTGTAGTCTCGGGTAAATGTAAATTTTATTTAAAGGAAGAGTCAAAAACAAGTCGAAAAATCTAAACTCTCAAGAAGTTTCTATAGTTCAGAGGTTTGTCAAATAACTAAAACAGGCCCTTTGGAGTAAATTCCATTAGCAGATTTGATTCATCTGATATCATGTAATTCCTGAGAAACCACACAGATAAGAGTTTTTATGGTGATGATGTGAAGATGGATGTTAAATCCATTCATATCCTCAATGGAATTCATTCAGAAGTGAGCATCTGACTGCAGAGTCAATTATGACATGAAAGGTCAAATTTGCTGCTTGAAAACATTGAGTACAATAAGATCTTAAATGAGAAGTGTGTCAATAATGAAGTTAGTTTAGCTAGCCCTGAAATGCGAATGTACCTCATAGGCTTGAGTGCCCAGAGGATAGATTCAATCCAAGAATGGCATGAATGTCTAAATGTCAAGGCATCTCTGCTGGCTTGTGTAAGCCACATCTGTGGTATGTCTGCTCATACGGCATGTTCGTTCTCCTTTTGCTTTAGTGGAGTTCCAAGCTGAGACGCCACAGATGTGCCGCTGCGGTCAAACCCCTGCAGAAACCGCTTTCCTGTAACGGGAGCAAGTTACAGTATAACCACAAGGAAACATTTTTCCCACGAGCTTGCCCTTCCAGCATCAAATATGTGGCTCGTTCTGTAAAAGAGTGCCCTGACATTTACAGTACTAGTGCATTACTTATAAGGGTAATCACAACAGTGCAGCTTATCTGGATATCCGAATGAGAAATACAATTGGATGTGAACACCAAGCATATCTAAATATTGTCCTGAGCAGATAAGAGTGGGGTTAATAGGACATCTGTTAGTGGTGGTGTTGAATGTTGTGGAGGCTGAAATCCCGTTGCTTATTCTGGCACAGTGCGTGATTTTTTCCTACCTCTGCTTTATTTAAGGAGGTCATGAAAAAAGCATTTAGCTCCAGATATTTAATACATTCTGGAAGATTTGAGTCGCAAATGGATGTTGAAGACATCAGTCTTCTTTGTGTACTCCGGATCAAATGAAGCTTGACTTTTTCTTTCCTTCCTATAGCACACGATTATGGCTATTCTAGCTGTTTCATAAAGATAAAGTGATATTTGTATAACTTCTCATGCTATCTTTTATCCCAGCCTAATATGCAGAGACAATTAAGCTCTTTCAAGGTTGATATCCCTGAAAAGTGGCATTGCCATGTGACCTACTGTACAAGCCTCATCCGACTTATGGGCTATTAAAAACTCCTTGTGTCTTTACAGGACAGTATATATCTTATATTAAGACATCTTTTATTGGATTTTACTTTATTATTTCGATGTGTACACTATCATTCATAAGTTTGGGGTCAGTAAGACCAGTAAGGTCAGTAAGGTTTTCTTACCTTTATCCTTCCCCCATATTGATAGGATAGCATCTTGCAGTTGATGGAGATTTGTGGGATGCACATCCAGGGCACGAAGCTTCCGTTCCACCACATCCCAAAGATTCTCTATTGGGTTGAGATCTGGTGACTGTGGGGGCCATTTTAGTACAGTGAACTCATTGTCATGTTCAAGAAACCAATTTGAAATGATTATAGCTTTGTGACATGGTGCATTATCCTGCTGGAAGTAGCCATCAGAGGATGGGTACATGGTGGTCATAAAGGGATGGACATGGTCAGAAACAATGCTCAGGTAGGCCGTGGCATTTAAACGATGCCCAATTGGCACTAAGGGGCCTAAAGTGTGCCAAGAAAACATCCCCCACACCATTACACCACCACCACCAGCCTGCACAGTGGTATCAAGGCATGATGGATCCATGTTCTCATTCTGTTTACGCCAAATTCTGACTCTACCATCTGAATGTCTCAACAGAAATCGAGACTCATCAGACCAGGCAACATTTTTCCAGTCTTCAACTGTCCAATTGTGGTGAGCTCGTGCAAATTGTAGCCTCTTTTTCCTATTTGTAGTGGAGATGAGTGGTACCCGGTGGGGTCTTCTGCTGTTGTAGCCCATCCGCCTCAAGGTTGTGCGTGTTGTGGCTTCACAAATGCTTTGCTGCATACCTCGGTTGTAACGAGTGGTTATTTCAGTCAAAGTTGCTCTTCTATCAGCTTGAATCAGTCGGCCCATTCTCCTCTGACCGCTAGCATCAACAAGGCATTTTCGCCCACAGGACTGCCGCATACTGGATGTTTTTCCCTTTTCACACCATTCTTTGTAAACCCAAGAAATGGTTGTGTGTGAAAATCCCAATAACTGAGCAGATTGTGAAATACTCAGACCAGCCCGTCTGGCACCAACAACCATGCCACGCTCAAAATTGCTTAAATCACCTTTCTTTCCCATTCTGACATTCAGTCTGGAGTTCAGGAGATTGTCTTGACCAGGAGATGGTCTTGACCAGGACCACACCCCTAAATGCATATATATATATATATATATATATATATATATATATATATATATATATATATATATATATATATATATATATATATATATATATATATATATATATATATATATATATATATAATTCAAAATAACTAAATTTCATGCAACCCTTTTAATTCAGCTCAAAATTTCTTACATTGGGTGTCATTATTAATAATAATGTAATAATATTTCATGAATTCTTGCCTCTAGATGTCCTTATACACAGCAAATGCGCTGTTCCGCTGGGTCTTAAAGTCATTAGTCTTCAGTGTGCATTCAGATACACATGTAGACATTATAAAATAATTTATTGGTAAAGTTTTATCATTTTTAGTTTGAATTTTGAGCAGTTTTATGATTTTCTATGTGTATGAAGCATTCCAAATTGACCCGTGAGAGAAGGACTTGTTACTTTTTTAAATTCAATTCAGATTGCTTGAATTCAGTCAATTTTTTGTGTATTCGTGGTTCAAGTGTGACAAAAGTCCTAGGGACTTGGATTACTCCGATGAACACTTAAAAAAATAGTTTTGGGTCAAAATGACCCGAGGGAAGGATGAGGGTTAACCCTAAACCAAACCATAACTGAAATTGTAACTCTACACTCAGTACGTAGTTACATAATATTACTCAGTACTTATTTTAATAAGTACAACGTAACTACGGCACCTTAAAATAAAGGGTTACATCTTGTAATATTGTCAGTGTAATTATATATTTAAGTACTGAGTAATACTAATTAACAACATGTACTTACTATAGGGTTAGGGTAGGATTATGGTTTGGTTGAGGGTTAGTTACATGTAATTATGCATAATTTACTGTTAATACTATGGTAAGTGCATGTAACATATGTAACAAGGACAATGTAACATAAAGTGTTATCAAAATATAGAATCATGTTTAGTTTTTAATGTTGCATAAGTGTAGTGTTTGCTAACAGATGAGTCTGTTTGTATATACAGGCAGCAGTCTAATCTTAAATTGCTGTGTTGGAAAGAACTGCCTCACCATTTGCAAAAACAGCCAGGGCTGTTTCCACATGATACGGCATTATTGCATTTTGGTGATGTTGTTGTAAACGGAGGTGGAAACCATTGGCAACAACTACATGGTGCAAATTCATGCTATGCCTAACAATATCAATATTGTGCCTGTGGGTCAGTTTTGATATTGTATCTCTGTATCAGTGCTTTAGTGTGGACACAGTTGGGGTGGGACAGGGAGTGGACACGCGTTTCAGCCCGGTGCCCTCTTGGACAGTCAGACGAGCATGTGTCCCCTCCTATGGAGAGACAAATAAGCAAGGCTGTAAAAACAGGCTGCCCGTGCAGCTACAGCTGCTCTGACCACTTCCTGTGGCATAGTTCAAAGGTCACGGTGTGCGGTGCAGCATGCAGGGTCGCTCCGAGGGGAAGATGTGTGGGTAGAGGCAGAAAAGAAGGAAGAACTGAAGAAAAGCAAAGCGCATGATGATTGAGCCTTTGTGTGAAACGCTGGAGCACAGGAAGTGAAAATGGCCAGGCTATTAAGTAAAACAAGAGGGAGTTTTATGTCATTGTGTGTTTTTATGGAGTTCAATATCAAAAGAATTCCTTTGCTGAGAATCACATTTTCTTTTTGGTCTGTGTTCACTCTGTCACACATACACTGTCTCTTTCTTTATTTGTGCAACTGGATAGTGTGTTTCATTATGCATTCAATCTCAAGTATGCAGAAGCACAATACTGATGGATGTTTAATTGCATTGTATAATCTCCAAAACCGCAATTATCATTTTTAAAGGAGTAGTTCACCCACAGATGAAATTTCTGTAATCATCTACTCACCCTCATGCCACTAACTCATATGACAGTTCATAGTGTCAGTTGAGCTCCAAAAAGGACAAAAATAAAACACTATAAACGTAGTTGGTTACGCTAAGTTTAGGGTCCAATTCTCACTATTAGCTAAGTATTAACTATGATTTTGCCTCAACAAACTCCTAATTACTGCTTATTAACCCTCTGGTGCTCTTCGTTTAGGGGTTGCATTGGTTGTCTTCCCGGTCATAAGTGACCGGACACCTAAAAATTAAACTTCCTCCACCCCAGTAAAACCAATGCAATTTATTTTTCTTCAATAATATTTTTTCTTCTTAATTTTGTATTTTGAGATGATTTGATGGTATTTTTTTTTATTTTTATGCAATAATTATGGTCTATTTTTGCCATAGAAAATTATACACATTTTTTGTATTTTTTTTTTTTAATTATTGCAGTATTTCAGGTTAAAATAGAGACTAGGCCTTCAAAATATATATATTTTTTTGAAGGCAGATTAGCGCCCTCTTAATGTTTAAAGCTACACTGAGTAACTTAGCTAAAAACACTTAGTTCTTTCAAAAATATATGTGCTCATTAATGTATATTTACTTCTTTCAAGTAATAAAGTATTCTCGTAAAGTTTATAATATGCCATTGAAAATACATACAGGTAAGGGGTTCGAATGGGGGTCGCCATGTTGCCCCTCCATCTTGAAAGTACATTAGCCAAAGAGGGACATACCCGTAAATTCAAGCTTCACCTTTAGCGTTTTAACACTCGATGGCACCGTGTCGAATGTGAAGAGGTGGATTGCTTGAGACTGCTATATGAAAACCTGAAAGCCTTTTTGAAAGTCTGTTGCTGAAGGATGATCACTCTTATTCTCGAGGATATGTAACAGAGTCACCAAGGAAGCGAAAAAGAGAATTAAGACGGCAACACAACAGGCAAATCAACACTAATGGACGAGGTCGAACTGGAAGCCATGTTAATCTTGGACTAAATCGGCCACCATAGGAGTTAAAACGAAATCGGAATTGGCAGGAACAGAAACTAATATTTACTGGATGGTCATATACCCTTTCACCGCTAGATGGGGGAAAATATCACACAGTGTAAGAAATCATGCAACCATGGGTGTAATCACTAGAGATCTCTATGGAGAGGCTTGAGAATTCCCTAGTTCTCTTTTGAACACATTTAATGATTTTTTTTTTATGGATTTGAATATATATTTAAAAAATCTCAAAGACTATTTATTATAAAGTTTTAGATTTTTTTGTTGTTGTTAGAAATATAGATTTTTTTTCTGTGAATTTGCAGATTTCCCATTAATTTCCTATGGTGGTCATTTTTGACCGAAGAGCACAAGTGGGAGCATTTTTTTACGACCACTTAGCATGCTCGAATCATGCCTTCAATTTGTTTTGTGTGTTTACATACCTAATGCTAGAAAAGTCACCAAGTTTCATATCATTCCGATGAAGCTGTTATTTTTTAAATTTCAAAACAGAAAATTTTCCGGTCAGAAATGACCGAAGAACACCAGAGGGTTAATAGTTAGTAAGGTAGTTGTTAAGTTTGTTAATGTAGAATAAGGCATTCATATGTGCTTTATAAGTACTAATAAACAGCCAATGTGTATGCTAATAAGCAACTAGTTAATAGTGAGAATTGGACCCTGAAATAAAGTGGTTTATATGACTTGTGTCATATCATAGCTTTATTGTTTTTTTACTGAAAATCTTCCCATCTCCTTTTTGTTCTGAATACAGACACACATGATTTCAGAGCTACAACAGAAGGGAAGATTATCAGAAAAACCCATTGGAAAAGCTCATTGCAAAACGTGACTGTAGTAATATTTTTGCAAAATTACGTAGCTTCTTGCACATTTCATGACAGTTTCAAAGTGAAATGTGCAGTGAGTGGTGCTTAAAGCATGTTAAAGGGTTAGTTCACCCAAAAATGAAAATTATCCCATGATTTACTCACCCTCAAGTCATCCTAAGTGTATTTGACATTTCAGACGAATAAAATCTTCCAAGCTTTATAATGGTAAAATGGTAAATGGACTGCATTTATATAGTGCTTTCAACAGACCCATGGCCATCCAAAGCGCTTTTACATATTGCCTCACATTCACCCATTCATACACTCATTCATACACCAACGGCGGTGTCAGCCATGCAAGGCACCATCCAGCTCGTCAGGAGCAGCTGGGGTTAGGTGTCTTGCTCATGGACACTTGCCTCGACACTTGGTCAGGTGGAACCGGGGATTGAACCACCAACCTTCCGGTTTGTAGACAACCTACATGAACCACTGAGCCACTGCCGCAGTAATGGCAGTGACTGTTGCTCTGTTTTTGAAGTCCATAAAAAATGCATCTGTCCGTCAAATAACGTGCTCCACATGGCTCCGGGAGGTTAATAAAGGCCTTCTGAAGCAAATCGATGCGCTTGTGTAAGAGAAATATCCATATTTAAAATGTTAAGTGTTGGCCGATTGGCTTCCGTATTCAATCAATGGAAAAAGTGTTGAAAGTGCCTCTGCCGATCAAATGCTTACGCTACCAGGTATGCTAGCCGATGTCGCGTACACATCTTGAATTACGAGAAGGCACTTTTAACACTTTTTCACGGAAGGCGACCGGCTGGAGCTTTACTTTATAAAGTTTTAAATATGGATATTTTTCTTACACAAACACATCGATTCACTTCAGCAGGCCTTTATTAACCCCCCAAAGCCGTGTGGAGCACGTTATTTGACGGACAGAAGCATTTTTTATGGACTTCAAAAAAAGAGCAACAGTCACTGCCATTATCAAGCTTGGATTAGCCTGGACTTTTTTAATATAACTGAATGTCATATACACCTAGGATGACTTAAGGGTGAGTAAATCATGGGCTAATTTTCATTTTTGGGTGAACTATCCTTTTAAGTTTTATCCAAAACACAGAAATCTGACAATGTTTTATTATGATGGTTGTTGATGTACCACTGTAGCTCAGCAATTAAATGTCTGTTCAGTGGTGCTGAAAGGTTAATGCTCTATCGCGTATGAAAATAGCGTGCCACCTACACTAAACCTAGTCACGCATAGCCAGACCTTCAGAATTGGACTTTCATTAGTCGAGGACCGCTCAAGAGGATGTTTGACGGACGTGTAACACAATCAATCACAGTTTGTTTTGTTCCGTGCCATGATTAGAGGAGTGAAAATTTAAAGTTGATGTCCCTGCAATAACAGACCAGCTTTCATCTATAAATTATTAATTCAAGAACGTTTACTGCAAAAATAGAGCCGCAAACTTCACATACTTTTGAAAATCCAGCGTTTAGTTAATCCTGGTAAGCGCTCATTGTCACAGTTGTAAACACGACGGCATTCTTCTTCCACAAGGGAGTTTGGCATCATGGCATTTGTTTCCAGGCGGACCGATAAAGAACGCAACACACACTTGTCTCACGGACATCCTGCAAAATTCAACCGATCAGATGATGACTTCGAAACTCCTGAAGTGTTTCCAGAAAAGTGTCGCATATGCATCAGACGTTCAGCCGATGGTTCGTGGGCGTACCGTCTGAGGCTGAGACTACACTAAACCCAACCCTAAACCTAACCAATAGTGGTAACAACAAATATGCCATTTTAGCTCGCTTTGAGCTCTTTTATTGTCACTCATATTTCATGGGACACGTCGCAAATGTAATGCTGTACCAAGTGAGTTACAGAGCAAGTTTACTGCATCAGAAAAGCCACAAATATGTGATGCAAACATCAAAATGCGTTAGTTTACAAACCATGCACTATGGTAAAAGTGTTTGAGGTCATAACATTGTATTGTGCAAGGAATCTCACGAAAATAAGTCTCACGAAAATAAGTCTCACGAAAATAAGTCTAAGATGTAAAGGTTTTTGGAGTTTTGTAAAAAAAACAAAAAAACAATTTAGGTAGAGACACGCTTTTCCGAAGAGCCTATGTTGGAAAAACTGATCCTCACACAAAGCTAGCATGCAACATAAAAAGACATGAAATATTGCACATAAGCTGTAAGGACCAGTGATGCGCGGGTTGATCCAAAATGAGCGGGTGCTTGCGGTCACCCGCGGTTACGAGTCATCCAAAAATATTTTTTATGATATTCAGGTCGCGGTCGGTCGGGTCGTCAATAAATCCTTATTTGCCTTTTGAATGTTGAGCGTTATTAACTTTCGAATAAATGCTGACGCGGGACAAAATGCCCGATTTCCCAACACGTTTAACTGAGCAATGCCATTGTACCATTTTAATAGGCTACATTTAAACGCATTTAGCTCAGTAAAGTCAGTTTTATGTATTTTCTGTATTTTTGCTGGGAATGTCGGGGGAGAGACGCACACTTCGATTAGACTGGATAAACACATGCAGCATCTTAATTGTTAAGAAAATGAAACAAAATAAATGAATAAATCAAGCCTTTACATAACACTAGACTAGGCTATATCATACAGCATTCAGAAAAAGAACAGTTTGCACTCCTAAGGGCTTTCTCACTTCTCTCAGTTGACTAACCCGCTGATGAATTCTTCAAGCAGGGTCGAAACATAAACATCGCGTTTATCAATAATATGCATCCAGACAGTTGGAAGAACTGCCTGCTCTCGCCGCTGCACCTCTGAGCGCACCACGTCAGGGCCTGAAACATTTTCTCAATGGCCCAATGACGCTACGATAAGACTTTTAAAAAATGCTGGTCAGGAAGCGGGTTGGGTACAATATTTTCTTTTTTTTTTTGCGGTCTGAGTTGCGGGCGGGTTAGTTAGAAAACGTCGGTCGGGTGCGGGTTGTTTATACATTGACCCGCGCATAACTGGTAAGGACTACTTAAGGTCCTTTTTGGAGCTTAAAGGGGCTATATGCGTTTTTCTAAAATTTAAACTCGCGACTGACACCTGTGGCCAAAAAACAGAACTGATCTTCATTTCTGCTCGCTCTCGCAGCGCGCGCTCGTACGTGTACACTTCACAAGTCATCTGCTGCAAGGAGGTCAACATTATGTTTACAGAGGTAAGAACAGTCAAATACATATAATGTTTGAGATAAGTGTTCTCTTATCAAAACGTCAAACGTGTAGCTGACAAACTACACAAAAAATTAATACATTAAATAAATAAATAAACCCATTTCGCCATTGGCATACACGCTGATGAAGGGCGCACAGACCGAAACTTTCGTAGAATATTAAAAACACAAATCTGAGCACTGTCCTTGACGACTGAGCACTGTCCTTGACCACTTATTATACACAAGTTGCTTACTATCACCAAGTATGAAAGACACATATACATAATACTATTTAGCAATATTTATTGACTACATGTCTTATGTGAAATAAAATGCATCACACTTTACATCTTCATTTACCTCTTATTTTTTGTTAAGATATAGAAACAACAAACAATATAATGTAGCTTTACATGGCTATATAATAAATAATCCATCAGTTTTATATAGCGCTTTTCTAGACACCCAAAAAGACTTTACATTACTGATGCACTATTCATATTTATTTTTGTTTATATATATATATATATATATGCGAAGTCAAATGCGAAGCCGATGTTCACTCTAGTCCTTGCAATGCGCCGGTCTCTCTCAATCTTCGACCTTTTTTGGCCACTTGTCAGGGGTTTAACTTTTTTAGTCTTCTGTGGAGTTACTGTTGGTGTCCGAGTTGTCCTGGGTCTCTTCTGTGTATTCGTTAAATCCATTGCACTGCTTGCGAGTGTAGGCTACTCGCTGACTAGCGGTGGTGGCAGGCAGAGTGATCTGAAACGTTTAACATGAACGCGCTTGACGTCACATCCGCAGACAGCGCGGGAAAAGACGACCCGTCAGAAAATATGAAAAATAGGATACAGGCTTATAGGTGCACCCACTGTGAGCGGACAAGGTGTCAGTATGCTCATCAGGAGATGTTTGAGTCATAAATGGTAAAATAAAAAGGCTATAGTTACGTTTATTTTGGGGAAAAAGTTGCATATAGCCCCTTTAACATAAATGGCCACTAAACTGTATTAAAAAGAGCTGTGTAAATATTCTTCAGGCTTTTCCTCCTTGCATGCAGGTTTGGAACAACATGAGAGTGAGTAAATGATTGGGTAAGCTATGTCTCATGTAAAGACTGTTACTAGAGGCCGTTGTTGTTGTTGTACTTTTCCATGAAGCCAAAAGGTGGTTTGGTGGACAGATTCCAAGCATGTGAGGACAATCAGAAGCGGAGTCATTCCTAAAAGCATGATTCCTAATTTTGCATGATGTCACCTACTGCATCTCACACACCACGGGAATAAGAACCGTCCAGCCTTTGTTAGTAGCCACTAGCCTCTACATGTGTTAATCATTGTCGTTTTGCTCTATGACTCTGTGTAAACATATCAGTATCAATCAGTAGACCGGGCGGGAGAGGAGGCCTCATGGTTTCTAAATGGGTGGGGGACGTCGTCTTGGCACTAGATCCAGGATTACAGTTCATATAAGAACCGTTAAGGAATAAATTGAGGAATATCTGAGGTGACACGAGTATATGAGACTTTCCGTGAAACAGGCCAAAACTGAAGGTGTTCATATAGGGCAGCACACAAGAGGGTTTGGGAAGTTATTGCATACTTGTATACACAAATGTTTGGGGTCAGTAAGATGTATATATTTGAAAGAAATTATTACTTGTATTCCATAAGGATAGGTTGAATGGATAAAAGGTGACGGTAAAGATGGTAAAGGTAATGTTACAAAAAATGTAACAGATTGCATACTATGAGTTATGAGCAAACTTTAGTAACAAAGACATGAACAAGATATCCATCAGTGTACATAATGCAAGATCCATATGACATGTATGAGTGTACTGTAGATTGGTTTTGGTATGGTTGAATACTTTTTAAATGACTTAAATGAGTTTCTTCCTAGTTAAATTGCTCCCTAGGTAATAGACCATTTGTGCAGTCCATTCTGCTCCATTGTTTTAGGCCTACTGGACAAGGTCCAGGATGTGATATCATAGGATTCTGGAGCCTGTTGCACACATGTATATTCATGTACACATTTATCAACACATAGATGCCATAGGCCATAGTTAAACGTGCCAAATGTGCAGTTGGACAAATTTTTATGTCCCTATTATGAATCCCTTGGGAGGTTCATCGATTGAAAGAGTAAAAAGGCGGATATTCTTCGAATGAATGTTCCCCCAAATCGCTACATTCATCTGATGTAATTTCTGTCCAGGGAGAAGCAATTACGGCCTTTATTGAGGGAATGATCCGAGATGACTTTTTTTCAGCAGTGTTGAGGAACAAATAGATGACTGTATCTTTCTGCCAGATACCCTACATGGATTGTGTCACTTTTATGACAGATAATTAGAGAATAGTGAGCGTGTGTCCGAGAGACAAGGACGGAAACATAGAGATAGTAAATTCCAAATGCCATTTATACACTGTTGAAGGGCTCCATGAAAAGAATGATATTCATAAGTTTTTACATTTAGTTTTACGCATTTGGCAGGCACAAAGTGACTTCAGGTTTCATCTGTTCCTGACTGTATACCCTGGGAATCGAACTCATGACCTTGGCATTGCTAGTGCTATGCTCTGCTGTTTGAGTAACAGGAACGCTCAATTGACATTACTGCAACGCTTATACAGCGTTAAAGAAAACTGTTAGATTACAGATTATATGGTCACTGTAAAGGAGTAATTTTGCCATTTGCTATCATGTGATGGGAGTTTATGTAAGACCTTACATGGTCCTTTTTTTATTGTTTTTAAGCAAACATCACACAGAGAGACCAGTTTGTATTAAACAACACAATCAATGCTAACTTTGTTTTCCATCGTGTGCAACAATGCGTTGCAGTGTGGGTCCATTATTTAGCTTTATCGTCTTCAAGATTCTTCAGTCTTATATTTCACTTTTGAGTCTTTCACTGTGCTGCAATGAGTTTTTAGATCCAAGTAGGTGACATAATCATAACATCAGGATCACATTACTTTCTTACTCTGAAATGTGCTTCTGTTTTAGCATATTTCATTTATTTTGTCAGTTTTCAAACCATGACGTTTCTACATGACTACATTTTTATTTTGCTATTATTAAACCCATTCATCTCAGTCGTCAGTCATTTATTTTTGTAAAACAGGAATGATGTAATGGAAAAATATGAAACCATCCTCATGATGTCGATTAATATTAATTTTGTATATTGGAATACGCTCTCATTGGTTCAAAGGGAGGCTACACACACCAGGATACAAGCAAAGCTGCCAAATGCACTTTATTTTGTCCGCTTTTCCTGTCTTCTCTCATATTTTCCATTCTTTTTGGAGCTGAAACATGTTGAGAGTCTCTGTAAAGTCATGAGCTGCATGAGTGTTCGATGAAAGCGAGCCTGAAATGAAAATTCTGCATGACAAATCTGCTAAGAATGTGGATCATTCACGGCTGGCCGTAGCGGCCTGGAAATACTGTGGTCTGGTTCACTCCAATCAACAGTTGAAAAACAAATACTGGTGGGCTGAAGCAGCCTGACAACTTTGCAAAATCTTTAAACCTAGAAAGCTCCTTGCATAAACAGCTAGCATTACATGTGATATTATTATGAGGGTGTTGAGTAATGGATTGCCCACCGCTTAGCACCATAAATGAGATACGGGTCACTGAAATCAAAACCTTGTCGTGTTACGATTAAGGTTGGAAGAAGATTTTTTTTTTAATATAAACTTAATAGTGAAGGACAATGAGAAATCATTTGGCAGGCACTGAAACTCCCTGTTAAAATGTTAAGTTTGGCTGGGATATATTAAATCGACCTTTCCCTTTAAAGGGGGGGGTGAAATGCTGTTTCATGTATACTGAGTTTTTTACACTGTTAAAGACTTGGATTCCCATGCTAAACATGGACAAAGTAAAAAAAAACTAATAAAAAAAACTTTTCGAGTATTGGTCTGCGTGATGTCTACAAGGGCGGAATGTCCTTGTACTGGCCGTACGGGCTCTTTTCGCGGAAGGGCGCGCGCGACCAGAGCGAGAGAGCAAATGCACGCCCATTAACGTGCTTTGCTCAGCACTGCAGTCACAGGACTTCACAAAATCACCAAAGAAGTGTGTTTTTGGTTGTCAGGGCAAGACAACCCTGTACAGCTTTACAAAGAAGCCAGCGTTAATGGGACCGTGGATGGAGTTTGTTTTTCTGGAGCAGCAACAGAGTTGTGCAAGTGTTTTTGTTTGTTCCCTGCATTTTGGCGACAATCGTTTTATAAACAAGGCCCGGTTCAACTCCGGATTTGTAGCTCGTCTAATGCTGAAAGATGGAGCAGTCCCATCGATTAAGGTTCACGATTCTGTGTTGGAAGCCGGCGGTGAGTAAAAGTGCTTCAAATGTCTTTGATTTGTTAGCTATCGGCTTGTAAGTGCACCTCAAGCAAACAACATGACGTGCAAAACCGTTCCGCTTGATACTGCTAAATTCAAGTCGCATACAATAGTCCATAAACCAAATCATGTCCTCATAAACCATGAGTAAACACACACAAATGTAAAACTCACGCATGACAAGCCGCTAAGCAAATAAATACAGTTACAGTACATACCACATAGAGACGTCCTGCTGTAGAAGCTGCTGCTGCTGCTCCTGTTCAATTTCAGCCTCCGCATCAGATTCTGGATCATATATGTGGTTGAATCTGATTGATAGTAATGGTTTATTTAGGATAACGTTTTCTTTTCCATGATTAAGGATGTCATAGCTTTCAGACTCTCTCAATGGAATAGCTACGCATGCTTGTGGCTGTTTAGCTCCGCCCACACGATACGCCTCCAGCCGCTCTTTTCGGAGATATGAAGGATACAATACTACTCTGTAGGTACTCAAGATTGACATGAGATTGACAGAAACTGAGTGTCCACACCCCCTCTCCCCCCAACCCATTTAAAAAAAAGTCAATAGGCTTTTAGTTATATTGTGTACAAGAGTTTGGGCACTGGTAAGGACGGTAAAGGACACTGACATTGGGACACTGATGACTCTATTTCTGGAGACATGATAACATCATCATTGTACAACATCATTACTGGTATTTATGAACAACATCAGAGCTGATATCTTTCTGACATAACTTGTAAGGTACATTGTACATTATGATAAATACTTATTTACATCTGTGGCAGGGCGTTGAAGGGCAAGAATTGACACTAATGTACAAAATACCCATTTATACCCAAAATAGGGCACAGGTTTGTTACCACTGAACACAAGAGACGTAGTGCTCACGAGCAGTTTCCCCACTAAAATAGACAAAAGTAAAAAAAATTGTTAAAAACACCCAACCCCATAATGCTCAAGGGACTTGATATACATACCCCGAAGTTGATCGCTAAACACACGGGTTCAGTTACTCACAGCTTTATCTGAAATCAACAAACTGCAAATATGCAGGCGTTCCATTAGAGAACACTCATAAACTGCAATGCGATCAAAGCATAAATTACCACGAGTCACACCACAACAAACATTAATCCGTTGGAATTAACATACCTGGGGTGAAAGACAGCTTGTATCCAACAGCAAAGTCGCACCAATCCTGACCATAACCTGGCTATAACAAATAGTCTCCCTGGAAAGGGTAACGTAGATATTTTGTAAAGAACAGACACAGAACACTTGTGCGTTTCCCTCGATCTCTGTATTATGAGTCAAAACAACCATTAAATGCATATCAACATGCATAACATTACATTTCTTTCATACCCAATGCGACCCGTATTGTATCTGCTGACAACACAAATAAAGAGATGAGCATCAATTGGCATAAAACACTATATCCATCTTGGTACACACACTAAACAAGATAACTTGCATCTGTATGTGTGACAAAATAAATAATATGACCTATACATCAGGATTAATGTAATACTATACATTATACTCTGCACTCAAAGTGAATATCAATCTCATAACGTCAGTTATCACATTATAACACTTCACACGTTATCAATTTAATGAGGTGATAACACACTGGAGTTCACTTGGAGATTGACGAGACAGCACATGACCCATTAACACTCACTCACGCACGATACGAACTCAAAGAAGAGTAAAACTATAAGTGTAAGAGTTCAAAGATAACAATATTACAGAAAACTAATTTTAACAAGATAACACTGGATTTTCATCATTATCAGATAATCATCAACTTCATATATTAACGAAACAGTGAATAAGATGTGCTAATAGTAGCATAGTTTTCAGTAATTCACGTTCGTTCGTCATATTTGATTCAAACTCATCCCTTTTTTCACAATATGGGTATATGACACATATATGAACATTGTATATACTCAAACTCAAATGAAAATCACTATTTGGGTATTGAGGGGCTTACCTGGAAAGGGTAACATAGATATTTTGTAAAGAACAGACACAGAACACTTGTGCGTTTCCCTCGATCTCTGTTTTATGAGTGGGGGAAGGGAACGTGTGGCTGTAATTACTCTCTATGTTCACCCAACCCCCTGCTGGAATCTTACTGTCCTGCACCACAACAAACCAAACACAACAAACCACTCCTGGAACCCAAAACACGTCAGTTATGAAACAACGATAACAGTAACATTGATCTATTAGCCATACCTGCTACATATACACACTTAAATAGTGCATAGGCACTAGCAGCAACGTTAGCCAAACAGCTAGGTTCATACCTCCCGCAGAGCTGCGCGCACACGCACTAGGGTGGCCATTTCCATAACACCAAAAAGGAGGACACTTTTCGGCATTTAGTGAGGCAAGAATAATTGCATAGGACTGGTGTATTCGCCACTACAATGCAATTTTGTCCATCATATCGATGGTATCATGATACAGTGGTTCTGAAATAGCCTACTCCATTCATTGCCAGACAATTTGATCTACGATATATCTTGATGTAGACCTATGGGTAACAGAAGAGACAACTTTTTTATGCATTTATTCAAGATATTGTGATGTCGGTTTCAAAAACTGACCACTGAGATGAACAAATTTGAACAAAGTTTTGCAAAGTGCGTAGTGCCTGAAAACATAACATTTCTGGACTTCTGGAAATACATAAATAAACAAATAATGAATGCGGAAAATAAATATATACACATTTCAGTTGTTAACGAAGAAGTTCACCCTCTGCAGCAGCTCAGGCAGCTCTTTGTTAAGAACTGAGATATATATATATATATAAATTCTTTTTTTTTTCTCGCATTCATTATTTGTTTATTTATGTATTTCTTTTATACAGTATGACTGGTGATGCTTGACTGCATGATAGACTTTACAAAGCTCTGCAGCGAAGATTTTGTCATCCTGAGGTGATGTTGCTTCTCGAAAAAAATGACCTAAAGGAAGACGTAGCCTACCTGCGGCTCTTCGGTTACGTTTATGTTTTTCTGTGCTGGCATGTCGGTCAATGGCGGCTTTCCCTTGACTACTAACGTCCACTTCACAGCGACATGAAAAGTCTCTACTGCTTTTTTGATATAAATTCGTGCTCTTTTGTTAACATTATGATATGACGTAGACAGCACGTTGTAGAGGCTTGTTTACATTTTTAACCAGTGATATATCAGATATTTATTTGACATCTCTTTCAGCCAATCATTTGTTTGACCAGAGATCTTACAGCATTAGACGCTATGCTGCTGCGTCCCAATAAAGATTCTAGAGCGGGTTTTTTTAGGCCGATTCAGCGCAACTCCAAAAAGGGGGACAAATGAGTGTCAGCCGGACAGGGGGCTTAAAATCCAGACTGTCCGGCCAAAATCCGGATGTATGGCCACCCTAACACGCACACACCCACAGACAACAGCGATTGTACGATGCGCACCCAGGTGGCATAAACTCTGCCTTAAATAGGTTTAAAAGGGCGGGACCTAGACTGCCCTACTACACATGCAACATTTCAGCCGTAAATAAATTATAAATGTTAGCTAGATTGTGTTCATTACCTGTCTAAAGATGTATGTTTTCCTGAAATATAATAAAATAATGCTTTCTATTTTTTGTCGTTATTGGTTATGTGTAGTGAGTTGGCTCACGTGATTTAAGTTTCGCACTTCAGAACTTCCATTAAGTGAACATAGTGAGCATCGATGCCCCCTGGTTTTGCATTGTGGGACTTTTTAGGGAGCAAACGTTTCAGTGCACTGGAAGGATTCTGCGATTGAGACAGCCCTTAAAATGGCGACTCCCTGATCAGTGCCCTGACTACCGAACTAGGAAGTTGATTGAGACGCATCCCTAGTTATTTACAGATGCTATTAGGAGAGGAGCTTTCTTAATCTAGAGAGCATTTGATGGGACAAAAATATGTGTTGTTTAACACGAGTCATGAATATTTATGATCTGTTTTCCTTGTGTATGTCTATTCAAAGTTAATTTTGTCAATGTTTAGGAGCACACTAGCATATATAGATGACCTCAAAGCAAACAAATGTGGACTAACAGCCACAAAACTCTCATTTTGTTCTTTGAAACGTGATTCTGATTTGTACTTGTTGGTCAAAACACTGCATTTTCTCTTGTAATTCATTCTAAACATCCTTTCATTTAGCTAGCACAGATTATATCGTGATGTCATTACTCTGATCTAGCACCATCTGTGTTTAATATCGAAGGCCAAAACATGAAATTGTGCTGGCAATATGTGCAAGTGTCCCGAGCAGCTGTGGAGGCAGGAAATCCACCATAGGTCACTGATGAACCATGCGCAATCAAAGCAGGAGTCAGGTGGTAATGGTCAAAAGCGTCAATATGTCTTGGGAAAATGAAGTGTTTTTTCCATGAAAAGCCACATATTGTGTAACCTCCTTTTATTACATAATGCATTTGCAAAGGGGATGGGTCATCTCTTAAATACTGCTTTGCAATGACCTATATATATATATATATATATATATATATAGAGTAATTGTATTTTTTATTAATGTGACTTCTTGTAGAGTGAGACACTTTTGAATGGGGCCACATTTGGTGGAACCCATACTGAGTTTAATACTAATGAGAAGAAATGATTTTCATGGTTTTACATGATTCAGATGCATTGGAAATCACATGTTTACGTGGCCTCTGAAAAGAAACAATCTTTATTGCAACTGTCTGAGGGTGTAACTTAAGCTTAATTCATGAGAGCTTAGCGAATAACCACAGAAGAAAAACTGCTTCTGCGGTACACACAGCAGACAAGCACATAGTTTGTTGTCCTTACTAGTAGACTAAAACAAAACAGGGATGAAACCAAAGATGAGATAAGTGATGCAACCCGGTTTTACTGTAGTCAGCGTGAAGCCCAACAGATGTTTGTATTCCCATTGCATGCAGCAGAGATTGTAACTGCTTGATTCCCGAGCTTGTTGACATTGGTGTGAGGGACAGTGTCCACTAAGGGAAGCGAGATACTATTTATTTGCCGATTTCTACTAATTTATGAGGCCAGAGGACACAAGGACTGTAAATCTAACACAGGCACTAGTTTGAGCTAACACAAGGGGAGATGTGCTTTAAATTCGCCACTATCTTTGGAGACCTCTTCTAGTTCATGGTTTAAATGGTGTACAGCTGTTAGTCGCAGTTGTGGAATTTTTCATATTTAATTTTGAAAGTTCCATTCCTACAAGAATGCTAACTACATGTGTATTTTTCTTACAGAAACTGGTGTGCATATGTGGTGACCAAGACAGTGAGCTGTGTGGTGGAAGATGGAGTGGAAACTTACGTGAAGCCTGACTATCAGCCATGCTCGTGGGGCATTCAGTGCACCCGTGTTGTAGCGTAAGTATGTCCTTTTGTCACGAATAGCTTATTTTGGTTTTGTTTTCTCTGTGTTCTGTTCCCGTTTTGCTTGGCTGATTTGCGAGTTATGCTGCGTTCCAGGCAGGTTTTTGAGCCTGAAAATTACGACTTCAAACCACGACTCACGACTTTGTAACGCTCCAGGCAATGTCACGCCAAATTGCCTGAGCGCAAGGAAATGTGGTAGCTAGATGTAAACAAAGCATGGCGGACCTTACGGGGCTTATGCTCATTTACAATCATTTCTATCGCCAAAGATGATTACTCCTTGCTTTTTTTAGAGAAACGGAGGAGAAAAAAACATAAGCATAAGGCAAGAGAAGCTGTTTCTCAGTGTTTTCAAGCCCTCAATTCCTTGTGTTCCATTGTCGGGTCTTATCGATGTTAAGTAGTTGTTTTAATTTGTTTCTCCGGCAAACTCCTGTGTTTTATATTGTTGGATTAATGAAGACTATTTTGATTCTACTCGTTCGCCATGAGCTTTGTATGCAACTACCATGCCTGAAAGGAGACCGGACGAAATATGGATTTACCGACAGTACACCTGCTTTATTTGGACCACAAGCATCAGTTCCTCAAGGTCCACACCTAGAGATTTTTAAAACTGGTGTGCTACGCCACCTTCCCATTCCCTGTGCATTTCTATTTTGCAAGTTTGAAAGCGGATACGAAAGCACGCCTGCCCATGAGTCCTCGGGGGAAATTTGCAGAGTATGTGCAGTTGGTTCTGGAAAACAATAGAGTGGCTAACACCATCTGCCCAGCAGAGGATATTTTCAGCCCCATTCCGGACCATGAGCCCAGCCAGCCATCACCCGCAATGCACAAGCCCCACTGTGAGGCTGACCATGTGTGTAAGCCGATCACATTGTCTGTAATCGTGTGACAGCTAGTGGAGTACGAGGGAATGGAGGAAGACCCCACCCATGCTCCCACCCCTGAGGGTGAGTTGAAGTTGACATCTGCAATATTTCAAGACTTAAAAGAGGATGCTTAAAAGAAAATGATAAAAGATTGCCTGTTTTCCCATTCATTTTTTTGTAGAAAATTGTATATCACTAATGACCCGAGGTGTTTGTTTAAGGGTTAATCTCCCGTGCCTGCTGGTCCCATCCAGCATGAAGTCTCTTGTCTTTTCACTGGGTCTGTCCAGTTCAGAGTCTCCTGTGCCCCCGCTGGTTCCACCCAGCCCAATGTCTCTTGTGTCTCCAGAGATCCCGCCCATCCTCTCTCTCCTGCCTCCTCTTCAAAAGTCAGCCAGTCCATTAGCCCCACCTCCGCTGGTTCCCTTCAGTCCCTTGGCTTCTCCTATAACATCACACTTACCCCTTTTCCACCAAGGCAGTGCTAGAGCTAGATCGGAGCCAGAGCTAGTCCCAGTTCATAGTTGGTTCAACTGAGGAGCCAGCTAAGAACCGTTTGCGTTTCCACAGGCTAGAGAGCCACAACAGAGCCAGGTCTTACGTCACTGTATACGTCTCATCTTTCTCAGCAGCAACGCTAGCGGGAAACACAAACACACCAGGCTTGTTTGAGATGCATCGGCGCTGCGCAGACCGATCCACGTATAATATTTAAAAAAACGCATGAGTGAATCAAAAGCATAAGGAGTCGTGTGCTCTCCCTGGACTCGTTGTCATACGGCGATCGATCTGCACAGCACCGCTGCGAACAAGCCTTCCATCAACAATGCAAACGTTGTGTTACTGTTGATTCACATGGCTTTACGATCCTACATCGGCATCAAAACACAACGAAAACACAGCGAATCCAACGCATTCGTGCAGTTCGCCGTAATTAGCATAGACGGAGATTACAAACGAGCAGCAGCTGTTAGCTCCATTAGCTGCTATTTCAACAATGGCGGATCTCAAGTCTGTGTTCGTCTTGTTGACCCCGCCCCCAGTGCCTGACGTAATCGGTTCTTACTCCTAGCCCTGTTCTAGCCCAGCAATGTTTTGGTGCTACTTAAGAACCACTTTTCCTGGCTCGGAGCTGGAGCTTTGGGTGTGGAAACACAAAGAACCGATTTGGAACTAGGCTCTGGCTCCAATCTAGCTCTGGCTCTGCTTTGGTGGAAAAGGGGTAACTGTGTCGATTTGCCTTGAGTCTGCAGATCTTCAGCATCGCCTAGACAAGTGGAGCCCCCGGTTGTGCCTCCAGCTGCTGATCACGTCACTCCACCTTGGCCTGTCGACCTATCCACTACACCTTGGCTCTTTCCTCCCTCAGTTCCACCAGAGACCATCGTCCCTGCGACTCTACAGGGCTCCCTTGTTCCTCTGGCTTCGCCTTGGTGAGATGTCATTCTGCCTGTGCAACGGACTTACGAGCAGTCTGCGGTGCTCCATTTCTCCACCTCTTTGGCTCCGTCTGGCTCCACCTTCCTTTCAGCTCTGCCTGGGTCCTCGGTCCCATCGGTTCCGCCTCATTTGTCAGGCACCCTGGCTCCACCTTGGACACTCGTCGCTGCAGCTTCGCCTTGGCCTCAGGACCATCTGTGTCTACCGGTCCCATCTGCTCTCGGGGTTCCACTTCCATCAGCCTCATCTCCATCAGTTGTCCCCCTGGTGTCATCAGCCAAGTCTCTACCATGGCTCCCTCTGGGTTACCGCCTTGCTTCTTCTAGTCCTGGATCCTCCCTGGCTCCTCCCACCTTGGTTTCTCCCACCGTCGCCCTGTCCTTCTCCTGTTCCACATCCTCCCCAGTGTATTTATGCCCTCAATTTCTTGTGTTCCATTGTCCGGTCTCGTTGATGTTAAGTAGTTGTTTTAAGTTGTTTCTCCTTCGAACTTCTGTGTTTTCTGTTGGTGGATTAATAAAGACTGTTTTGATTCTACTTCTTGTCCTTTGTATACAACTACCATGCCTGACACCTTTTATCCATATTGGACTTTTTTTGTATATATCCAAAATTCTTAACGTTTAATTTTTAATAGCTTCCCTAAAATATAAAATGATTATATCAGTATATTCATTATGTATTTTCTGAATATAATGTGTTCCTGTCAGAGCATTAAGCCTAAAATATATTTTTTCAAACAAAATGTAGCCCATGTATTTTTTCAAACAAGTAATTTTATGTTGCTTCATACAGGGCTTATAGCTGTAAAACCATGTTAGATATGGTTTGGGACTAGATATGGTTTTCTAGCTGGTCCAAAATGATAAATGATATTTACTGCATTTCAACACAACTTTTGATCACAAATTTGAAAGCTGCTTATTGATCATTGAACGTTAAGGTCATTCTAAGCAACTATGTAGTGTTGTAGTCAAGACCACCTAATCGGAGACCAAGTCGAGACCAAGACCAATGTTTGTTGAGACCAAGACAAGAACAAGACAGGATGAGACAGAGTCAAGACCAAGACCAGCACTCCTTAAATTCAAAGATCCACATTACCACCTGAGAAATGACTTATAACTTACAATAAATTACTTGTAATTAGTGGTGGGCCGTTATCGGCGTTAACGTGCTGCGTTAACGTGAGACTCTTATCGGGCAATAAAAAAAATATTGCCGTTAATCTATTCTCAAAGTTGGGTTGGGAGCTGGGTCTATACTACGCAAGCTTTGATGACTTTCACCTTGATATTTTAGCGCGGATGTACACCTAGCCAAATTGCACTGTAGGGGGCGAGAGAACGAGTCTTCGAACCTGTGTGTATGCCTACTAGTGTTGTCAAAAATATCCATATTTCGCTATGTGTCGATACTGAAATATCTGAAACGATACTGTGGCGAGGTGGATGAGCGAGAGACATTGAAGGAGCGGGCGAGATCGGTGTGCGTGATTGAGGATGAACGTCACCTGCGAGGCACACTGGTCTCGAGTCCTCTCATGAGGGAGCACGGAGGCATATAAGGACGAGCGACTCCAGTGAAGGACGAAAGAGGACAAGGCCTGGGATTTTGCGTTGTGTTTTATTTACGTTTTGTTATGTGTGTGTGCGGCAGTCGTCCGTGAGGGGCTGCCGCTTTTACTTTCATTTTGTGTTAATTTGTTTTATTAAACTTGTTGAATGCTGGCCGGTTCCCGCCTCCTTCTTCCCATACGAACAAACTACGTTACAGATACAATACTCATTTTCTACAGTATCGATATCAGCTGCGCTCTCCTCTCCTCTCCGACCGACAGCGAGTGACACGCACCCGCCTCCTCTCATTCAGTCCGTTTAATCCTCTGAACATTGAGAACGGGTGTTCTGCTGGACTTTTGTTAGTATTGGTGTGACCAGTCTGAATTTCGAGCGGGGTTGCACATAACGTTAATTCTACTAATTCCTGCAGATTTCACGCTCGCATCTGAAGCGCACACACACACATACCGTAATAAAGCCACCTCTGACATACAAGTGCAAAAATGAGCTCCTTTTTCCAGCTTATTAATTGTCAAATACACTCAAAAATGTCTCAATGCCCATCTTGGTGAGTTTTAACGTAAACACAGTCGTAACCAGCTCACGGGAACAGTGTTTGGATATGCGTGCGTCAGGTCTTAAAGGGACAGAAGTTATTTATTATTCAAACTACAAAAAGACAAACGATCACTTACGAGCACACATATTCTGAATGCCTTTGGCAGAATTCAAATGAGCCATTTTAATCTAGATTCATCTAGATTCATTTTGGAATTAATCTAGATTAAAAAAATGAATCTATGCCCACCACTACTTATAATAAATATAATAAGAATAAGACACTATAGAGCTGTTACCATTCAAACGAAATCATTAACAACAAAGTTAATCTTTACTATAGAAGATGCATCTGAATTGGTAAATTACAAATGCATAAATAATGTTGAGGATAATGTTTAAAAAAATGTGAATGTTTGTTAAAGCAATATAATGTTTGCAGTGATGCTCAAATTTGTGAAAACAGCTCTCTTGCTCTTGTGATATTGGTTAATTATATCACGTTATGAATCCAGATCTCATATAAGAACTTTTTGCAACAATATCTTGATTTTTGTGAGCATTTGTGTTAAAGGTGAACTATGTAAGATTTTTGCAGTAAAAATCCAAAAACCACTAAGCCAGTGTTATATATTTTGTTCAGTTGAGTACTTAGAATATTCCACTTGTGAACTATGCGTTTGAGTCGCCTGTCGATTGCGTCATATCTGCGTTACCCTCGGTTTCCGGTTTTATTCATAGACAGTAAAAGAAATGCTGTACTCTCACTGCAGTGTGAATAAATGTCAAAGCAGCCGCAGAGCGAACGTCATAACTTCCTTTTCAACACACTCAGATGTATCTAATACGATAAACAGAGTTGCGTTACCTCAAACTCATGACTGGAAAAGAGGAAGTGGCGCCGGCGACTGTGTCATAATAACACTCCCGCTCTTCAATCGCTCCAGCGGCCTTGCTCAGCTCCACAACACTCAGCCCTGCTCTGCTTCATACTACAGTAATGTCAATAATCGCATCCATGAACATGATTTCTGCCCGAGTCCTATCCTGACTCTTTTCCATCGGCTGTGAGGTGAAGACCACATGTCCCAAGATTCTGCGCTCAAACGTGGTGTCATCAAACTACGCCTTTGTTTTGAACAGGCGACCTCTAGTGGACGGAAAAGTTACATAATGTAGCTTTAATTTTTGGTGACATTTTTGTCACAATCCCTAATTAATTTCTGAATCGGCACAATAAATAAATCGAATTAGAAATAAGTTATTGATTGCATCTGAAGTGAGTTTTACATCCAATCACATTAATGATGTTAATAAATAAGCCAGGCTGTGCAATGGCAATTTAGAGATATCCCAGCAGTTGTGGTCTTGAAACAAAATCCTGAGTCCTCTTAGTCTGAGACCAAGACAAGACAGAGTAAAAATGTGGTCTTGAGACCAAGACCGGTCTCGAGTACTACAACACTACGACTATGCATTCATTTATGGAGAGCTTATGACCTACTAGCTTTGTTCTGCCTTAAGAACAAATGGTGCAATCAAATTCAGTACAGTGTTAGTTACAAACTAGCTAGTAGTTACTAAGCCTCTATTGTGTGGCCTTCTAAGTAAGTGTAAGAACCTACGTACTGCAGTTGCAACCCTACCCTAAGGTTTACAGTATGAATGATGTAACTTGCTAATGTAGGCGGAAAAATAAATATTCTGCTTTTGCATGTGCCATGAAACGGACCCAAAAGTTGTGTACCATTTTTTTGTTTATTATTTAGCTTAATGCTAGTTGTAATTTACTTTATTATGTCGCCATAGTACATTCGTGTTATGTATCTATTTGTTGATATAAACATGTGCCTATCGGACTTCAAATCAGTCAGAGAATTTAAAGTGAAAGCAAGTCTGTTTTTCTGGCCTTTATTTAGTGCACTTTAAATAAGTGGAACCATTATGTACTACATCAGCTAACTTTACACAGGAAACAGATGTTGAAAGCTATCACATCATCATAACATGCATAGACACCAGCATATATACCACAATACATTTTACTGGAAATCTGAGTCATTAAAACATAAGAAATACTAAAAACATTGTGTTTATATAGTAAACCTAATGTCAACAAATGGAGAGATAAACAGAATGTGGTTTGAGGACACCAGGATTAGAAAGTTTGTGCAGTTGCGAGGTGGTTTCCAGTTGTTGGCAACGTACTGAACTCCAGCTGGAAAAGCTTAATCCAACTTCTTTAGATTCAGTACACACACACACACACACACACACACACACACACACACACACACACACACACACACACACACTAATATGTATGGAATGAGGTGGCATGTCATTCCAAACTCTACAACCAGTGCACCACAGGAATTAGGCTTAAAACCTACTAAAATACCACCACTTATTTTTGCACTCACTCTGTAGAGTAGGGTGACCCCTTTTTCTCCTCTTTTTCTTCTCACAGGGGTCAGGGAACAAACAGAGCATGGAGACAATAATTCAGTGGCTTAAGAATTATAACCAAAAGTCATGGGAAAAAAAGAAATGCTGAAATGGTTTCCTATTCCACCTTTTTATTATGCTATTGTATGGGTTCAAGGCTAACCGTAATGATATTTTAGTTTATTTGAATGACAGTGAACTTCAGACCTAGACAACTGGTCAGAATTATGATGTAAATAAAATGGCTCTGATGAGATGGACTTATACCACAATTCTCTATAAAATAAAAAATTTCAAAACCCTTAACCATAAGTATTACATTTCCACAAGTACATTTATTGTTTTGTGGATTATAAAACATACAAAAAGATCCCATAGAATAAAGGAGTGGTCCATGTCATATCTAAGGATGTGCACTGTTTCTACCATTGTTGCCCACCAAGCCCTTCATTGAACAAGACGTTTATACAGCTGGCCAGCATATGTCTGTGCAGCAACTAGCTAAAGTCATATGAATGTGCGGAGACATAATTTTGAAACATATATGGTATGTCTTCCTCCATTCTAAGGCCAAAAATGTTATGCACTCCAGGCATGTGTGGGTCTCACTCTAACAGCGATGGGCAGAAACTATTTTTTTGAGAAGAGTCTTGCAACGCAACATCCCAGAAGGGATCAGTTTGTTTAAAGTGAGAGGTCTGTTTAATGTGGAATATAAATGTACAGAATGGTAACTTGTAAGGTACTACATGTAGGCTACTAGGCCTGAATCGTTTTTGTTGTTTTAGATGCTATTGATTGTATTCTTTCTTTGTCGTTTGTATTAGCATATCATTTGTCTTGTTTGTTTCTTTCTCAGTCCCATGTATTTCACAATTCAATTTTAACAATGCAAGTCAGGAAATACTGAGACATGGCTACATTTTTTAAAGCTAGAAAATGTCAGGCTTATTTATATAGTTTTTATGTGTCTTACAGGTACAGAACCTACATGAGGCCCAGATACAAGGTGGCTTACAAAATGGTAACAGAAATGGAGTGGAAGTGCTGCCATGGATTCAGTGGAGAAGACTGTAATGATGGACCAAACGGGGGATCTGATACTCAGATCTCAACAAGCAGACCTTGGCCTAGACCTTCACAACCAGGACAAACTGGAACTGGTACTGGCCATGGACAGAGTGGAGGGAATGGTAAATCAATGTTTTCTCTAACAATTGGTGCTTTTTTTTTCTTTTTGGTGCATTGTATTCTGATTACAATCGGTTTAAAAGTCCAATCTGAATGAAAATGCTCCATGTAAACACCTCAATCGGAATAAAAATGCTGATACCGATTGAAATCTCAGTAACACTTTATTTTGATGGTCCCTTTTGAACATTCTGTTGACTATAAGTAACTTTGCAACTACATGTCAACTTATTCTACTAACACTACAAGTCTACTAATAATCTACTAATACTCTAATGAGAGTTAGTTGACATGTAGGTGCAATGTTACTTACTGTATAGTCAACAGAATGCGTTAAAGGGACCATCAACATAAAATTAAACTGAAATCTCCATTGGTTTGGTATAAACCTTTTCTAATCCATTCGATAGGATTGATCGAATTGCAAACCGAAACATGAAAGTTTTGTGTATGTGCAATGACTTAGAAATGGCATAATGACGTATGACGCACGGAATGTCGTCGGCGTTGTTGTTAAATATAATAAATGACTGTCGTGTCAAATCTAAAATTCTCGTTCCACTCACCGTCTGTGAAGTGGTGCAGGAAAATGTCACACAAGTGCTTTCTTTGGACTCTCATCTACAGACAAGGCATTTTAAGTGCGGGAAGGGGCGTTTTTACCGCTTGATTAATATAAGCATCATGGCACAAAGCTTCATGTGCTCGTCATCTCCTAATTAGGACTTGAAATAGATAAATATTAAGTCCGCTTTTTAAAACAAAGAAAAGGAGGATGGTTAATATGCGCTAACAGTGGGAAACTCAGTGGGATTCATGCAGCGTGTGCAGTACCGCCGCTGGCCGTTTGGATGCCCTATGCGCGATCACTGTATGATGCCCGCGGTCGCGGCGTTCACGAATTGCGGGCATCATAAAGTGCCATGGGGGGGTGGGGGAGGCATTTTCTTGTGGTGCCCCCCTGAGCACTTGGTGCCCTACGCGCTGCGCGTGATGCGCGTAATGGGAGTGGCGGCACTGAGCGTGTGCATGTCAAAAGATATTGAAGCACATCAGCCCTCTTTACTTCTGTATCTGCATCTTTCAAATACTTGATAACATCCAAATATATATAACTGAGGCTTTATGAAAATCCTCTGAAACGTTAAAACTACATACTGTCTAAAAATAAGCATTGTGTTTGATCTTTGCCTAGGGCGAGGTGACAATGACAAGATGAAACAACTGGAGGACAAAATCCAGAGGTTGACCAAAGACCTAAATGACCTGCAGACATCACTGCGTGGAATGAATGAGAAATTCCAAGAAGAAATGCGCAAACCAGGCTTTAATGGCGGCAAAACACCAGCTGACGCAGCCCAGCCTGAAATGAAAGAGACTATCCATAACATTCAGACCAAGCTTGATCAGTTGGACAACCGTACTCAAGCTCATGACAAGACTCTAGTCAGCATCAATAACCACCTTGTGAATGGACAGGGTGGAAGCAATGATCTAGACATTGGGGGAGTAGGAGGAAACAAGTTCAACACCTTGAAGGAGGAAATCCTCAGAGAGCTTGAACGTCGAGTGTTGCTTTCTTGTTCTGCCTGTCAGTCTGGAGTAGAAGACCTAAGACGGCAACAGCAACAAGATCGGGAGAGGATCTTGGCTCTGGAAAAGCAGATTAATGCCATGGACCAGCATCACCGCCAGACTCTTGATGGTTTGCGCCGAGACCTCAGCCGGTCTCAAGGCTGCTGTGACACTGTGACGGACCTCAGAAGACGACTTAATGACATGGACAGGAAGATAAGCTCCACATCGGAAGCCTATGACAAGCTTCAGGATCGTCTGAACAGGGAACTAGGAGGAAATGGAGGTGGTGGAAGTTTTGGAGGAGGAACAGGCGGCCAAGGACAAGTTCCTATAATAATTCCAGAAGATATTTTCAATGATAATCTAAAAGACCTGGAAAGACGGCTCAACAACACTGTCCAGAGGGCAGAGGAAAACTGTGCTTATATGGAGACTAACATGCAGGACTCGTTACAGCAGGGAGTCATAAATCTTCGCAATGAATTCAATAACCATATTCTTGACCAGGACTACAGAATTAATGCCATGGACCGTGATATAGGAAACGTTAACAAAACTGTATTTGATCTTGATAAGCGTCTGTCTCGCCTTGAGAATACAACATTGTTTATAGACAGGAGGTTAAGCGAATGCTCTGGGTGCTCAGGCCCAAGTTCTGTTTCAAGACCGGGCAGTAGTAGTGATTTAATCCCTGGCGACACAGTGAAGTCTTTGGAGTGGAGAGTCGTTGCAAATGAAGACGAGATCAAGAGGTTTGACACACGACTCAAGGATCTCTCTGTGTCCGGTGACTCTCTTGAGGATAAGGTCATCAACCTCAGCCATGACGTTCGCAAGATCAAAGCTCTAACTGGAGACAATGGGGAGCACTTCAACAGGATTGTAATGGAGATTGAGAACTGTGAAGTGTGCAGCACAGTGGAAGATGATCTGAAGAAACTCAAGAACATCACAAGCCATGCTATGGACAGATGGCAGAAGGAAACAAACTACATTAAAGGGAAATTTGACTCTGGTCAGACGGGTTGTGTGGATGTGTGTTCTGGTTTACAGGACGAGATGGATCAGTTGAGAAAGGAGGTACAGAAATGCAGTGGCCAATGCAAGATCACCCTGAATACTCCTACAGGAACAGAATCAGGAACAGGTCACCTGGATGACCCACAAAAACCACTGGATGGACATAGTGTCATCAGCAGCAATACTGGTGACCTCAGGTCAATTCAGGGAGAACTGTCTGAGGTCATCTTAACCTTCAGCTCCATCAATGACACACTAAAAGGTCTGGAGCATGTGGTCCAGAAACATGACAGCGTTATCACCGACCTTGGAAACACCAAAGACAAAATAATTTCTGAAATCGACAAGATCCAGCAGGAAATGACAGAGCATATAGAAGATAGTAGGGTACGCTTTGATAATGTTGATCAGGACGTACGCCGCTTTGGGAACAACTTTGTGGTTGAGATGGGTGACTGCAAGAGGACTGGTGATGGTCTGGATAAGAGGCTCTCTAAACTCGAAGTGGTTTGTGGCCGGTTTGACTCTGTCACAGATAATATCCAGAAGATCAAAGAAGGCCTGAACAAACACGTGTCTAGCCTGTGGAACTGTGTCAGTGGGCTAAACAACACAGTGATTTCACACAGTGGGTATATTGAGATCCTCCAGAACACACATCTGGATGATATCCACGGCAAGATCAAGAGACTCAACTCCTCAATGGTCCATGTCCTCAAGGAGTTCCAGAGCTTTACTGAGAATGACTTAACAGGTCTGACTTAAATGGCTTGAAGAAAGTCTATTTTTATTTGCTAACATCTTAAAAGTCATGTTAAGATTAATTACAATTTGACAGCATCTAAGAAAATATTCTACATTTCCAGCATCAATTGACATAGCTCCCGCTTTTTAATGGATAATATTAGGGTTGTGCATTATTCAGAATTGAACTGAGAATGGATTGCGGTTCATTTTACGCAGAATGCATTACTTTGTGTTGAAAGTCTTTGAATTGCATTTCAGCAAATTTATCTTCATGGCATTCCAATTTAAATCCCAATTCAACGTCCTGTGGGGTGTGGCCAATTCACTTCAAACTCATGAATTGAAAGTGGCACAATTCTTGAATTCTGCACAACCCTGATTGATATGGAAAGAGGAAAAATTCTTCTAAATTACTTCTGATTATAGGTTTACCGGGACCACCAGGTCCCCATGGAGAAAGAGGGCTCCCTGGTCCACAGGGGCCTCCAGGTAATGATGGACCACCAGGTATTCAGGGACTACCAGGGCCAAAAGGACCTCCTGGTGAGAAATGTTTTCTTTTTTTGTCCATTCATTTGTGTCATGTGGATAATAACGCAAAAATGTTGTCATCATACTTTATTTACTTATTTGGAGGTCCGCTGAATACTGTATTTTTCTTATACGGAAAGCAGAACCACAGATTTGTATGCATGATCTTTGTTTATAAGATTAGAATGACATGACATGAGGATGAGTACATTTCAAAATTACAATTTAAAACTTTGTGTGAGTTACACACGTTTCATATTATATGACATTTGTACGTGACTCACATTTAGCTTTTTTGTCCTATTTTAGGTCTCAGAGGAGAGCGAGGTATGTATTCAATTTGCTTTAAATTTTTGTAGCAGCCATATCTTAGTCAAACACTGAGGTTATTTTGATGTGTGCTAATCAATGTCTGGAATGAAGGCAAGAATTCACTGAGACATGTGTAAAGTGTCTGTTTGTATGAGAGTCAGCGATTTGTTTTTCAGTCTTGAGTGATGCAGCATGTGGTCTGTTGTTATTGTCAGTACTAGGTCAGTAGTTGAGCCAAAGGTCAGCAGCTGATCACTAAAACTGGTTGTGTAATGCAAGTCTATATTAGACTGAGAATATAGGGATACATTTAGGGCTAGGAATCATTGATGTCAGCAATTTGAAAATACATTTTAGGGCTTCCTTTTAAAAAATATACTGTTGTTATCTTCTATCAGGTATGGCCGGTGCAGATGCCACAATACCACATCTTTCCTTCTCAGCAGCTCTCACAAATCCCATGGTTACATCTGGAACGATCATTTTTGATAAGATCTTTGTAAATGAAGGAGACTTTTATAATCCACGGACAGGTAATCTTGGCACTGCCTATAAACAGTCTATTTGCATGTACACTTTTGCATGCATCAAAAATAATGTTTATCTTTTTTTGTATCTTTCTCTTAAATACAGGTATCTTTACTGCACCACTCGATGGACGCTACTTCTTTAGCGCTATCCTGACGGGCCACAAAAATGAGAAGATCGAAGCTGTACTTTCCAAGTCCAACTATGGCATGGCTCGGGTAGACTCGGCGGGTTACCAACCGGAAGGGTTGGAAAACAAACCAATGGCCGAAGCCAAACCAACACCAGGTTCTCTGGCTGTCTTTAACATCATCCTACCACTTCAGATGGGCGACACAGTCTGCATAGACCTGGTCATGGGCAAACTAGCCCATTCAGTGGAGCCTCTAACTATCTTCAGTGGCATGCTTCTATATGGAAATGTGTAGGGGACTTTTAACTGATTAGCACTGAGACTAATCAGACTCAAAGAACCAGCAAAACGACGGGGCTAGAAAGAGACACTCTAAATGACGTTTATCCGCCTGGGATGGCGATGCACGCGGCGTGCATTGATTTTCCTTCGGTATTGTTTCCAATATTGCTAGACCTCCTATGAACTCCTTGAACAGAGAATATAGTTTTAAATGGAGGAACTGTTGCCCTTGATATGTAATCCTAACCCGCATTTTCGGAGAAGTGTTGTATCAAATACTACTGCAGGTTTGTGCGACCGATGTTGACAATGTTCTTATTGAGATATTTCCATGTTATATGACTCACAGACATGAGTTATGAATAATTTCTCATGCACCAAAGATGACCGTGAGGTCTGTTCGACTTCCCATGTATGCAACTGCACAGTAAATACTCTTCTGCCAAAGAGCTTGACTCACAGTCAGGGTTAAAGGTTAGGCTGATGGGTGTGGAATTTGGGAGTTTTGATGAAAGGAATTCATATTTTTGCTGTGAATGTTTAAATCCTGTGCTCCTTTTTTCTGCTTAGAGTCAAGGGATGATTTTTAAATCTACAGTATGTGACTAAATTTCAATTCCGTCTTTTTTTTTGTTTTTTTTGTTGCTATATTGCAAGTGCCAAGTTTTCCAGGAATAACATCCTGCTCTTACCAAAGATGCTTGTACTTAATTAAATATGTGGTTGGTAGTTAATGATTTCAGGAAACATTCAATGTTATCCAACCTGACTATCCATGATGTATATCATTGCTTTCCATGCAAACTCTCCAAGTGCCTCTGGAAAGTTGCAAAAGAGATGAATGCAATGAAATCGTCATCGGTTTCTTCAATGGCTTCTAATCAACAAGAATTATTATTTTTTTTGTACATGCATTGTTCCGAATTTTGTGATCCCGTTGAAGCATTTACAAAAACATTCTACTGGAGTGGTGGACCGTTGTATTTTGCTCCATATTCATATTCCCATCTCACAGCCTGAGCTTTCAATGGAGATTATTATCAAACAGAGTCTGTCCTTAATGTGGTTCAACAAAGTGCCTTTGAAGAATAACAACGCTGAGGATTCAGAGGGTGTCCTTCATCAACTGATTCTGTCTGTGTGGTCTCGCTTGAATGTTTACTGTACGACAGCCCAAAGAATTTTGAACTACGCGACTTTTGCTTTTTCTTGTTTGAAACATGCTTGTGCAATTTTACAGATCGTTGGGAGGAAAGATCTCTGTGTTGGTCAAGAATGTTAAAAATTAAGGCTGCTATCTTTATGTGCTGTTTCATTCATTATTTTTTAGTTATAAAAAGTTCCCCAGCTCATAAAATGGACATTACGGCAGCAATGTAAGCGTTAAAACATCCATTTACATGTAAAAGTGACCAGATCTAAGATTTTATAGTTCCCCTATCATGGTTTAAACTGTTACCTTGAATGTGTACATTGGCAACACGTGTGTTTCAAATAAAGATATTTAATTTTACACATTTTAATCTCTGCTGAGCTTAGTATTTACAGGGTTTTGTCAGGTATATTAGATTACTGGAAGACATACCAAACAAACAAAAGCAAACTACTTTTCCTTGTCTCAAACACAATGTTCTGTTGAATAGAATTCCAGACAGTAATTGATGGTGCAAGTTTTGTCACTGTCTGTGACTCTTTTTGTTCTCTCTTCAACATGGAAAATACCAATACTGGAGTTGCTGGATCATTTGTCAAAGCAAAATCCTCAAATAGAAAACACCCACTGTTTCTGTTTCTAAAAAAGTATTTTTTAGAGGCATGTGCAGAGAAACGGTGTGATTAAAGAGAGGAGTGCACAATGCATTTAATTTTCCATGTCGCAAGCCAGAGAAGTCATTTGTAGATTGGCTTGTGATTTAATGGAAAGAAAAACATTTCTAGGTGTTCATCCATAGTCATACTGGGATGTAGTTTACAATGAATAACGCCTTGTGTGTTGACTAGTGTCTAGACAAAATGCTGGTAAGTGAACCTCATGCCCTCGCTCTGATATGTGCCACCATGGGGAGTTTCCATGTTTTTCCATTTCTTCATTATATTGTATTTCTGTATTGCTTTTAATACTTTAACAACTCTAAATCTAGGCTGTACCGAAGGCCAAACATACAGGTTTTTTTCTTTTCTCTGTTAAAGTCAATATGAAACTGCATTCCCAACCCATTTTACTTCTGTAACGTAACATATTTCCGAATTAAACGGAATGTTCAACAAGCAAATGTAGGATGAAACTTGATTTTATCCATCAGGAATTACATCGTCCAAAGTACAGTACGGAGGCTATGTGAATTTTCAATGGAGCGTGGATGAAACAAATTGGCATGCACATTAATAGAGGCTTTTTGACCAGGACGTGTAGACTAAAGCTTAACTTCACCCCCGAGAGCATGTTGTGTTTGAGGCTGGAAAAGTAAGAACTACTATAACAACAATCAACAAATTATTTACACATGCACGACTATGTCAGTGATTACTAGATTTCTAGGCATACGATACAGTAAATATTTCCACAAATTTGAGAAAAGGGTGCATTTTATATGCAAAGAAGTTGTGTTTGTGTAATTATTTCCTAAGTAACTTTCAGACAGATATTGTCAGAGAGACAGGGTGTCATTATTGCACATTGGGTGTGGTAAAAGAATCCGTGTAGTGCTGGCCAGCTGTGTCTAAATGGGATTGGGTGGGAAAATGTCACGTATCCTGTTTGTCTTTCATCTTTGTGCACTTATATTCAGCTGTCTTCCTCCTCCTCTTGTTCTCTGCATACAGTGCAAACACACAGGCATGTGCTCCCTACTGCTGCAGAGATGCTTGCCAACTCTTCAGTATCAATCAGGGAACAATATCCCTGAACTCCTCATAACTCATAAGATTTATCAAAGCACTGCTGAATTGTATACTCACTAATTTACTCTTCAATACGGAACATTTTGCAATTTGATCATTCTAAATTGCCTGCACAAATTGCTTATTTGGCTCAAACTATTTAAAATGAATAAAACTATAAACACACACACACATATACATATATATATATATATCCCAGTCAAAAGTTTTGGAATAATATTTTTTTAGGGGCCAAGCATCAAACGTGCAAAGGCACCTATTGAAATCGTTAGCGTTCTTATTATTCTACTTCTTCTTCCGCCATGGGAGTCTATGGCAGCCAATAGAACCACTTGCGGGAAAATTATTAAATTTGGCACACAGATAGAGGATAGTCCCAACTGTCACTATAGCAAATCTGGAGTCTCTAACTCAATCCTGCTAATAACTTTTGAACCACAAGGGCTAGAAACAAATTATTTTTTCCTCTGAAAAACCTATTTTTGCTAACTCCTCCTTAGCCGTAGCTCTGATTTTCACAAAAATTTAACCAGATCATCTTCAGACCATGCTGACAAAAAGTTATGGAATGCAAGTTTTTCTCAAATCGTTTTCAATAAACCCGTGAACAAATTTTACGTAGCAGTTGCAAAAAATACACTTAAGGCTATATCTCCGCAACACTTTATCGTATTCAAACCAAACTTGGTACACGTCATCACAAGCATGACCTGACCACCTACTGGTCCGGAGATATGAAAAATTGCTAATTTTTTTATAACTTCTGAACCATTTGTCCATAAAAGTCAAAATCATAAAAGTGATCTCGTTAGATTCAGGAAGGTATGCCGAGTCGTCTGATATCAAAATTTACCATATCGGCCATTTTGGCTGTCAGCCATTTTGAATTATGTGCTAAAATGCTGTATTTTATGAACGCATGAACGGATTGTTACGAATCTCGGTACAGGTCATCAGCACGATGCCCTGAAGGAGCCTGAGAAGTTTCGAAACAGCGCCATCTAGTGGAGTTTTTTTTTTTCAAACGCTTATAACTTTGGGTGTGATTGCCTTATTTTCTTGGGAGTAACTTTTTTTTTGCCTCCTGAATCCTTGCCGAGTCCAACGATACCAGACTTGCCAGGTTTCGGCGTATGGTTTGTGCAGCGTGGTAATTTAGCGCTTATAAAACATTAGCTGATATCTTTGAAACCGCTAGTCCGATCAAGACGAAACCAGCATCAGAAGCTCGGAAACATAGGTTGATAGATAACACTAAATGTCAAAATATTGATAGTAAGGGGTAGTAAAATCCAATCAAAGTCAGGTGTCAGTCATTTTTTACATGTTTTTTCATATAAATGTCTATAACCAAAATTGACACACACATGTATGGGCTCACTCCGAAGACATAAAAAAATGGTAGGATTGTGCCTCTTGGTGGCACTATAATAGAACAAACCATGAAATTCCCATAGACTACAATGCATTTTTCAGCCTTTTTGCCTAAAATCATCTTTAAATGTGTTTAATTGCTCATTGTTGCAGTTGGTCTGACACTCCCAGCCATGTTGGCATGTCTTGTCTTCTTATTTGCGCTTGGCCCCAGTATTGCTGCTTGAAGCTATATTTTATTATTATTATTATTCCAAACTTTTGACTGGGATATATATAATAGTCTCTAGAAATGCTCACAAGGCTGCATTTATTTATTCAAAAATAAAGAAAAACAGTAATTGTGAAAATAAGTATTGTGAAATATTATTGACTTTGACACTAATTTGGTACACAGTTATTATCAATTATTATTCATGCTCAATTATTAATAATGGTTCTTAATATCAAAGTTACTTATTTAAACCTTACGTAATTATCATTTCAGGATTCTTTGATTAATAGAAAGTTCAAAATAACAGCCTTTATTTGAAATAGAAAACTTGTTACGTTATAAATCTTTGCAGTTACTTTTGATACATTTTACGCATCCTTTCTGAATAAATAAAGTATTAATGGTCCCGTTCTTCGTGTTTTTTTGAAGCTTTGATTGTGTTTACAGTGTGCAACATAACGTGTTCATGTTTCCCGTGTAAAAAAAAACAGTATTTTTAACACAATGTACTTATCTGTATACCGCTGTTTTCACTCTCCTAAAAACGGCTGATGACTTCCTTTATTCTATGAAGTCCCTCCTTCAGAAATACGTAACGAGTTCTGATTGTGCCAGCGGTTCCCGTGTTGTGATTTGACCGCAGCTTAGTGAACGTGGCACGGTTCCTGTGTTGTGATTGTTATTTGTGAAGGTCACGCCTCTTAACGGGAGATATATGCGCTCAATGATCTCTACAGCGTCCCTGGGAAAGCCAAACAAAGGTGATTTGACTCCGGGATTAAAATAACAGCGTCTCGACGACATGGCGACAAACACACTCAAACGCAACACTTCCTTTTCTCCACGCCACACGTCCTCTTCTCCACGTGGGACAGCAACAAGACCACGCCCCCTTTTTTCGCGTATTCTTGTGGGCGGAGGTTAGTCTTTTCTACTGTTCTACTGACGTCATTTATGAAGGAAGTACCAGGATGTAGTCCTAATCGGCCGTTTGCTGTAGGCTTTGAAAGGGAACTTCTGTTAAATAAAATATCTCGCTTGGCATTGAACTTTGAGCTTTATAATTTTACAGGTATTATTTATGCTCTAACAGCAACATTACACACTAACTAAAGTTTGAACAATGGGATCACGAAGAACGGGACCTTTAATCAAAACAAAATCTTAACTATTAGTTGTATCTCAGTTTCCACAAAAGCAGCAAAAAAATGCAACATTGATAATAAGAAATGTTTCTTGAGCAGCAAATGAGCATCATTAGAATGATTTCTGAAGGATCATGTGACACTGGAGTAATAATGCTGAAAGCTTTGCATCACAGAAATACATTTCTATTTAAAATATATTAAAATATAATATTGTTATTTTAAATTGTAATACAATTTCACAATAGTACTGTTTTTATTTTCATTTTAAAAACATATATATATATATAATATACATATATATATATATATATATATATATATATATATATATATATATATATATATATATATATATATATATATATATATATATATATATATATATATATATATATATATATATAAAAAAAGACTGTGTACACAGAAAGCTTCAGTGATCCTGATGGTATTTTTCTTTTTTCTTTCTAATATTGCATTTTTTGTTTGTTTGAAAGCATCAGTAAAGAGTTAAAACAGGTTTAAAACTCCTTCATTCATTTAATCATGCAAATACAGAGAAATCAGTAGAATACACCATCACTATTTAGTCTTATCCTTGCATTTACATTAGTCTTTTCTATGTGAAGCAACACTATTCAGTAGTATCATCATGCCTTGACAATGACTAGTGGCTTACAACACTAGTAAAGTTTCAGCAGAGCTTCGTGTCTGTACTACATTCCAGCTGTGCACCTCTCCGCCATGTTCAGTGTAAAATTCCATCATATCCATGGACACCGCATTTTTTGCCTGCAATCTGGCAGCCAAATGTGAGAGCATCCTGTAGGCTGCCCCCTGCAGAAAAGAGAACCAAACCGGCTTGAACTGATTTCCACAACTTGCAATAACCCATTAAGTCTTTGTGTTTCAGAATCAGACCTGCGCCCTTACCGTTTGAAAGGGAATAGATTACAGAAGCATTGAACGTATCCCCTGCTCCAAGTGTGTCCACAAGCTTCTCAGGTGGGAATGCATCTGAATGGAGGACTACGCCGTCGGGACCCAAGGCATCAGCTCCCTTTTCTGCCCAGGCACAAATGAGGGTAGCTCTAGAAACACAACCAAACTCACCTTAACACATGAAATGGCTAATATTTGAAAACAACATACCCTCAATCAGGTGTTATGAATATACATAGTCAGTCAGCAGTTTTTGGGACTCTAGTGACATCTAGTGGTTGTTTTACTCACCCCTTCCTCAGACGACTGCTGAAACCCTTCAATGCAGCAGAGGCTGAGTCAAACCCAAAGTGCTGGGCCACATCCTTACTTACAAAGACCTGAGTGAAAGCGGTCACAAATAAACAGGTTGTGCAATGTTCAAGCATGTCTCAAAGCTTATCAGCTGGCCTGCAAATAACTGGCACACTCAAGATTTTATTATTACACTCAGACTCTCTCTCTGCATTTATTTTATTAAAAATACAACAACAAAAAAAACTGTAATATTGTGAAATATCATTAAAATGTAAAATAACTGTTTTCTATTTGAATATATTTTCAAATGTAATTTATTACTGTGATGCAAAGCTGAATTTTCAGCATCATTACTCCAGTCTTCAGTGTCACATGATCCTTCAGAAATCATTCTAATATGATGATTTGATGCTCAAGAAACATTTCTTATTATTATCAATATTGTGAACGGATGTGCTACTTAATATTTTTCTGGAGACTGTGATACATTATTTTATGTATACTTTGATGAAACCCCTCATCAACCGTGTGAAGCCATCAGTGAAGACCATCAAGGCATCAGGGCAGATTCCACACTCTAGGAAAGGTTTCTAAACACAGACTGGAGTATGTTTGCTTCTCAGGCAACCAGTGGCGCTCACACGGACATTGACTCCTACACCTCCTCTGTATTGGATCATATCAATACCACCATTGACAGTGTTACAACCCAGAAACAGATCACCACATACCCAAATCAGAAGCCTTGGATGAACAAGGAAGTGCGACTCCTGTTGAAGTCACGCAACACTGCCTTCAGATCAGGAGATGCACAAGCCTACAGCACATCCAGAGAAAACCTGAAGAGGGGCATCAAAAAGGCCAAGCACTGCTACAAGCAAAAGATAGAGGGACACTTTTCCAACTCTGACCCTCGACGCATGTGGCAGGGCATTCAGGCCATCAGTGACAACAAACCCACCCACTCCACCCCCGCAGCCACTGATGTCAACTTCCTAAACGAGCTAAATTACTTGTATGCTCGTTTTGAAAGAGACAACAGAGAAACTGCCACCAAGCTCAAACCCTCAGCTGACCACCCACCAATCACACTCTCCTCCACAGAAGTCTGCAAGGCACTGAGCCGGATCAGCGCACACAAGGCTGCTGGACCAGACAACATCCCTGGACGTGTTCTCAGGGCATGTGCGGAGCAGCTCACTGGGGTTTTTACAGACATTTTCGACCTGGGCATCAACATTTGGATTTGGATTTGGATTTTGGACTTCCTAACTGACATACCCCAGATTGTTCGATCAGGATTCACCTGCTCCACGTCCATCACACTCAACACTGGTGTACCACAGGGCTGTGTGCTAAGTCCGTTTCTCTACTCCCTCTTTATCTCCGACTGCAAGCCTGTGTATGGATCTAATTCCATCGTCAAGTTTGCGGACGACACTACGGTGATTGGGCTCATCAGCAACAACGACCACATGGCCACATGGTGCGCTGATAATAACCTGCTCCTCAACACCACCAAAACGAAGGAGCTCATCGTGGACTTCAGGAAAGAGTCAAGAGGCACACACGACACCATCCACATCAATGGAATGGCTGTTGAGCGGGTCTCCAGTTTCAAGTTCCTGGGGATCCACATCTCTGCGGACATGTCGTGGACAACCAACAACTTCAGCCTGGTCAAGAAGGCTCACCAGCGCCTTTTCTTCCTGAGGACACTGAGGAAGAATCAGCTCTCCTCGGCTATTCTGGTGAACTTCTACCGCTGCGCAATAGAAAGCATCCTGACCAACTGTGACGCAGTATGGTATGGGAGCTGCTTTGTTGCGGAGCGCAAGGCACTGCAGCGGGTGGTGAAAACTGCCCAGCGCATCACAGGGACTCCACTACCTGCCATCGAGCACATCCAGAGGAAACGCTGTCTGCATCGAGCTCGCAGCATCCTTAAGGGCTCCTCTCACCCAGCCCACAGACTGTTTTTTCTCCTGCCCTCCGGCAGGCGTCTCAGGTGCCTCCGGACCAGGTCCAGCAGACTAAAGTTTTTTCCCCAGAGCTGTCTCTTTATTGAACTCTAACCCTCGCTGATCCACTCCCCTCATATACTGTCAACTCTCCTACCTCACATCTGCCTTCACTTGTTATTTGCACTACTGGAAAACTGTTTACTTATGCATCTTGCACTACCATACCTTAACTGGATTATGCTCATTTGCACTGCCGACTGTATTCACAGTACCAACTGTTTACATTTTGCATGGTACTTCTAACTGTAATATGCAATCACTTCCACTGCACTTGTCCATACTTCATTGCCCTACCTTAATCCACTGTTATATTCCTCATCTTAGCCTAACATATTGTATACCTCTATCTGTAAAATTCTGTTTATAGTAATAGCCATCTGTATATTATATTATACTCATAGTACATATTCACCTGTCAATTCTGTTTATAGTAATAGCCATCTGTATATTTATTCATTTTACATATTCACCTGTAAATTCTGTTTATAGTAATAACCATCTCTCTCTCTCTCTAATATATATATATATATATACTCAGTACAAATCCATGTCCTGCACTTATTCATCCATTGTATATCATGCACTTATGCAACCGTTGTATATCCTGCACTTGCTGCTATTGCACTTCTGGTTAGACCTAAACTGCATTTTGTTGCCTTGTACCTGTACTTGTGTAATGACAATAAAATTGAATCTAATCTAATCTAATCTAATATAATATAATATAACATAATATAATATAATATAATATAATATAACCTAATGATTTAAAATAGAAATCTTTTGTAAAAAAAAAAAACTCTTTATTCTCATTTTTGATCAATTTAATGCATCCTTGCTGAAAAATAAAATTTAAATAAAATAATTAAATGTGCAGTGTGTACTATTTATGAGGATCTATTGACAAAAATGCAATATAATACACATAACTATGTTTTCAGTGGTGTATAAAGACCTTTCATAATGAGCCGTTGTTTTTATTGCCCTAGAATGAGCCATTTCTATCTTCATACACCGAGGGTTCCCTTACAGCGAAATCGCCATTTTGCGCCATCATGTTTCTACAGTAGCCCTAAAGGGACAATCTTCTCTACAGAGCGCTAGTCACTCTCTGCTCTCTCCGACGACAACGTTTTTGTCCTGTGTCGGCCACTGTATCTTCTCTATGTGCTTCGAAAGGGAGGGGTGAGCGATTGCAATTCACAACCTCACCACTAGATGCCGCTAAAATTTACACACTGCACCTTTAAAATAAATTATTAAATATATATTGTATATGTAGTCTATGTAGTTTATCCAAGTTAAAATAATGTGTTTTATTCAGTCAAGTGTGAAGTCTAAAGCGTAGTGAAATCATACCAAATCACCAAGAGGGAAAAGCTGGTAGAGAGGTTCCCTGGTCTTCTCGATTTCCACAGAGATGGTTATTTTGTTTTTCTCTTCCCGTTTGCTGTTATACTCTCTCACCCTCTCGATCATCTTCACTTGTTCGTCAGCATTACGGCCCTGACAATGCATTCATAAAACATTCAGCCCTCTACTTGTGGAATAATGTCTCTCTTAGACTCAGATCAGAAGGAACTAAATAGCTTGACTAGTGTTACTATGAAGCAAGTCAAAGGTATTTGGCAGACGCTCTCACCTCCCAGTGGACCCACTTGTACTGGCTCAAGTCCACCTTTGAGAAGTCTTCGACAGAAACATCTGGCAAATTTCTGATTAAACAGAGAGAATAGCTGATGAAAGTTCTCTTGTATGTTAAGACTACAGCAATCAGTGTTCAAAGAACGATCAGTAAATAATAAGTAATGACTGCACTTTGTGTACATGATAGGTCACTATTACTATTAATTATTGTGACATGATCTGCTGTAATCATATAATACAAAACTGTGTACAGCCACAAACTGAATCAGTGAAGGTCTGTATAATGGAAAAACCTTAGATTATTCCCTTAAACTGGAAGCCTGTCAGTTTGTATACAGAAAAACACTGGACAACAGTCATCAGCACAGACAAATAGTCAGCTTTGGGCTGTTATTATAAGATAACTATAATTATAAACCAAAGTCTGTTTCTCAGCATAGAAAGAAAAGGTTTGGAAAGTTCTCAAAACAGGTTTTAGAGACAAGAATGAGAATGAATGTTGTTTTATATATTAGTTTGCTACAAACAAAGCAAATAAAAGTAAATGATAATGTACAGTCATCCAGTCTTACCCGCAAATATAACCCTCAGCAGACCGATCGGGACCTTGACGTGAATCATTCTGCAGGGGGTTTATTTTGTGATAACGATAGGATGATTGAACATTATCTCACTTATTACACGGCTGCTTGTCAAATAAATACATATTGATTTGAGCTGAAATTAGATTATTACGAGACTTGACACTACTGCAGTTATGTAGTAAAATCTGTTGCCAGGGACATTGGCCAGTTATATAGTTTAGTAGTCATTATACACATACATTTGAATCAGAATCAAGTATTTCAGAGAGCCGTGGAATAAGTTAGCTAGTTACCCAGTAAGCTTTGACATTGTGTGCTGTTGTGTGTTGTTTTAAACAATTGATTAAAATAATCAAATAGGAAAATAAATTCATGACAATAACGAATCCCAGAGAAAAAAAAAAGCACTCAAATAAATGCATGCAATGTCGAATTGTCATGATTTGTTAATAGCATCTACTTTCAGACTAAAGGTGTTTACACGACAATCATGTACTAAAAACTGAAACTTTTTTTTTTTTTTTTCATTGTCAAAACGGGCTCCGTTCACACCATTCACTGATGTTTTTGTAAAAAAAAAAAAAACCCAGGCCAGGCCAGTAGTTGGTGATGTAACTTTAAAGAAACACTACGTGCCTATAGACTGAACATTATGCATTTTTACAACATAATTCAATAATGGTAGCCTGACAAGCCAGACCCACATCAAGATGTTGGGTCTGGGAACACACCATTGGCCGGGCTCAACCTGAGGGGCGGGATAAATGGTTGTCTTTCAAATTCCCTCTGGACACAATAGGATAGCGCTACAACCAACCAGAGCAACGCAGAAGGTGAATCTGAGCTAGTTGATAGATTAAACTTTCGCCGTATCCGGTCGGCAAAACTCCGAACACATCTTCCTTTCTTAAGAATGACTTCAGTGCCGTTCTTTGTTCTTTTCTCAAAGAAAAGCTTAACTCCAAGTCTTCCAGAGTCGTGGCCAAAGCCGATTCGAAAAACCGCTGTTCGCCAGCTTCTTTGTTTACAAGTAGCACATGGAACCGCGGCAACTCTGCCGGCATTATGTTAAGCCCGCCCACCGACTCTATACACGATGTGATTGGCCTGACCAGAGTTTGTTTTTTTCCAGCTCGCACGCCAACGGAGAGTTGCTAGACTACCCTGGCTGCAAATTAGATTTGCTGCCGCTAGGGTGCGTCTAGATTTCTAGGCTACAATAATGGTATAGTTTTCAAAAGTTTGTCTTTTCAGACCCCCAAAACAGTGTTGTCATGTAAATGAGTGCCAAATGTATAAAGTTTTCCGTTTTTAGTTTAAAATGATGTCGTGTAAAACAGCCCCTAAATTACTGTCAATTACGGCAGTGCCACTTCAGAAAAACTCTCTCAGATTATGTTTGAGAATGGGAAATGGTAATTTACCAGGTACCCATCTAACTTTGGCTATGTTATGATTATTGTGACTTCGGATGCTACTCTTACGTGTCTGAGAGCACAACAGTGCGAGAGCCATTGGTGGGACACACCACACAACAGGCACACGGGGTCTCACCCCACTGCTGCCAAGCCACACCAGATATGTCCACCCCACGCCGTGCAAAATCCCCCACGATGAAACTAGTACAGCAAACAGAGAGGTATCGCAGTGACCCATATGCAGAATTGAGCAGAAAAGAAACATTTAGTAGACTGACAGTGCTTGCCAAATGGAACCTCAAACCATGCACCTTCAGTGCACCCTTTGATAGGGAAAAAGCAAGAGTATTTTCGCTTGTTGTTTTGATGCGTCAGGAATATGTCAGCTGTCCTGTGAGGAAAGAGCTCCGTAATACTTACGCATACTCTCACACACAAACCTGTTCATATGCAGAATTGTACGGCTTCCTGTCGTCTCGCTGCTGATTACTACAGAGGCTGGAAAGGAGCATTCGGCATGCTCCAGAAGAAGAGAGATGTCAATCTTGTACATTTGAAAATCATTCAAGATGAAGCTAGAAGAACAAATTAGCAAGGAAATGTATTCATACGGAACTTAAAGGGATAGTTGATAGTTCACTCAAAAATGAAAATTACACCATGATTTACTCACCCTGAAGTCATCCCAGGTGTATATGATATTCTTCTTTCAGACAATTACAATCAGACTTGTATAAAAAAAATGTCCTGGCTAATCCAAGCATTATAATGGCAGTTATAGTAATTCACACGGCTCCGGGGGGTTAATAAAGGCCTTCTGAAGCGAATCGATGGGTTTGTGTAAGAAAAATATCCATATTTAAAACTTTAAGAAGTAAAATATCTAGCTACCGCCAGACCACCTTCCGTATTCAACTTACGAAGAAAGTGTAACTCCTCTCACAATTCAAAATGCTTACACTACATCCGACGTCATACGCCTGTAAGTTACGCCTTTTTCGTAAGTTAAATATGGAAGCCGGTCTGGCGGAAGCTAGATATTTTACTTTATAACGTATTAAATATGGATATTTTTCTTACACAAACGCATCACTTCAAAAGGCCTTTATTAATCTCCAGGAGCCGTATGGATTACTTTTTTAATGGATGGATGCACTTTTTGGGGCTTCAAATTTTGGGCTGCCATTATAATGCTTGGATTAGCCAGGACATTTTCAATATAACTCTGATAGCATTCGTCTGAAAGAAGAGTGTCATATACATCTAGGATGACTTGAGGGTGAGTAAATTATGGGTTAATTTTTATTTTTGGGTGAACTATCCCTTGAAATTTGCAACTAATGCAAACTAAAAAAAGAACTGACTTTTGGGATGATGAGTAGGGGATAGGGGATTTTTCTGCTGATATATATATATATATATATATATATATATATATATATATATATATATATATATATATATATATATATATATATATATATATATATATATATATATATATATAAAAACTGTAAATACTATAAAAACAGGAGTAAGAAAAAATGAAAATACATCCAGCATTTTAATACCAGTATAGGGGGCTGAATTCAGGTTAGTTGAGTCACTTTTGCCATTGAGGTGACAAAAGTGTCCCAATCAACCTGAATTCACCTTGGAATGTTACAGCCTATAATTTATAATGTATTACACACACACACACACACACACACACACACAATCAGTGTTGCCACAGTTACTTTGAAAAGTAATCTGATTACTGATTGCTGATTACTCCTTTAAAAAGTAACTAGTAGTTACTTTACAGATTACTTGATTTTAAAAGTAACCAAGTTAGATTACAAGTTACATTCAGCAGCTGCCGACAACACCACTGCCGCCTCAACATAAAAATGACAACCGGTTTTGCCAACACTCACTTTATTGGAAGTGCATTTTTAACAGTAACGTCAACAATGTATCTCCTGACATTTTAAGTTGAATAAAAAAATATTTCCTGAAAAAAAAAACATGTTTTAATAAAAAAAAAAATTATAAAGACTTAACATAAATACTCTCCCCGGGATGCAAGAAGAAAGCAAAAATATATATTTGTACTAGTGGTGGGCATAGATTAATTTTTTTCATCTAGATTAATCTAGATAAAATGGCTCATTTGAATTCTGCCGAAGGCATTCAGAATATGTGTGCTCGTAAGTGATTGTTTTTCTTTTTGTAGTTTGAATAATAAATAACTTCTGTCCCTTTAAGACGTGACGCACGCATATCCAAACACTGTTCCTGTGAGCTGGTTACGACTGTGTTTATGTTAAAACTCACCAAGATGGGCATTGAGACATTTTTGAGACATTTGTTGAGTGTATTTGACCATTAATTGCAAGCTGGGAAAAAAGCTGGAAAAAGGAGCTCCTTTTTGCACTTGTATGATCAGAGGCGGCTTTATTACGGTATGTGTGTGTGCGCTTCAGATGCGAGTGCGAAATCTGCAGGAATTAGTAGAATTAACGTTATGTGCAACCCCACGCGAAATTCAGACCGGTCACACCAATACTAACAAAAGTCCAGCAGGCGGGTGCGTGTCACTCGCTGTCGGTCGGAGAGGAGAGTGCAGCTGATATCGATACTGTAGAAAATGAGTATTGTATCGTTTCAGATATTTCAGTATCGACACATAGCGAAATATGGATATTTTTGACAACACTAGTAGGCATACACACAGGTTCTCTCGGCCCCCCTACAGTGCAATTCGGCTAGGTGTACATCCGCGCTAAAATATCAAGGTGAAAGTCATCATAGCTTGCGTAGTATAGACCCAGCTCCCAACCCAACTTTGAGAATAGATTAACGGCGATATTTTTTTTAATCGCCCGATAAGACTCACATTAACGCAGCACGTTAACGCCGATAACGGCCCACCACTAATTTTTACTAAGGAAAATGACACGAATAGTAACGCACAGTGGCTTGGATAAATTACTTTAATCTGATTACTGGTTTGGAAATAGTAACGCGTTAGATTACTCGTTACTGAAAAAAGTAGTCCGATTAGAGTAACGCGTTACTGGCATCACTGTTCATTATATATAGTAATTCGAAACAATAAAAAAGTAGAAAACACTTACTCAGCTACTGGTCCAGGGGCCAAAGACCCCATAAATGCACACGGGGCCCCAAGTAGAGACAAAACAGTGCACGTGTTTGATGCGTTTCCGCCCCTCTGCCATCTCTGAGACAAACACCTACAAACAGTTGCGTTACTTTATGACACCTGTGATGCAACATTAACTGCAGGGAATAGCAGGATAACGTTACTCTATATGTTCAGAGTGGTTAGGCTTTTGAAATGCTAACGCAAAAGTGAATCAAGTGCATCAATAGTAATTAATGCTATCAGAATTTCCCACCTGGTATCAGTGTCTTCTTCCGGGTATTTATCCACAACATTTATGATATCCAGACACACCAAACCAATGCTGAGTATCTTTTGGTCTCCCATATTCTCCCTGCAGAACGAAATCCTGAACTATGGACTTCGGAGGAAAGGTCATAACGTCACATTATCCCGAACAGGAGCGGGAGAGCGTTTCTCTTTCACGGTGAATGAGACATGGTAAACATGGATACGAAGTCTAACGGGTTTTGCCGAGTGTGGCCGAGAGTGACAGCGCGAGCGGAGAGCAGGGACACGACGATTCCCGAGTTTTATCGAGTGCAGCCGAGACTTGCGCGAGCGCTTTCCGTTATGTTTTTCTAAACTGCATTTTGCAAAAATTACGTATTCTTTGGTGAGTCATCATTTTCATTTTTATAAATATTCAAACATATCTGCATTTTAGTAAGTAAGTTACTATTCCTTAAGTAAGATAAAACTAATAATCTCAGTAGGCCATTACCTCAGAGCGGTTGCTAGGTGACAAGAGGGATTCGGTTATCACAATACTCCCTGTTGACTTTCTTCCAGTTATATTTATGTAATGTATGAATATTTCTTTTCATACATGTATCTTGAAACGGATATTTGATAAAGACTTTTTGAAAATGAGTCGGCCTATATTGGCTACACTACGTGTGTTTGTCTAACGTTACATGTGTTTGTATAGCCTAAATATGCGCACTATTGTAACGTTAACGTTACTCCAGAATACCTCTATTTTGTACGCTCTCTTTTCTATTTTACTAGTAGCCTATACAATTATAAAGCCTATTAATGAACACATATATGGCTATATTCAAAAACATGAATATATGAATGAAAGTTTCATGGCATTTCTTAATATTTGAATGTACACAATCTTTCAGTTGGCTTATTGAGGAAAACAGAGATGAGAGAATGGAGATGACTTCAAAAAGTGTGGTGGCGAAAGGCAGAGTGGAGATCCTCCAGATCTATAAACTTCTGCAATATGTACGAGAGAAGAACAAACCACGGATAGAAAAGATGGTCCAAATGGGTTTGTCCAACCTGATTAATATGACTGAACCCAAACAGGGACTCGGTGCCTTGTATCAAGCATCTGTGGACCATGATGAAGACCTCGTACAATTCCTTCTGTCCCTGAAAGCCCATCCTGACATACAGGACAAGAAGGGCTGCACACCAGTGATGCTGGCTGCACAGTTGGGCTACTACAAGATTGTGTATCTTTTGATCAAACACAGTGCAAATGTGACACTCACAGATGAAGAGGGAAAAGGTGAGAACATCTTTTTAGAAATGCATGGCCTACTATACTTTTAATAACTCTTAATGGGCCTGGGTGAGTTTGTCTTTATGCACTTGTTGAAGTGTCAAAATAGCCCTTGTGAAAAAGACGAGCACTTAATTATTAACTGTGCACTTGCTTCAAAGTACGCTTTTATAAAACTGTGTTTGCAAATAAAATAAATTTTAATGATATATTGCCACTTAAGTCTACTTAGAGAGTATCCACTTTATGACTTTATGTAAAGAGTGCACTTTGTAATAATGTCAAATTAAACATTTTAAATCATTATGTTTTAATAAAGATTTTTTGTCATGCTTTAAAGTACACTTATGTGTTGACTAAGAAAAAGATTTGTAAAGTATTTGATTATAATTTTAACTGTAGTGTTATTTGATACAATTAAAGGTAAAATATTTTAAATGTACTAAATTACAAAAGCAAATTGCAAATATACATACCACAAGCTATGCCACAATATAAATGGCATTTAAGTATATTTTTAACAATAGAATTATGAAATTGCATAAAAAGATGTGCATTTCATCTAATTACATTTAAAATCATGTAAATTATAATAACCTACATATAATAAAAATACAAATAAACCATATAGGCCTAATTAAGTGGCAGAAAACATTACATTGTTTGAATACAATATTACAATGTTACAATATTCTTTTAAAGTACTATTTTCAAACGTTTTAAAGTGTACTTTTTCATCAAGGGATATAAACCAGCCATTCAAATTATTGTATATAGAGGCACAAACATTTTTTTGTTCTTTTATATAATAGTTCTCTTCATTTACTTGGTTTTATATCTGTTCATAGTCTACATGCTAGAGCGAGAAAATGTATTTAGAATATGCGAAAATAGAAACTCGAGTGACTTCTGTTGTTTTATTTGTAGGGTTGCTGTTCTACTGCATCTCTCCATCTAAAGAGCATGCTCTCTGCCTGCAGATGGCGCTCAGCAGCAATGCAAATGTCAACAATGTTTCTAACTCAGGGAAGCCACTGCTTGTGTTCGCTTGTGAGAATGCAAAGGACTGTGAAGACTTATGCATAAGAATTTTGGAGAAAGGAGCTGATCCAAATGCAGTAGATCAGGTCTCAGATCTGTCCTCAGATCATAGTTCAAATTAAAGAAATACATATATATAATACACACTATATTGCCAAAAGTTTTGGGACGCCTGCCTTTACATGCACATAAACTTTAATGACATCTTAATCTGTAGGGTTTAATATGGAGTTGACCCACCCTTTGTAGCTACAACAGCTTCATCTCTTCTGGGAAGGCTTTCCATAAGGTTTAGGAGTGTGTTTATGGGAATTTTTGACCATTCTTCTAGAAGCGCATTTGTGAGATCAGGCACTGATGTTGGACGAGAAGGCCTGGCTCGCAGTCTCCACTCTAATTCATCCCAAATGTGTTCTATTGGGTTGAGGTCAGGACTCTGTGCAGGCCAGTCAAGTTCCTCCACACCAAATTCGCTCAGTCATGTCTTTATGGACCTTGCTTTGTGCACTGGAGCGCAGTCATGTTGGAACAGGAAGGGGCTGTCCCCAAACTGCTCCCACAAAGTTGGGAGCATGAAATTGTCCAAAATGTCTTGGTATGCTGATGTATTAGAAGTTCCTTTCACTGGAACTAAGAGGCAAAGCCCAACCCCTGAAAAACAACCCCCACACCATAATCCCTCCTCCACCAAACTTTACACTTGGCACAATGCAGTCAGGCAACGACCAAACCCAGACTCGTCCATCGGATTGCCAGACAGAGAAGCGTGATTGGTCACTCCAGAGAACACGTCTCCACTGCTCTAGAGTCCAGTGGCGGAGTGCTTTACATCACTGCATTTGAAGCTTTGCATTGCACTTGGTGATGTAAGGCTTGGATGAAGCTGCTGCTGCTGCTTCCCAATTGCTTCCACTTTGTTATAATACCACTAACAGTTGACCGTGGAATATTTAGTAGTGAGGAAATTTCACGAATGGGCTTATTGCACAGGTGTCAACCTATCACGGTACCACGCTTGAATTCACTGAGCTCCTGAGAGTGACCCATTCTTTTACAAATGTTTGTAGAAGCGTCTGCATGTCTAGTGCTTGATTTTATACACCTGTGGCCATGCAAGTGATTGGAACACATGAATTCAATGATTTGGAGGGATCTCCCAATACTTTTGGCAATATAGTGTATAATGCAATATACACTGTGTATATATTGTATAGTGTGTATATATATATATAGTGTATATATATTACAACATATGAAGTAATAGTTCAGTCAAAACTTTTTGAAATGGAACAGTTTATTGAAACTTAAATAATTGATACATCAGGCATTTATGGCTCATAAAGTATGATATGAGAAAATATGGAGCTCATATTTGAGGAGAAGAAAAACACCTGCATTTTATTCAGAGGCCCAAACTGAGCAAACATATGTAATTTGGAGCAGTTTCTGATTAATATGACCAAAAATTTAAATTACATTCTGAAGCTTGTAATGTAAATCAATGAGATGTTTAAGACAGTATATCAGACTACTTACATGAAATGCATATGGGTCACTTAATATCTCTCAATAATATGTCTTAGTAAGATTATGTTTATATGCCTATATATGATCAAAGCTCTGTATTTTTTATTGTGGGGGTTAAAACATATATAATGCAATGCATTATGCATTATTATAAGGTGATTGAGCCATTGATATTGTCTGATTTGATACTCATTTTAACATGATTTTGAATTATTTCTAACAATATAAAAGTTATTTTTATCTTAACTTTATAAAATCAGTAAATATTTCACAGCAAGAAGGCATGTGTACACTATCTGAGGGACATCTTTAGAATTATACTAAAAAGCATTTTACTTGCTAAAAAAGCATAAACTTGTGTACAAAGTTTTTCAACGAGTTTTGATCATGTTGGTTATTTAGAGGCCTTCAAAATGTTTGTATCAAACATGATACAGACTTTATAGGTCAGCAAGAAAATGTGGATTTTGATGGAGTTAAATGAGTGTAATTTGTCATGTTTTGGCTCCCCAAAGGTAACACGATGCTCTGCGCTCATGGAGGCAGCTAAGGCTGGTGCTGTGAAGCTCATCAGAGTCATTTTACAGAAAGAAGGGAATCCTTACTTACTTGATCAAGAAGGACGGTGTGCTGCCCATTTTGCTGCAGAAGGAGGTTTCCTTGAGGTGATGCCATGGCATTCTGAATAGCACAAAATTTGTTGTTTAACTTTGGAGAGTATTACTATCTCTGGCTCTGCTTCATACAGGTTTTACAGGTGCTGTCTGCATACTCTGCTGACTTGGGTATCAGCACGTCAAAGGGTAAAACACCATTGCACTTTGCTGCTGCTGGCGGCTTCACTGAGTGCTGTAGATTCCTGGCCCAAAGAGGTAGGCTGGGTCTAATGTCTTTTCATAATTCACAAGAACGAGTGCTGCCTACATTAAAGGGGTCATGAACTGGAACTCCCCAGTTTAAAATATGAAAACAGTGCCCTCCAATAATATTGGCATCCTTGGTAAATATGAGCAAAGGAAATGAAAATAAATCTGCATTGTTCATCCTTTTGATCTTTCATTCAACAATGTCACAAAATTCTAACCTTTCATTGATGTAAAACAATGGAAAGTGTGTGTGGGGGGGAGGGGGGAATCTCATTATGAAATAACCCACCATCTGGTGGGTTTGCTGCCAAAAAGCTCTTTTTTTAGTTTCATCTGACCATAGAATCCGGTCCCTTTTGAAGCTCCAGTCGTGTCTGACCAGAGCCGGTCCTGGCCTTTTGAGGGCCCTAAGCAGATTTCGAAATGGGGTCCCCCCCAACTAACACAACATACTTATCAGATAGGGACAATGTCAAATTAACAATAAAATGTAGTGCTGGAACACATATTTTAGTAAAATGTGTTTAGACACGCTAATTATCAACTACTATTAATTAAGATAACTTGGAGCAATAATAAGATATAGAATAATAAGGTGACAGTGATGCCGTTGTTACCTTGAACCAGAGGCTTCTAATCACAGCGCTCGCGAATTGCTGAATTAAACCTAGGGGTAATTCTAGGATTTCAATGAGGGTATTATTTTAAAAAAATAATTATATATTGTTTAGGGTATGCATGAACAATACAGTAGGTTCTACACTATCAAGTCAATCCCTGAATATTGAATTAATTTCTAATTATTTTAAATAACCAGCTAATATTCATTTATATTCATTAAGAATATAGACAAACTGTATATTACTGTAATTTTAAACACTATTCTTTTTTTAACTCTACATTTGTGCAGAAAACTTACTTTAAAGAAGATCCACATTTATCATTATCATTCATGGAGAACCACGCATTAGCTCATCTGCCATTTCCACTCCCTTTTGTATTTCTTTACTTGTCACGTGTTTTGCTTGTGGATTTATTATAAACTAAATATTAAATAATTTTTTTGTAATTTTATTGCACTGAAGGATGAAGTATAGCAAGATTAGAAAAAAATCTCGAAGTCTCATGCCATTTAGATGAAAGGAATTTCATAAACCCAGATTTTTACAGTGGATGGGAAACCACCGTCTTAAATTGCTCCCGCATCATATTAGTAAACTGCATTTATGACAAAGAACTACATATCATAATTGATCAATAAATGCACGTACATTGTCCTCAGCTTTTGACGCCGGGCTGGCGCTTCTACGGATTGAAGAACGCCCTGTATAACGCAGACTAAAATATGAAGAAATAGGTTTTCATAAGAGTTTTAAAGTGGACTGCTGAGGCGATCACAAATCACGGAGGTAGCTAATGGGAAACTTTTAGTGTGGCTGGCTGGCTTTAATTTCGCTGCATTCCAATTCGCCTACTTATACTACGACCTAAAACTATGCACTCTTTTTGTGAAGAAAAAGTACATACCGGTAGGCTTACTTTTGAGTGTGTGGCAGACAGGCTACTGCAAGCTTTGGAACATAGCTACTTCTTCGTCATCTATGACGGACTCTGTCGCTTAGTTAGGCTACGTGCATCCTGTCCTTGACAATCGTCACAGTTATAATCCTCCACATTCAGTTTAATTTCCTACCTATTTAAAAGTTAATGGCCAAACGTATCATTACAAAAGTTCACAATGCTGCTGCAGGTGAAATATAATGTGGATAACATTGAATAAATATATTTTCGTCAGGTTAAATACTGATAATTGATCACTCAAACCATTAATTACATTAATTACAAACGTCATTAATTACTTACCCTCATGTTGGTCGACACCCGTAAGACCTCCGTTCATCTTCGGAACACAAATTAAGATATTTTAGTTGAAATCCGATGGCCTCCATTGACACAATACACCTTACACTCTCAAGACCCATAAAAGGTACTAAAGACGTCGTTACAAAGTCCATCTCACTACAGTGGTTCTACAATAATTTTATGAATCGACGAGAATAGGTTTTGTGCGGAATGTGCGCAAAAAAAACCTAAATAACAACTTGTATAGTGATGACCGATTTCAAAACACGGCATCATGAAGCTTCGAAGCGTTATGAATCAGTGAGTTGATTCAGCGGTTTGGATCACCAAAGTCACATAATTTCAGCAGTTTGAGGGTTTGACACCGATCCAAATCAGGAATCGAAGCTTCTTGATGCAGTGTTTTGAAATCAGTTTAGCATTTTTGGGTGAACTAAACCTTTAACCGTTGGATTCGCACATCCGTCATGTTTGTAGTTTTTAACACTTTTTATCCGCGTTTGTAGTTAGGGCCCGAGCACCGATGGTGTGAGGACCCTATTGGAATTGCTCAGCCAATTATTATTCTTCTCCCAAATAAATTGCATTTTTGAGGGCCTAAACATGCTTTAAAACTCATGAAACTTTGCACACACGTCAAAAGTGGTGAAAATTTACGTCCAATATGGGTTTCAGAATTAGGCGTGGCAAAATGGCTCGATAGCGCCACCTACAAAATTTAAAGTAAGCGTTGTTCAAGTATGAGATGTATGAAATTTGGTAGACACATGTAAAAGCCCAATACCTACAAAAAAGACCCTGGGTGGAAAATCTGAAAACCCAACAGGGAGTGAGATATTTTGAATTTTCTCTGCAAAATGTTTGCAGTTTTTGCCATTTCCAGACGTTGTACTTTAACGATCTCCTCCTGGAGATTTAATCAGATCAACGTCATATTTGCACAGTCTAATCTAAAGGCCTTAAATTGAGAAGAGCTTGAGTTTTCCCTGAAGGGCGTGTCCGTGGCGGCCTCACAAAAGTTTGATGGTTCGCCATAAAACAGGAAGTTGTTGTAACTCGGGCATACAATTTCCGATCTGCCCCAAACTTCACATTTGATAAGAGTCATGACCTGAAGACATCTACGTGCCAATATTCAGTTACAGTCATAGCGCCACCTGCGGGCAACAGGAAATGCCTTGTTTTACATTGTGATTAACTCCACATTGAGATTTAACCCTTAAATGCATGACTGTTTCGCCAAACATTCTTACATATTTGGGTCTTTAGCGACCCGGATCTATATCTAACATGGATAGATCTATACCTGTCATGATAATATAAAACTCCTGATATTAGAGCAACAATTACAGAAGAATAAAATAAAACATATTTCGTTACCTTTTGGAGCTTGGAAGGGTTCAGTTTGAGCAGATGTTTTATACCATCACCACTGTCCTCGTCAGAACTTATTTCCCAGTACATTCTGCATCTGGATCATATTCGCGATCTCACGCATATTCTCAAAAGTAATTTTCAACGTAAATATTTTGATCGCTGACAGCTTCTTTCACCAGATCCCTCATCAAGTGACAGTGACACTAATATTTGATTGTGTTCAGTACTTGCTCTGCAGTAAATCGCTGAGCCATTTCAAGTTTTGCTGATTATATTTATATATTATTGTTTTGTTTTCTGCCTGCGGTAACTATGAGTGAAACGTCACTTCATCATTGTGCATCAGACATTGTCACCTTTTGGAATAAAGGTGAATTGCAGTTATTTCATCATAGATTAATTTATTATTGTGCAGGAAAAAAAAAAGTACAATTTTACACCTCGGGTCATTAGCGACCCTATAAAATGGACAATAATCTAGTGTAAAAACAGGCATTCAATTATAATTCTCTTGTTATATTGTTTAAAATGGATTGATTGAGGAATACTAAGAAGTTTGACAAAGTCTGATGTCTCGCCATGACACAGGAAGCTGTTGTAAGTCAGGCATACAATGTCCGATCTGCCCCAAACTTCAGATGTTTGATAAGAGTCCTCAAATGAGTTTCAGAATTAGGCATGGCAAAATGGCTCGATAGCGCCACCTACAACATTTCAACGAAGTGCCCCTCCCGCTATGTTTCACGTACGAATATGAAATTCGGTACACACATGTAACAGCCCAATACCTACAAAACATCTCCTGGTACAAAAATCAACAACACAGAGGGAAGGGAATGAAAAAGTTAATTGAAACAGTCAGCTTCTTATTCTTTAAAATCAGCAGTTTATGCAACTGACCACAGACCTACGTTTTCTCAAATTTCCCCCCAAAATGTCTCTAGGAAAAAAATGTGATACAAAGAGCAAGAAGAGTTAACAGGACTAAGACTTAAGTTAATGATGGACACTAAAAATGGACAAATAGCATATACATTTAGTTCTTCAAACCAGTTAAACATAATTAAAATGGGATGCATTACCAAATAGCATTACCAAAAACCAGAGGGACTTGGCATGCTTGAATAGCAATACAAGCATTTATGCTAGTCCAGCCATAAAGCTACAAGTAGAGACCAAAACAGATTAAACAACCCCTAATTTGATACCATTAAGAACAGGGCCCAAGGTTAGCAACTGGAACTTGGCAAATAAATCAGGTTTGGGCAGAAACTCAACAGCACACTGATGTACTACAGTGGATGAAGATCTAACAAAGGAGGGGAAAGGGTTAAGCCACACGAAAAAAACAAAAAAACAAAACACACACACACAAACACACACACAAATTTGAACATCTTCACAAGAAAGTGCTTGTAGTGGGTTGGGAACTGAAGACCAGAAGATCCAGCCACCGGAACCAATGTGGTCAGGTAACGGTCATCCTGGTAAGGGCATCTGAAAGGTAAAGAGGCAGTCAGAAATGCTTTACAGCACACTAGATGGATAAAGACTGGCCTTACTCACCCATCAACTAGAAGGTCCCACTGGGGTAGACAGAGTGGACTGGGGGTTGATGTCACCCAGCAATGTCCCAGTATTAGGACAATGTTGGGGTCGGTCCTCTCCAAAATGCGCACCTCAACATACACAGGCTCCCGCAGAACTTTTGTGACTGGATAATCAGCATCACCAAAGTAGGACGTGTATGCCTCATCCCCTGAGGAAGAAAACCAGTGTTTAACCAGAAACTGCTGCAACCTGGAGTTTTAGAAAATACTTATGCATACTTGGACAGACACTTACCTTCTGCACAGCCTTTGGTGACACATTGACCATTTGCCAGTCTAAGCTCCACCCTGAGGGGTCCAGAAGCCACTACTGGTGGAGGTGCAGGAACAGTGTTGACCTCCACAACCAGAGCTTCCACAGAAGTAGCAGAATACTTACACTGGAAGAGAAGCCTAGACAACAAATAGTGAGCTTGTAGCCTGTCAAGGATTAATATTTTCTAAAAAATAAAATACCTACTCAAAATGGCTGTCCCTTGTGATGGAACCAAGTGGTCCGACACCCACTTCATACGAGGAGGTCATTCGGTTTTCATACACCACATATCCACTGTCCTCCTGCAAATAGTAACTGTTGGCATCCAGTCCATTCTAAGCCATGCAGAACAGAACCCCAAGCAGCTACTCACCATCATGCTTGTGCCACATGCAGTGACAGGGAACTGGTATATAGCAAAGTAAGGTGTGGATCCCACAGGACTGCAAGGTGGATCATTTCCCTCCAGGAGACGGACTGAATCCAGGCTCAAGTGAGGTAGTGTAACATCTCTAGCCACCACTACCACAAACTGACCATCTCTTATACACTGGACAGAGACTGGAAAAAGGTACAAGATCAGGTTATTACTGAGGAGTGGAGGAGTGGTGGCTCAGCCCGGGGAGGCTGAGAAGTGTGATCCCCCTATAGAGGGTGTGTTCCAACTATAGGGGGATCACACTTCTCAGCCTCCCCGGGAAAGTCTATGCCAGGGTACTGGAGAGGAGAATTCGGCCGATAGTGGAACCTCAGATTCATGTGGAACAGTGTGGTTTTCGTCGCGGTCGTGGAACACTGGACCAGCTCTATACCCTCTACAGGGTGCTGGAGGGTTCATGGGAGTTTGCCCAACCAGTCCACATTTGTTTTGTGGATTTGGAGAAGGCATTCGACTGTGTCCCTCGCGGCGTCCTGTGGAGGGTGCTTGGGGAATATGGGGTCCGGGGTCCTTTGCTGAGAGCTGTCCGGTCCCTGTATGAACGAAGCAGGAGTTTGGTCCGCATTGCCGGCAGTAAGTCAGACTTGTTCCCGGTGCATGTTGGACTCCGGCAGGGCTGCCCTTTGTCGCCGGTTCTGTTCATAATTTTTATGGACAGAATTTCTAGGCGCAGCCAAGGGCCAGAGGGTGTCAGGTTTGGGGACCACACGGTATTCGTCTCTGTTCTTTGCTGATGACGTTGTCGTGTTGGCCCCTTCTAACCAGGACCTTCAGCATGCACTGGGACGGTTTGCAGCTGAGTGTGAAGCGGCTGGGATGGGGATCAGCACCTCCAAATCCGAGGCCATGGTCCTCAGTCGGAAAAGGGTGGCTTGCCCACTTCAGGTTGGTGGAGAGTTCCTGCCTCAAGTGGAGGAGTTCAAGTATCTAGGGGTCTTGTTCACGAGTGAGGGGAGGATGGAACGGGAGATTGACAGACGGATCGGTGCAGCTTCTGCAGTAATGCGGTCGATGTACCGGTCTGTCATGGTGAAGAAAGAGCTAAGCCGTAAGGCGAAGCTCTCGATTTACCGGTCAATCTACGTTCCTACTCTCACCTATGGTCATGAGCTTTGGGTCATGACCGAAAGGACAAGATCCCGTATACAGGCGGCCGAAATGAGCTTTCTCCGCAGGGTGGCTGGGCGCTCGCTTAGAGATAGGGTGAGAAGCTCGGAGTAGAGCCACTGCTCCTCCACATCGAGAGGGGACAGCTGAGGTGGCTCGGGCATCTGTTCCGGATGCCTCCTGAACACCTTCCCGGGAAGGTGTTTCGGGCATGTCCAACTGGGAGGAGGCCCCGGGGAAGACCAAGGACATGCTGGAGGGACTATGTCTCCCGGCTGGCCTGGGAATGCCTCTGTGTCCCCCCGGAAGAGCTAGAGGAAGTGTCTAGGGAGAGGGAAGTCTGGGCATCTCTGCTTAGACTGCTGCCCCCGCGACCCGGCCCCGGATAAAGCGGAAGAAGATGGATGGATGGATATATAACCTTTTCTCAATACTTAGGTCACCTAACAAACTTTCAGCTCGGCACAGCAGATCATTTCACATTCAAAATGCACTAAAACTACCAGAACACAATTATTTCCCCTAGTAAAGGTTTTCAACCAACAAGCACACTTTGTCAATCGTAAAACGCAGACCCAAAAAACACTAATGTCAGGTTGTATTATACAATGATTTCAATGATTATATCAATGATTTTTATTAGTAAAATTTCTTTACAAAACCAGGGCCCTTATTTATCAAGCTTCTCAAAGTGCCATTTTAGTCTTAAGTGCTGAGAATTCATGAAATGTACTCCTACTTTCAAACTTAAGTATAAAAGCAAGTTATCAAATTTCTTAAAGCAAAGAATCACTCTTACTCTCCCAGTTATTTAAGACAGCTCGAGAGGTCTCTCAAGTGGTTAGGAGTTGCCAGTAGGGGCTTGTGATGGCACTGAGGAGACAGAGACATGCGCAAATCTTTCAGGAGAGGAAGGAAAAATGTTTTTGAAATATTTGACGACGAGCGGTTTGGACTGAGCAAGCATCATCTTTTTCAGCGCTGGTTAATGTTGTCCATTTATGAAAAAAAAAAAAAAGATTCCGCTGTTTGAATGATTCGGCAAAAAGTAGCGCTTCTTCCTCCCACCAATTCTGTATTCTTTTTGGATTATATCATAAAATCTAGCCTATATATAGGCAAGTGAGTTAACAGCACACTGGTTTAAAAATTGTAATTTGTAAGACATGGTGGAAAAAGTGTTTATCTTTCATTTCCAATGTGAATATCATAATGTATTCTCTTGAAAATTCTTTAGTGTGTGTTGAATGCAAACTCCCCTTAATTTCACCATTCAATGTGAATTTATCTGAGAATATTCTTAAATAAGGACATCTATTCAGTGATTGGTCCATGCCTATGACATCATCCAAAATCCTGTTTGTGGCACAGCAAAGTGTCGTAAATTATCTCTAAGACTGACACTTAAGATTTAGTCCTACACTTCACTTAAAGTATGACTGAGATTCTTGATAACTAACTTTTATGCAGAGCTTTGAGCCAATATTTTTTTTACTCTTAAGTCAATTCTTAGCAGTGTTCTTGTGAGTAATTCTCAGATGCTTGATAAATACGGGCCCAGAATGACACTCTCTACTGCTTATAGCCTAAAGCCTTGTTTAAACTTTCGCCTGGCTCCGTAGCGCGAGCCTCCGCTGACTGCGTGCACTCCTCCCTCCAAATGGACGAGGCGTTTATACTTGATGCGCTCGCCGTTGTACTATTCTGTGAAACGACAGAGGGCGACTCGGAGTAATTGTTCTATAAACCACCAGGAAACAGCAGTGAGAGAAGAAGTAGAAAAATGTAGCTACACAAGTGACAATATTTATTTTAATACACTTCACCAAAAACCATACTACAAAAGAATCGTGTAAAACTCAGTAAACCTTGATATTATTACTTGTGACATAAGAACAAAATGTATGCACACATGTATACAACTACATTAACGATCTCTTAAATATTTCCTAATTTCACTAAACATTTTCATTTAGTTTCGTGAATTTTTTTTAATTAAACATGGATCTTTATTTGCAATAAAAGGGCTTATTTATGCTTTTGTAGGCTCATTTTGTAAATATTAATATAATATTTTCTAATATAACTAATTTGTATGCGCAAACTGGGTGCCGGTGTGATGAGACGTCATGCTCGGCTAGATTTGCCTAGAACTCATGCATCTTCGGATGCGGAGCCGCTCAAAAAGTTACAAAAAATGCGCTGCATGATATGACTTTGCCATATTTCTCCTATATTTACCACTATTCACTATTTTCCAAAGGGTGCGAGGGCCCTTTCAACGCTGCTTGCAGCTTTAATTCTAATTGAATCCTCGTCCAACTCGCAATGGGTTGTGCGCAATATCAGCCGTTAGAGTGTGCACTTCGAATTCTGACCGGAAATAGTCGACCATCCCAGTATCTTTGGAATACTTTTTTCAACATCCTACGATTTGGGTCACACTAATTCTATTTTCGAATACTATTTAGTATGGATAGTATGCAAATTGGGATGCAGCATATATTTATTTTTTACAGCTGCCTTTGCTCATATTTACCAAGGGTGCTAATATTAGTGGAGGGCACTGTATTTGTATCTGGGACAACTTCTGAAACACCACGATTTGTATTTGCATGTCAACACACCCTTCAAAAGAAAAACTATTCGAAATGAAGGATTAAAAAATGTTTGTTTGTGTCATTTCACACTGGACAGTTTTCTTAAAGGGGGGGTGAAATGCTGTTTCATGCATACTGAGCTTTTTACACTGTTAAAGACTTGGATTCCCATCCTAAACATGGACAAAGTTTTTTAAAAAAAATGTTGGACGTTTGATGGAGTATTTCTGTGCCAAAAATACTCCTTCCGGTTTCTCATAAGTTTCAGAACGTTTTTTTCGAGTATGGGTATATGTGACGTCAGATGGGGCGGAATGTCCTTGTACGGGCCGTACCGGCTCTTCTCCCAGAAGGGCGCGCGCGACTAGAGCGAGAGAGCAAGCCGGTTGCGCTGCAGTCACAGGACTTCACGGAATCAACAATGTCACCAAAGCAAGACAACCCTGCACAGCTTCCCAAAGCTTCCCAAATTTAACGCTTAATGGGACAGTGGATGGAGTTGTGCAAGTGTTTGTTTGTTCCCTGAATTTCGGTGACGATGGTTTATAAACAAGGTACAGTTCATGAACGATACGCCCCCAGCCGCTCGACTTTTCTCGGAAAGACTCGGTACAGCGTATCTTTCTTTTATAAATATAATAAAACTAAAGACTTTTCGGAGATATGAAAGATGCAATACTACTCTATACAACAACCATCACACATACGCTCCCCTCCTTCTCTCTGCTCTCCGAAGCAGATGTCTCCTTCATCCTTTCCAATCATCCCACTACCTGTCCGCTTGATCCTATTCCCACACACCTCCTTCAGGCCATTTCTTCTTCTGTTACTCCTGCACTCACTCACATTGTCAACACCTCTCTTCACACCGGCACCTTCCCCACAGCATTTAAGCAGGCTCGGGTAACCCCACTGCTTAAGAAACCCTCTCTGAACCCAGTACTTTTAGAAAACTACCGACCGGTATCCCCTCTGCCTTTCATTGCAAAGACACTTGAGCGAGTTGTGTTTAACCAGCTCTCTACGTTTCTTGAACAGAACAACCTCCTGGACATCAACTAATCCGGCTTCAAAAGCGGCCACTCAACTGAGACTGCCCTGCTCTCAGTTACGGAGGCACTGAAACAGGCAAGAGCGGCTTCCAAATCCACAGTACTTATCTTACTGGATTTGTTTTCTGCTTTTGACACAGTTAACCACCAGATCCTCCTGTCAACTCTCATGAAGATGGGCATCTCAGGAACTGCTCTCCAGTGGCTCAAGTACCTCTCAGGTAGGTCCTTCAGGGTATCATGGAGAGGTGAAGTGTCTAAGTCACATCATCTAGCCACTGGAGTTCCACAGGGCTCAGTGCTTGGACCACTTCTCTTCTCCATCTACATGTCATCACTGGGATCTGTCATTCAGAAACATGGCTTTTCCTTTCACTGCTATGCCGACGACCCTCAACTCTACTTCTCATTTCAACCAGATGATCCCACGGTTGGTTTTCGTATCACTGCCTGCCTAACTGACATTTCTGCCTGGATGAAGGAGCATCACCTGCAACTCAACCTTGCAAAGACAGAACTGCTTGTGGTCTCAGCCAACCCAGCACTTCATCACAATCTCTCCATTCAGCTAGGATCATCAACCATAACTTCATCCAGGATAGCCAGGAACCTTGGAGTTGTGATTGATGATCAGCTAAAATTCACTGATCACATTACTGCAACAACCCGGTCCTGCAGATTTGCGTTATACAACATTAGGAAGATTAGACCCTTCCTATCAGAGCAGGCCACACAACTCCTGGTCCAAGCTCTTGTTCTCTCCAGACTGGACTACTGTAATGCTCTTCTAGCGGGCCTTGCCATGCACTATCAAACCCTTGCAACTGATCCAGAATGCAGCGGCGAGGGTGGTCTTTAACGAGCTGAAGAGAGCGCACGTCACGCCTCTCTTCATCAGTCTCCACTGGCTGCCAATAGCCGCTTGCATCAAATTCAAGACACTGGTACTCGCCTTCAAAGCAACCACTGGCTCTGCACCAATATACCTAAACTCGCTTCTTCAGACTTACACACCCTCTAGGAGCTTACGTTCTGCCAGTGAACGACGCCTTGTGGTGCCATACCAGAGGCATGAAATCACTCTCACGGACCTTTTCCTGGACCGCCCCCACCTGGTGAAATGACCTGCCTCTCTCAATTCGAGCAGCCGAGTCTGTAGCCATTTTCAAAAAACAGCAAAAGACACATCTCTTCCAGCAGCACCTGACTAATCAAAAATAGCACTTAACATTCTATTCATTTTCGGTCTGTCTAAATTATAAAACAAAAAAAAAAAAAAAAAACAGTTCTGTCCTGTGTGTTCTGTGCTAGATTAACTGAGACTTGTTACAGCACTTGCATACTGTTGCCCTTGATTGTTCTAGTTGCTTCTATTGCTCTCATTTGTAAGTCGCTTTGGATAAAAGCGTCTGCTAAATGACTAAATGTTAATGTACTCTATAGGTACTCAAGATTGACATGAGATTGACTGAAAATGAGTGTTTCAATACCCCCCCCCCCCCCCTTAATTATTCTCAACATGCTGTCGGTTTTGCTAAATATCTGTTGTTGAAATCTACAGCAGTGGCAAATATTTTGACTTCAGAGGAAACACCAGTGAATACATTTATTTATGATCTTCGTGGGGGAGGGAATGGACACTGTACAATGGGTGTTAACTTGTGTTTCTGAAAGCAGTAACTCCCTTTCAAATGGAGTGTGGGGATTTTTGGCGCAAGAAAAATTTAGCTATCTTCATAAGCTAACTTCCAGATACATAATATAAAGATCTGAAAATACATTCCATGACCTCTTTAATAATCCTACTGTTTTATATTAGGAAATTTGCTTAAATTAAACACCAAGAAACTGCTTATTTATTAAAAATACTAAAAATACTTGTATTATTATTCATGCAGTACTCTTTTTTTATCTGCAACAGGATGCAATCCCAAACTGAAGAATCTGGAAGGGCTTCTTCCAAGCCAGGTTGCCAAAAATAATGGCCAGAAAGCTGCAATGAAGGCACTTAAGAAAGCAGAGAAAATGCATGTGAAGCTTTCTGCGCCTGATGCCGTAAACCCCAATGAACTCTGGGCCGTCACCCTTCACGATTGGTCCTGTGAACATGAGGGAACCTTGCGTAGAGCCTTTGGAACTGAGGGACTGGATAAACCTGTTGAAAAAGTTTCTCTGGAGACGTTTGTGTCTGTACTGAATGTGCATCGAGCTCCTGTAAGTAATGAGAACCTGCAAAGAATCGTCAAGGAACATGACAAAAACCATGAAAGTGTCATCAATGTAAATGAGTTTTTCAAAGGTCTCAAGTACCTCAAGAAGGCCTTTGTCATATCATCCTATGCTCCTAAACCAGCTAAGAAGAAAAAGGGTGGCAAGGGAAAGAAGAGTGCCAAATCTGCCATGCCATTGCCCATATGCACAATGCCACCTGAGCTGATTTGTAGAAGAGACGATAGTGGACTACCTTACTACATGATAGAGAACTACCAGCCGTTCACTGACACCAAACGTTTCAACCGAGACCGGCCACCAGTTCACCCCATTGAGAATGACTCTGCTTGGTATATTGATGATGCTGAAAAGATCTATACCAACATCAATTACTGTGTGAAGACTGGAGATCTAGATTCTCTTAGCCTGGCATTTACCCAACAAGTGCCTGTTGATATCAAAGATCAGTTCTTTAAGACGCCACTCATGACAGCATGCAGCTGTGGCAAATACCAAGTAGCTAAATTCCTCATTTCACTAAGGTAATGCTACTAAGAAAAATAAAGAAATATCTTCTTTTATTTACATAGCTAGATGATAGACTGTCGTTTTAACAACATTTTCTTTCTGTGACTCTAAAGGGCTGATGTCAATGCAGTTGACCAGTTTAACTGGACACCCCTCCACCATGCTTGCCATGCAGGTCATGTAGACATTATTAAGATGCTGGTGCAATCGCGAGCCGTGGTGGATGCAGTGGCAATGAACGGAGCAACTCCACTCATGAGAGCTATTGAAAGCTGTTGGTTCAGCTGTGTAGAGTATCTCCTCAAAGCTGGAGCCAAAGTCAATGCAGAAAACAAGAGAGGTACTGATTTTGAAATATGTTTGTCTCTACTCTACAGTTTAGTAAAAAGTTTAGGGTCGTAATATTTTTTTTTTTCATTTTTTTGAAGAAGTCTCTTAAGACTAATAATGTTTATTTGCTCATAAATGCAAAAATAATCTTTTTTTTCCCCCCCGGATTCTGTGATCTGTCCGATTCTGTGAGTGAAAAAAATAAATGAATTTATTTCATTTATTTAAAATAGAAATATTTTGTAATATTATGAATGTCTTTACTGCCATGTTTGATCAAATTAATACATCCTTGCTGAAAAAAATTAAAATAAATTATATATATATATTATATATATATATATATTTTTTTTTTTCATTTTTTTTATAAAATCTTAGGCCTACTTACCCCCAAACTTTTCAACAGTACTTTATATGTACGTTTACCTTTTGTATAATTTTTCCATTTATTTGAACAACAATGCATTGATTTTGTGCTCACAGGACAAAATTGCTTGGACATTGCTATAAATTACGGTGATGCTAGAATCATTGCATTGGTCATGGCCAAATCCAACATTCTTCCAAATAGTAAAGATAGTGGAAAAGGAAATGAAAGGAAACCAGAAACAACTTTGAAGCCAGCTTCAAAACCAGCTTCTTCAATACAAGAAAAGGTAGGTATAGTTGGAAAGTTTAATTAATTGTCTTTGTTTTCTCTAGATGGATATTCGATCACGATCAGTTTCAGCAGCTGTGAAAGTAGTGCTGAGAGAAAATATCATAGTGAAGAACCCAAAGTTCCCCATTCGAAATGGCACCAACATGACATCAGCTTTGTCCCCAAAACCCTAAGATAGATAGATAGATAGATAGATAGATAGATAGATAGATAGATAGATAGATAGATAGATAGATAGATAGATAGATAGATAGATAGATAGATAGATAGATAGATAGATAGATAGATAGATAGATAGATAGATAGATAGATAGATAGATAGATAGATAGATAGATAGATAGATAGATAGATAGATAGATAAAAAATCTGCCAAATATATCAATGTAAAATGTAGTGCAGTGACATTCATACATATTTAAGTGTGTCTTAGTTGTTTACATTTTGTATGTGGGTTTTTCATTTCTGATGTTTTCTGCATTTTAGCTTTGGGGGAAACATCTCACCAACAGTCCACAGCACACTGAGAAGGAGAAGGGAACGCTTTAATGAAAAATTACTCTCAAGGACTTCAACAAGAGGGATGGGGCAGCTGGGAAGGGAATAAATGTCTCAGTGCTGATTTCCATTCTATCTTTCATTTTTGACAAATTAGTCATTCACAGAATTGTTTGACTTTTGTCATCTGAGAAAACAAAATTAAGATATGTAAAGAAAGACCACAGAAAAACCCTATAAATCCCCCTTTTTTACATGGGATAAAAATAACCTTTCATAGTCAGTCATTGAGATGCACAGTGGTCACCTTAGTGTGCTGCCATTTGGAATACTGCTATACAAACCCCTGACCGAGAGCACCACCTGCTCTATAAGCCATTTTCCTTTACACTTCTCCTGTGACTTTGGCTTTTAATCACCAACCCCCACTGAACACAGGAAAGGAGATGACAGATATATTTCAAGGCAACACATTAAACAGTGTAGGTGATTGTGTCATTTTAATTGACACATGCATTTACACATGCCTGTTTTAAACCATCAGATTGGCCAGTAGGGGGCGGTCAGACACAATAACATCATTTACAGTTTCTCACAATTGCTAAGATACTAAACCCCTTTCGCTGAACCAAATTCTCAAAGGCCTAACCCCATTTGTCACTCACTAAAACAATCCAAATCACTCACTAAAACACATTTTGCTCTGTGATTCAGTGTGCTGCAAAACGGTAAACACAAGTGGCAAAAGTTAAACACAACTACAACACAGTTGTCATTGTTTGTTTACACAAAACGGCTCAAAATTGTTCACACGTGATGTGATGTGATCAAACCAATTGTGGTTCAGTCGCTTTGGTACATTTGTTGATCAAACCAAAAGCCAGCTCAGAGTGCACAGGTGGCATGCACTGAATGTTGATACCAAGATTGGATGGAAACAATCTGATAGGGAGAGGAGGAAGAGCAGCCTATGAGTAAGAGGTGGTGGACGAGGAGGATGAGGAAGAGCAAGGTGTGGAGTGTTGTCAAAGCAGGATCTGGCACACCAGAGGGTTTTTCCCCTTGCCTGGCGAGAAGGGGGTTCTCGAGAACATTGCCTGTGAATGTGATGTGTCCTCAGGCTGGACCCAACCCGAAGATGTGATGCTGAGGCATGAATGAATCTCTCAATGACATGCTTTTCATTTAGAGTTTCTTTGACCTTTTGGGTTTTTGCATGTGGGCTACTGTATTTTTACAGTATGCAAGACATTCATTACTATACAATAGCCAATGCAATACTATAGTAGCTGTACACAGTAGATTAGATTAGATTAGATTAGATTAGATTCAACTTTATTGTCAATACACAAGTACAGTATACAATATTTTTCCCAGTATACAATATATTCACTTTGCGATTACTATTCTTTTTACATCAAAGCGAATGTTCTTTCACTCTCCCATTTGTCCTGTTTAGATTAGATTAGATTAGATTCAACTTTATTGTCATTACACAAGTACAAGTACAAGGCAACGAAATGCAGTTTAGGTCTAACCAGAAGTGCAATAGCAGCAAGTGCAGGATATACAATGGTTGCATAAGTGCAGGACATGGATATGTACTGAATATATATATATATATATATATTTATATGTATGTATAAATAGAGAGATGGTTATTACTATAAACAGAACTGAATTTACAGGTGAATATGTACTATGAATATAATATACAGATGGCTATTACTATAAACAGAATTTTACAGATAGAGGTATACAATAATATGTTAGGCTAATATGAGGAATAGCAGTGGATTAAGTTAGTGCAATAAATTATGGACAGAGCTATCCGAAAGAAAGTGTAAAAGTGCAGTGGAAAGTGGTTGCATATTACAGTTAGAAGTACGGTGCAAAATGCAAATGTAAACATTTGGTACTGTAAATACAGTCGGCAGTGCAAATGAGCATAATCCAGTTAAGATATGGTAGTGCAGAATGCATAAGTAAACAGTTGTTACTGTAATAAACAATCGGTAGTGCAAATAACAAAGTGAAGGAAGATGTGAGGTAGGAGAGTTAGCAGTTTATGAGGGAAGTGGATCAACGGGGGTTTGAGTTCAGTAAAGAGACAGCTCTGGGGAAAAAACTGTTCTTTAGTCTGCTGGTCCTGGTCCGGAGGATCCTGAAACGCCTGCCGGAGGGCAGGAGAGAAAACAGTCTGTGGGCTGGGTGAGAGGAGTCCTTAAGGAATGCTGCGAGCTCGATGCAGACAGCGTTTCCTCTGGATGTGCTCGATGGCAGGTAGTGGAGTCCCTGTGATGCGCTGGGCAGTTTTCACCACCCGCTGCAGTGCCTTGCGCTCCGCAACAGAGCAGCTCCCATACCATACTGCAGCACAGTTGGTCAGGATGCTTTCTATTGCTCAGCGGTAGAAGTTCACCAGGATAGCCGAGGAGAGCTGATTCTTTCTCAGTGTCCTCAGGAAGAAGAGGCGCTGGTGAGCCTTCTTGACCAGGCTGGAGGTGTTGGTCGTCCACGACATGTCCGCCGAGATGTGGATCCCCAGGAACTTGAAACTGGAGACACGCTCAACAGCCATTCCATTGATGTGGATGGTGTCAATGGAATGGCTGTTGAGTGTGTCTCCAGTTTCAAGTTCCTGGGGATCCACATCTCGGCGGACATGTCGTGGACATGTTGTCAGCAGACTCAAGCGCATGGAGTATGTCAGAAGCTAAACATGCATCTGTATACTATATCCAGTGTAGACAGCATCAATGTTTATTGTTACAGGTATTCTGGGTTCACTGTCTGTTTTGGGTTGGTTTTGCACTTCCTTTTTAAGTTAGGTTTCCTTGGTTTTTTATTGATTTATTATGATCTGCACCTGTTCTCTATTTCATTGATAAGTTTGACTTGTTTAAACACGCGTTTAGCTGTATACGTAAAAAAAAAAAAAGTCATCCACATGGATCCAGCGTTTTGGGAGCATGAAACCGATATTTTTTTAAACCGGGTTTGGAGTGGATAAATTTGAAACCGACACCCTTGCGTTTTCGTGTGTACAGCCGATCCGTATATTTTGTGAAACGTTGATGTCATCACCGTAGGTCCCGCCAGGGTTGCCACCTTTGATTTGTGAAAAACCAGGACACTTTTTTGTTTTGTTTTTCGGGGGTGGATCAACCCATATTTGCAAATGAAGAGTTCAGATGCAAAAGCCTTCTAAAAGCCACTTTGGTCAAAAATGAGATAATGATACTGAGTGAATGCTCTCCGCATATAGTATACGTTCATAAAATACTTTCACTTCAAACCCACTAAATCCCAGCCTCAGCCCATACCAGTACTTAGGTAGAAACCGATACATAGAAGCCTGACAAAAATGCTTATTTTAAAGAAAAACGTCAGACGGACTTAGAAGCTTTTGCATCTGAAGTCTTCAAATATACTATGTTAACAGTTGTAGGACTCCCTATTGCCTCTCTTACCTATATTTGTCCTGACGTAGATGCTCTTCCTGACGTAGATGCTCTCCCTGATGCTTAATCTTTTGCAGAGCAAAACTCTGGTGCTTCTTTGTTTTTGCATGATTTTCCAGCGCTGTTCCCTTTCAGTCAGTCACATTCGACGTACATAGAGATATAGAGAACAGATTTGCATCTCGCGCTCCGCCCCGCGCCGCGGGTATAAAAAGGAAGCGAGAGCGAATGCACGCTGTCATTCACTTCGGAGCCGAACAGCGTTGATGAAGCAAGACTGCTTTTCTAAAAGAGAGCCTATCTACAAGAGAGATGCTCCAGAGAACGAGAAGGACGCTTTGTGTTGGCGAAAAGGCAAAATCGCGTGCTCACCGCTGCATCAGCATAACAAACTGCTATTCTCACAGCAACTGTTGGTTGGTGAGGGCGTTTGTTTCAGTGAGTGCAGACACAGGACTGCACTTACCTCCTGAGGCTGCCGCGGTCTTCCTCTGGGTGCTTCAGCACTGTTGAAAGAGCGTTTCCTCACAAAAGAGCAACACGGGTGTGACACTGCGTCTTTTTATAGACGTCATTCCACTCGTGCGTTTCTGGATGCGGTTATTTCCTGTCCTGACGGCCACGATCCCTCTCGCATAAACATGTTGAGACTGTGTTTGTGGGTGGTTTATGCTCTCTCATGAGAGCATAGCCACGTCGGTGCGTTGTTCGTCTTGCCTTTTTCATAAGGGCTTGAGTGTTCAGCTCGCCATGTGCCGTCTCGGTGGCTCCTCCTTACCATCAGACTCGGCTATGCGATTCAGTTCGCCCGGCGTCCCCCCAAGTTCAGGGGCGTTCACTTCACGACAGTAGTGAAGGAGGGCGCCCCCGTGCTCCGGGCGGAAATCGCAGTCCTACTGGCGAAGGATGCGGTAGTGCGGTTAGCGGGGTCCGGGTTATACAGCCCGTACTACATTGTACCAAAGAAAGGCGGCGGTTTACAGCCGATCTTGGATCTGCGGTTCTTGAACGGTCCCTTCACAGGCTGCCGTTCAGAATGCTAACGCAGAAACGCATCTTCAGGTGCATCCGTCCCTAAGATTGGTTTGCAGCGATCGACCTGAAGGACACATACTTTCATGTCTTGATTCACCCTCGACACAGGCCATTTCCGTGCTTCGCATTCGACGGACAGGCATATCAGTACCGTGTCTTACCCTTCGGCCTGTCCCTGTCGCCCCGTGTCTTTACGAAGGTCGTGGAGGCGGCCATTGCTCCCATGAGAGAGCATGGTTTTCACATTCTCAACTATCGCAACGACTGGCTGATCCTTGCCCAGTTGTGGGAGCAGTTGTGCGAACACAGGGACATGGTGCTCAGTCACCTCAGCCAGTTAGGGCTTTGGGTCAACTGGGAGAAGAGCAAACTCTGTCCCACACAGAGGATCTCTTTTCTCGGTATGTAGATAGACTCGGTCGCCATGACAGCACGCCTCACCGAGGAGCGCGTCCAGTCAGTGTTGAACTGCTTGAATTCGTTCAAAGGCAGGACAGCGGCACCACTAAAACACTTTTAGAGGCCAGTGCTCCCGGGAGAGTGGAGACTCCATCTCCAGGTGGTCCAGCTGATATAGAGTCGCTTCGGGTCCGCACAGGTAGACCTGTTTGCCGCCCCGGACATGACCCATTGCCAGTGGTTCTATTCCCTGACCGAGGGGACCCTCGGCTCGGATGCCCTGGCACACAGCTGGCCCTGGGGCCTACGCAAATATGCATTTCCCCCAGTGAGCCTTCTCGCACAGACACTGTGCAAGGTCAGGGAGGACGAGGAACAAGTTCTGTTGGTCGCTCTGTATTGGCCCAACCGGACTTGGTTCCCGGAACTAGTGCTCCTCGCGACAGGACCTCCTGGGCCCATTCCTCTGAGGAAGGACCTCTTGACTCAGAGACGCGGCACCCTTGGCACCCGCGTCCGGACCTCTGGATACTCCATGTTTGGTCCCTGGACGGTACGCAGAGGTTCTAGGTGACCTACCGCAAGCGGTAGTTGACACCATCACTTCCGCCAGAGCCCCCTCTACGAGGCGCCTCTATGCGTTGAAGTGGAACCTGTTCGTCGATTGGTGCTCTTCTCGCCGAGAAGACCCCCGAAGGTGTTCGATCAGGTCCGTGCTTTCCTTCCTACAAGATGGGTTGGAGCGAAGGCTGTCTCCCTCCACCCTCAAAGTCTATGTTGCCGCTATCGCCGCTAATCATGATCTAGTAGATGGAAAGTCCTTAGGTAAGCACGAACTGATCGTCAGGTTCCTGAGGAGGGCGAGGAGACTAAATCCGCCTCGGCCTCCCTCTATACCCTCTTGGGACTTGTCTCTGGTGCTAACCGCACGGCAGAGAGCGCCCTTTGAGCCTTTGCAGTCAGCAAAGTTAAAAGTTCTGTCGTTGAAGACAGTTCTCCTTACTGCATTGGCCTCCATCAAGAGGGTAGGGGACCTGCAGGCATTTTCGGTCAACGAATCTTGCCTGGAATTCGGGCCTGGTAACTCTCATGTGATCATGAGACCCCGGCCTGGATATGTGCCCAAGGTTCCCACTACTTCCTTCCGGGACCAAATGGTGAGCCTGCAAGCGCTGCTTTCGGAGGAGGCAGATCCAGCCCTAGCTTTTCTCTGTCCCGTCCGTGCTCTCCGGACTTACGTGGACAGAACGCAAAGCTTCAGGACCTCAGAGCAGCGCTTCGTCTGCTACGGAGGACAGCAGAAGGGAAAGGCTGTCTCCAAGCAGAGGATGGCCCACAGGATAGTGGATGCCATCGTCTTGGCGTATGAATCCCAAGACGTGCACCTGCCCGCTTGGGTTAAGAGCCCACTCCAAGTGTGTCGCTTCTTCCTGGGTGCTGGCTCGTGGCGCCTCGCTGACAGATATTTGCAGAGCTGCGGGCTGGGCGCAACCTAACACGTTTGCTAGATTCTATAGCCTTCGTGTAGAGTCGGTATCTTCCTGTGTGCTCCCTTCCCATAGTCAATAACACCGGAGTGCCCGTTCTTGTGTCGGCGTATTGCGCCATTCCCCTCCTTAGGGACCGGATGCGTGCGCTAACCGCTCCAGTTGAGTTGCCCAGAACGGCGAACCCTGTTGAGTCTTCCGTTACCATGTGGCGGAGCGTCCGACGCCAGGTCTAACACTCGTATGCATTGGTGGAACGGGTGTTAGCCTGGGTTCCATATGTTGTGACCCCCACGGCGGTCCCATGTGTGTATTCTTCAGAGATGTATAGTAACGAAGTAGAACTACTTCACTACTGTACTTAAGTACTAAAAGGCTGTATCTGTACTTTACTAGAGTATTATTTTTTTCTCCTACTTCCACTTTTACTTAAGTACATATTTTCGATGACTTTAATTCTTTTACTCCGATACATTTTTTATGTGCTTCATCGTTACTCGTTACAATTATAAAAATGTTACGAATCATTCCAAACCCACATTATCACTGCCAGAGCGGTAGATGGCCAGGTTTGATGAAGCTGGCCCAGCGAATCAAGCGATCAAGAAGACCGCGCATGCTCCCGTTCTGCCTTTCGCTCTGCTGCCTGCCTCCATTGAGAACACTTGAACTTTGTTAATTCGTTTCGAGATGGAAGAACCAGAAACACCACATTCAACTTTGAGTGATTGTGAGGGTGAGGAAGGAGAACAGTCTTTTGATTTGTCGTTGTGAAAAACAATTAATATATAGAATGAAGTGCGTAACTGCATCATGAGGACACCGACGCACTGAATCGTTCTTTGTTTAAAGCAGCACTAGGTAACTTTTCAACCTTCATAATATATTTTCAAGACTCTTGTGATGATACATCGACTTACAATAGGTTGAATGACACGTCTGCCATAGCCTGACGGGGTCTGTATCGTTTTTAATCGTACTTTTAAACTTCGGGTTTCGGGTAGTAACCCGAGAAAAAAAAGAACTACAAAATTCGACTGCTTTACGGCATATACGTCACTTCCTTAAATTCGGACGTGTGAGGGTTAGGGTTAGCCTATGTAAGCCTATGTCTAAACGGCGTGTACAAGTTTGGTAGGGGCTACATTCTTGCAAGTAAATACATAAGACGTTCAAAATCATATTTTAGGATACTGTAACGCGTGTGTCCGGGTGAAAAATACGGATAGCTCACTCAACGCAACTGGAGTCGATGCAAACACGGAGGCGATTGACATCAAACAGCCCGCACTTTATTCCCCGCGGAACCCCCCACAAGAGTCCGGCACAAACTCCACTTCCGTCCACAGCATTACCCAACAAAACAAAAATAAATGAATGTTTGCAACAGAAAATAATCCGCACACATGGGAGCTCGAGGCGCAGTGTTCACACACACACACACACACACACACACACAGAATGCAGGCGCTCCAACCGGGGGTGAACGCTCTTAAAGGGGCCACACTATTTTCCTACAAATTTGAAGATTCATCTATGGTAGCTTGATATTATATTGACGATACATGGTTATTACCTACCACTCAAACATTGAATTGAAGTATCATATAGATTCTGTAAAACGGTAACCAATAGACTAGACTACTATAATGACGCTGGCTTGTAAACGTGAGCATCGCGATCATTTGACGTTTGAAAAAAAAAATAAAACCCATGAAATTATATTCATATGTCATGCTGAAACATATGCCACTGTACCTGGGATGAAGACATTTCACACACGACACAAGCAGAACACCTGCATGTGAACAACTGCAGTGTTCAGGGCTATCATAGTTGTCATGTCAACAAATGCACGTGCTATGCATCCCCTGATGTAGGATGACAGAGTTTACGACAGTAGTAGAGGACAATACTGTTTCCCAACTGTAGGGGGACCCCGAGAGCAAAAGTTACCTAGTGCTGCTTTAAATAGTTTAAAGTTACTATTAGATGTTATGTTATTACCTTGACAAACTATACATTATTAAAATAATATAAGGCTCAAGTTGCAGTATTTGAGCACTTTTTTTTATTCTGAGAAACTTATAGGGACAGTTATGTATTTATTTGTGTCAGGAGTTAACGTTATGTAATAGAAAAAATAGTCGATACCTTTAATATGAATTATGAGCGTCGCCGCTCCCATTCAGAAAAAAAACTCCTGTGCGGTCGTCATGACAGCGCTTGACCAAACAACGTCCCTCAGGGCTTTTAGCTCAAAAATGTGCAGATGTTGACAAAATATTGATAGATTTCATATAGGTTTACGTCAGATTTCTATAGAGAGGAATAATATTTATTGAAATTATATCCAAAATGGACCGATGTAATCATTATGAGCGCTGGATACTCTGATGTAGCCTACTGTATTTTCAGTCCATACTGGCAGCTATGCACATATAGTCCATGTATGGAACACATGAAGAAGAGCCATTCCAGGAACTCCCTGACATAAACAAAGCTTCCAGAGATCGCTGTTACATGCTGATAAATACCCAATTAGCTGTGGAGAAAAAAGTCACAAGCAGGGAAGAGAAGAGAGGGATGCTTTAAAGGGGGAAGGGACATATTTGATCTGTTTTTGTTTACAAAGAGTTAAGCTCAGTGTTTTAAGGTGTTCTTGTACATTCCTGTCCTTGTACTGCTGCTTCAGCCAAATTAATTGTGAGTGTCCTAATCATTTGAAATAATATAAACAATATGATGTTCAAACTTTTGACTGTTTTCTTTAATAACTTCATAACACAATACTTGTACTTTTACTTTCAGTACTTGAGTAGTACATTTCAAAATAAACTACTTGCAATACTTAAGTACAAAACATGTTGAATACTTTAGTACTTCTACTTAAGTGTTTTGCTTAAAGAACACTTCAACTTCTACTCAAGTCACTTTTTTGATAGAGTACTTGTACTTTTACTCAAGTATGGGTCTCTAGTACTTTATACATCTCTGGTATTCTTCCATGGTACGGCTCCCTACGGCGAGCCCATGTCTTTCCCTCGGCAGAGCTCCTCTGCCGTCTCAGTAAGGTGTTGTTCCCCCGCCGCTAACGGCCGGGCCACCCCTGGGACTTCTGTATTTTGTGCTGCCCACGGCCAGCCCATACTTGTCTTCCCACATGGTAACTCCCTCCGGGCATGATGTGGCTTCCGCAGCGGCCTCCACGAGCATGCTTTCCCAGCGTTATCCAATAAAGTCAGCTGAATGGGTCTTGCGGAACAGCAGCTTTTTGACTCTCCCTGCGTGAATTTCCCTGCCCACTAACAGATGGGGTCTGAGGGGCTCATCGCTGGGCGCTGGAAGTGGTAGTAACTGTGGCGTTTTCCAAAGGGATCCCAATTCGTCGGTGACGTCCGACGTATGCTGAACGTAACCGACTGAAAGGGAATGTCTCGGTTATGTATGGTAACCCTCGTTCCCTGAATACGTTATCGGCAATATCTTGCTCTGGAGGCTGTCATATGCAAATGTATTTGCCCGTGTGACGTCGCAAATCCCACTATATCCAACCAAGCTCTTTTTAGGGCTTTACTAAATAAATTCTTTGTTTATAATAAGGACGTTTTCAACTTTTTTACTTGTATGTTTTACAGTTTTTCTCAGTCGCTTTGGTACATTTCTCAGATCAGAATGGAAATTCTCAAAACTACCTGTTCAATCTTCACATCATTGTGTCACATGTGCTCATCAAAAAAGCAGTTTCTCATTTCTTTAAACAAGTTGCAAATGCTTTGGTACATCCATGCAAATGATTATGTACAATTCCCTGCTCTTTCCTACATTATCAGTAGCTTATGTCATGTTGATCAAAAATGTATTACAGTTTTTTTTTCAATTGCTAACAAGCATTGTTCAATACTGAAACAATATTTTCAAAACTCTTCATTCAGTCTGCATTACCAAGATTAATTTTGGCCAAACAGTTAATCTAACCCCCAAAACTCACTCAGACCAACAAAACACTTCATACATGTCTCAAAATAAGGTCGTTCCACCAACCACTGGCAACAAATTCTCATTCAGAAAACATGCATGTCACTCATAACAAACTGACCTAAAAAACACTAGCAACAGGGAGCATTACATAAATTATGACCTTTTATTTTTTAAAGTTAGAATTTTCACATAAACAGTAATTCATTATAGAATAACAGATTTTTAATTTATTGAATGCACTAAAGCATATGTAACAAGAATGAATCAGAAATCATGTTTTCTTTGAATATAGTACTTTATTTGTGCAAATACTGTAAATAGGTGAAAAAAACACGTGTAGTCTAATCTCTCATTGTAAAGTCCTGTGATGGTTCTAGTCCTCCCTCTCTCTTGCATTAGGCCACAAGTTCTCATCAACATCACATACATGGTCAATAATTGTGGCCCTTATTTCATCAGATATCACCGCTCTTGGTCTTCCTCTTCTTCGTCCTCCACACATTCTCCCTCGTACCACTCCTCTTTCCCCACCAACCTGTCTTCTGTGATCCATATTTACAAACAATATTAGTTCCAAGCTATCCCCTTTTACTAAAACATGGTAATGAGACTAAAGCAGGACACCTGGGTTGGCTTTGAGCTGAAATTGCAATTAGCATGGAATGATTATTTCATTTTCTGCTAAGATTTTCCATATTTCAAAATAATTACTGCAGAAATGCTTGATATTTGCCATCATTCCAATTTGAATGTGCCTTTATCAGTTTTGAAAGCAGTGTGTTAACATATGAAAAATATCCTGCAAATATATCGTTTTTTGCAGTTTGAATGACAAAAGTGTTTGTGGATTATGATCGAATGCATTTTGTCTGAAAGCAATGAAAAATTATTCACAGTTTGGTCCAGATACACTTGTGTGTTGCTGAATGTGTGAAGAGTTTTGAAATTGTGGTTTCAGTATTGAACAAATGCTTGTTAGCAATTGAAAAAAAAAAAAAAAACATTTAGGCATTAGTTCAGAGCATAAGTTTTTACATTCATACAAGTTGTCATAATATGTCAAGCATATTTCTATAAATTTCCATTAGACTTTTTTTCTAAAGATATTTGTTGTGATGTGGATGAGAATTTGTGGCCTAACAGACAGGAACGTCAGGAGGTGTAGGAAGACTGCACTACAGCACTGCATGTACAGTTTTCCCAAGGAGATGTTCATATTTCTACTTTTAGTTTTTTTTCTTTGTGCTATGCAGTGCTGTCTTTTCCTTTCTGTATCGCAATGACATGGTCTGTCAACAAATTATCAAAAAACTGTACAAATGGTACAAAGACCTCTTTTATGTCAAAAGATCACAGCACTTTTGATCCCTTTAAAAGACACCAACAACTGCATAGCAAGTTGGCCATACACTTAGCATGGAAGATGTTTTAAATGTTGGTCATCTCAATTGTAAGTTCTAAGAACACCTGCACATTGTTATTCTCAGGCTCTGACTCGGCACATTCATGTGAAGGAGACGCTGCGGAGTCAGCTGGAACTCTATCTGTCATTCTACACTGTGCAACCGGATGTGATGATAGTTCAAGTGGCTGTTGCAGAAAGGACAAGACATTGAGAATGCCAATTCTTCAGAAGCAGGACAATCAATGAACAGGTTGATTTCCATATGAAATAACAGACTCAATCATACACCGGGACTGCCATAAAAGCAACTCCTTAAACGGGACGAGGAAATGATAATCGGCTCCAGTAATTGCCTTGATGTTGTGGCACTCACAGACACACTGACCTCAGCTCCTAATCTTTAGCTCCAAAGGAAAATGAAAGAGGAGGGGGATTGGAGAAAGGCAAATGAGGACGGATGAATATGTAGAGAAGCAGATGAAGGTTAATCAAGAAAAGAAGTATCATTAAGTCCAAACGTTATTCAAGGAGGGTTTTTTCAATTAGTTTTATAATTCAGGTCCTGGAGGCTGATTGGTCAAAACAACATTAGTCAGTCTAAAGTGCATTAAAAGAAACAACTATTATACAAAAATGAACAGCATTCAACTGAGCATTGAGCTTGACAATGCAATAAAGGCCATAAAAATAACGATAAAGATATAGTTCTAAAAGTCATTCTCAGTATTAAAGAATAGCAGAGTTCACACCACAAATAACGATGACGGCACAGAGAAAAGTTGGAATCACTTTCAGAATGATTTATCCGGCTGATGAACGATAACAACATTGACAGCCAATCAGAATCCATCCTGCTGTAACAAGCTCGAGCATTTAAAGTGACAGAAAAGCATACGCTTGGATTAAACAGAACAATATCGTCCGCTGGTGTGGACTCTATAGTTATCTTTATAGTTATCGTTCTTGTTGGAACAGGTCTTAATGGCGACTCATTATTTAAATGGACAACTAAATGTTAAAGCAAAAAGAAAAACATTAAAATGCTACATTTTTGTTCCCAATACCATAATTGCACAATAAATTAAATATGCAGCTTGATGAGGTCATGTAACAACAGTGCATTTATCAGTTACACTTTATTTAGATAGTCCACTTTAGACATTCTACTAACTATAAGTAACTTTGCAACTACATGTAAGGGAGTAATCCAGCACCCGGAAAGCGTACCTTCCATAGGGGCAGCCATTGCGAACCAAGCCATCACCTGCTGTTCCCATTCAGTCGGTCACGTTCGACGTACGTCGGACGTACCGACGAATTGGGATCACTTCTGGGAGCCCCTATCAGCTTCGAGCTATCTAGAACCGGCCAATGGACAATTGGCGTGCGAGATTTGCATCTCGCGCCCCGCCCCGCGCCGCGGGTATAAACAGGAAGCGAGAGCGAATGCACGCTGTCATTCACTTCGGAGCCACACAGGCACATGAAGGACTCACTCGTTTCGAGTATTTTTCGCTGCTATCAAGCAAGAGACTACAAGGAGACCGGAGAGAACCAGAGGAGGACGTGTGTTGGAGATACGGCACCTTTCAGCGGGACCGCGCTGACTCATCAGCTGCCTCTGAGATACAGAGAAAAACTGCTGTTATCACAGCACCTGTTGGTCTGGGTAGGGCGTTTTTCCTGTCTGAGTACAGGCACGGGCTGCACTACAATCCCGTGCGCTGTCGCGGTTCCCCTGAGTGCTTCAGCACAGAGCGTTTTCCTCACAAAAAGAGTTTCACGGGTGACGTGCCGTCTTTTTCAAGATGTCTTTCCACCCGTGCGTTTCTGGATGCGGTCGTTCCCTGTCTTCTGCTGACGGTCACAATCGCTGTCTCACGTGTTTGGGCACTCAGCACGCTGAGGCGGCGTTTGTGGATAGTTCATGTTCCCACTGCGGGAACATGACTATCGCGGAGCTTAGATCGAGACTCTCCTACCTCCGGGCTGGGGGAGTCCCCTTACCCATCCCGCGAACTAGGTCTTCCCCTAACCCGGGCGGACCTGCTTCTTTGGATGGCCAGGGTGATCTGAGGATAACGTTTAGGGCAAACCTGCCGAGTGATCCTCCGCAGGCCCCTATTCCCTCAGCTCCGCAGCCGGTTGAGCTTCCGAGAGAAGCCGCTGGACCCTCCCACGGGAGACCAGTGGTGACTTTTGGGGCTCCAGCGGACGAACAGATGTCGATCGCTGCATCGGAGGGGGAGTTTCAGTCCTCGGGGGATGAAGGGTCAGCTGTACCGCCTTCCGCTGGGAGAGTGGCAACGGCTGCCCCGGACCCTGAGATGGCTGCTATGCTTGCCCGGGCCGCCGAAAGGGTTGGGCTCGCGTGGAACCCTCCACCGTGTCCCGAACCCTCTAGGTTGGACGATTGGTTCCTCGGGGTGGGTCGCGCTGGTTCTCAGCGTCCCGCCCCGACACCTTTCTTCCCGGAGGTGCATGAGGAGCTCACGAGGTCGTGGACGGCACCTTTTTCTGCCAGAAACCGACCGAGTGACTCCTCCCCCCTCACTACCCTCGACGGTGGGCCAGCCAAGGGTTACGTGGGGATCCCGCCAGTGGAGCGCGCCGTCGCGATGCAACTGTGTCCGGCGACCGCCTCTAACTGGCGCGGTGACCCGCGTCTCCCGTCCCGGGCCTGTAAGTTCTCTTCCGGTCTGACCGGGAAGGCTTACAAGGCTTGCGGACAGGCTGCGTCCGCCTTGCATGGCATGGCGTTGCTGCAGGTCCACCAGGCCCAGGCACTCCTTGACATGCACGAGGGTAGGCCTGACCCAGAGCTCCTCCGGGAGCTCCGGACGGCGACGGACCTCGCCCTCCGGGCGACGAAAGTCACCGCCCGTGCCATCGGTCAGGCGATGTCCACGCTTGTGGTCCAGGAGCGTCATCTCTGGTTGAACCTGGCTGACATGAGGGAGGCCGATAAATATCGGTTCCTGGACTCCCCCATCTCGTCAGCTGGGTTATTCGGCGACGCGGTCGAGAGCTTTGCCCAGCAGTTCTCGGCCGCCCAGAAGCAGACGGAGGCGATCAAACACATCCTGCCCCGGCGGCCCGCTGCTGCCTCCACCCCGCCGCCGGCGGACGTGGAGACACCTCAGCCAGTTGGGACTTCGGGTCAACTGGGAGAAGAGCAAACTCTGTCCTACACAGAGGATCTCTTTTCTCGGTATGGAGATAGACTCGGTCGCCATGACAGCGCGCCTCACCGAGGAGCGCGTCCAGTCAGTGTTGAACTGCTTGAATTCATTCAGAGGCAGGACAGCGGTACCACTGAAACATTTTCAGAGGCTCCTGGGGCATATGGCATCCGCAGCCGCAGTAACGCCGCTCGGATTGCTTCATATGAGACCGCTTCAACGCTGGCTACACGATCGAGTCCCGAGATGGGCGTGGCACAGCGGTTCCCTCCGTGTCCAAGTGACTCCGAGGTGCCGCCAAACCTTCGGCCCGTGGTCGGACCCTTTGTTTCTCCGGGCGGGAGTTCCCCTAGAACAAGTGTCCAGGCACTCCGTTGTCTCCACGGATGCCTCATCCACGGGTTGGGGTGCCACGTACAACGGGCTTGCAGCTTCGGGTCTGTGGACGGGGCCTCAGCTGCAATGGCATATCAATTGCCTCGAGTTGTTAGCAGTTCGTCTTGCACTCAGCCGCTTCAAGGGGCCGCTCAGAGGCAAGCACGTTCTGGTCCGGACGGACAACACTGCGACCGTAGCGTACATCAACAAACAGGGTGGTCTACGCTCCCGTCGCATGTCGCAACTCGCCCGCCATCTCCTCCTATGGAGTCAGAAGCATCTGAGGTCGCTTCGTGCTGTTTACATTCCGGGCCTGCTCAATCGTGCGGCCGACGAGCTGTCACGTCAGCAGGTACTTCCGGGAGAATGGCGACTCCATCCCCAGGTGGTCCAGCTAATCTGGAGTCGTTTCGGGGCCGCACAGGTAGACCTGTTTGCCTCCCCAGAGACGACCCACTGTCAGTGGTTCTATTCCTTGACCGAGGGGACCCTCGGGTCGGATGCCCTGGCCCACAGCTGGCCCCGGGAAGAACGCAAGTATGCGTTTCCCCCAGTGAGCCTTCTTGCGCAGACACTGTGCAAAGTCAGGGAGGACAAGGAGCAGGTCCTGTTGGTCGCTCCGTATTGGCCCAACCGGACCTGGTTCCCGGAACTAGTGCTCCTTGCGACAGCACCTCCCTGGCCCATTCCTCTGAGGCAGGACCTCCTGACTCAGAGACGGGGCACCCTATGGCACCCGCGTCCAGACCTCTGGAAACTCCATGTCTGGTCCCTGGACGGGACGCGGAGGTTCTAGGTGACCTACCGCAAGCGGTAGTTGACACCATCACTTCCGCTAGAGCCCCCTCTACGAGGCGCCTCTATGCGTTGAAGTGGAACCTGTTCGTCGATTGGTGCTCTTCTCGCCGAGAAGACCCCCGAAGATGTTCGATCGCATCTGTGCTTACCTTTCTACAAGATGGGTTGGAGCGTAGGCTGTCTCCCTCCACCCTCAAGGTCTATGTCGCCGCTATCGCCGCTAATCACGAGCTCGTAGATGGGAAATCTCTAGGTAAGCACGATCTGATCGTCAGGTTCCTTAGGGGAGCGAGGAGGTTAAATCCACCTCGTCCTCCCTCCATACCCTCTTGGGACTTAACTCTGGTGCTAACTGCACTACAGAGAGGACCTTTTGAGCCTCTGCAGTCAGCTGAGTTGAAAGTTCTGTCGTTAAAGACAATACTCCTGACTGCGTTGGCCTCCATCAAGAGGGTAGGGGACCTGCAGGCATTTTCGGTCGACGAATCGTGCCTGGAATTTGGGCCCGGTAACTCCCATGTGATCATGAGACCCCGGCCTGGATATGTGCCCAAGGTTCCCACTACTCCCTTCCGGGACCAAGTGGTGAGCCTGCAAGCGCTGCCTTCGGAGGAGGCAGACCCAGCCCTAGCTTTTCTCTGTCCCGTCCGTGCTCTCCGGACTTACGAGGATAGAACGCAAAGCTTCAGGACCTCAGAGCAGCTCTTCGTCTGTTACGGAGGACAGCAGAAGGGAAAGGCTGTCTCCAAGCAGAGGATGGCCCACTGGATAGTGGATGCCATCGTCTTGGCTTATCACTCCCAAGACGTGCCCTGCCCGCTCGGGTTAAGAGCCCACTCCACTAGGGGTGTTGCCTCTTCCTGGGCGCTGGCTCGTGGCGCCTCGCTGACAGATATTTGTAGAGCTGCGGGCTGGGCGACACCTAACACGTTCGCTAGATTCTATAGCCTCCGTGTAGAGCCGGTTTCTTCCTGTGTGCTCACTTCCCATAGTCAGTAACACCGAAGTGCCCGTTCCAGTGTCGGCTTGCTGCGCCATTCCCTCCCCTATGGTAGACGGATGCGTGCGCTTATTCTGCTCCAGTCGAGTTCCCCGGATCGGCGAGCCCTGTTGAGTCCTCCGCAACCCACGGCAGTCGGACGTGGCGGAGCGTTCGACGCCAGGTCTAACACTCGTAGGCATTGGTGGAACTTGTGTTAGGCTGGGTTCCATATGTAGTGACCCCCACGGCGGTCCCATATGTGTATTCTTCCACGATACGGCTCCCTACGTCGAGCCCGTGTCTTTCCCTCGGCAGAGTCTCCTCTGCCGTTCCAGGTACGTGTTGTCCCCCTCCTCTAATTGGCCGGGGCCACCCCTGGGACTTCCGTATGTTGTGCTGCCCACGGCCAGCCCATACGTGTATTCTCCACATGTTAACTCCCTCTGGGCATGATGTGGCTTCCGCAGCTGCCTTTTCAGGCACGCTTTCCCAGCGTTATCCAATACAGTCAGCTGATGGGGTCTTGCGGAACAGCAGCTTGGTGTCTCCCTGCGTGAACTTTCCCGCCCGCTCCAGATCGGGGTCTGAGGGGCTCATCGCTGGGCGCTGGAAGTGGTAGTAACTGTGGCGTTTTCCATAGGGGATCCCAATTCGTCGGTACGTCCGACGTACGTCGAACGTGACCGACTGAATGGGAACGTCTCGGTTACGTATGGTAACCCTCGTTCCCTGAAGGAGGGAACGGAGACGTACGTCCCGTCGCCACAGTTGCTGTACCATCACTGCAGGTTGAGCCATTACGTGTGGCTCCTCAGTGAAAAACAGCGTGCATTCGCTCTCGCTTCCTGTTTATACCCGCGGCGCGGGGCGGGGCGCGAGATGCAAATCTCGCACGCCAATTGTCCATTGGCCGGTTCTAGATAGCTCGAAGCTGATAGGGGCTCCCAGAAGTGATCCCAATTCGTCGGTACGTCCGACGTACGTCTCCGTTCCCTCCTTCAGGGAACGAGGGTTACCATACGTAACAGAGACGTTAGCGTCCCATTGACTCCCATTCATTTTGGCCTCACTTTGACAGCAAATAACTTTACATTTGAGGCGTTTAAAGACTCCATTTGTCCATTATTTATTTCTAAAGAAACACGACAATGTATAAAAGGCTCCATTACCTTGTATCTTACACTATCGCCCCATAGAAGCCGTTTTTGTAAAAATAGGCTAACGATTGCGTCATAATAACGCAACTCTGTCGCACAGTAGAGAAATTACCGTATAAACCCGTATAGACAGGAGGAGAAGCTCGCAGGCAATCTTTTACTGTCTATGAGGCAATTTATTAAAATAAATAAATACTATGCAAAATGACAAAATAATTCATCAGAATACTTACCAAAAGTTCTCTCTGTTTCTGCTAGATTTGGTGATTCAGATTTCACTTTGCACAACTACTAGAAGACTTGCCACTGTCAGACAGGTTGCCCACGTCACATCTACGTTGTCAAGCTCAGTCCGAGGCTGCGCAGTACACTCAGCCATCAGGAAGTGAGTACGTCTAACTGACTTCACTTTCCTCTGTTGAAATCTATGAAGTTGCTGTGTCCATTTCTTTTACTGTCTATGACTACATGTCAACTAATTCTCATTCATTTGCAAATAGCAATGGGTAGGTATGGAAGCTTGTTTTGGCACAGAATAAAACATTTAAAAGATAATTGAGACTTTTTATCTCCAAATTGTGAGTTTACATCTCGTAATTCTGACTTATTTTTTTCAGAATTGTGAGATACAAACTCGCAATTCTGACTTTATATCTCACAATTCTGACTTTATATCTCACAATTCTGACTTTATATCTCACAATTCTGACTTTATAACTCACAATTCTGACTTTATATCTCACAATTCTGACTTTATAACTCACAATTCTGACTTTATATCTCACAATTCTGACTTTATAACTCACAATTCTGACTTTATATCTCACAATTCTGACTTTATATCTCGCAATTCTGACTTTATATCACACAATTCTGACTTTATATCTCTCAATTCTGACTTTATATCTCACAATTCTGACTTTCTAACTCACAATTCTGACTTTATATCTCACAATTCTGACTTTATATCTCACAATTCTGACTTTATAACTCACAATTCTGACTTTATATCTCACAATTCTGACTTTATATCTCACAATTCTGACTTTATAACTCACAATTCTGACTTTATATCTCACAATTCTGACTTTATAACTCACAATTCTGACTTTATATCTCACAATTCTGACTTTATATCTCGCAATTCTGACTTTATATCACACAATTCTGACTTTATAACTCACAATTCTGACTTTATATCTCACAATTCTGACTTTATATCTCACAATTCTGACTTTATATCTCACAATTCTGACTTTATATCTCTCAATTCTGACTTTATATCTCACAATTCTCTGACTTTATATCACACAATTCTGACTTTATATCTCACAATTCTGACTTTATATCACACAATTCTGACTTTATAACTCACAATTCTGACTTTATATCACACAATTCTGACTTTATATCTCACAATTCTGACTTTATATCTCACAATTCTGACTTTATATCTCAAAATTCTCTGACTTTATATCACACAATTCTGACTTTATATCTCACAATTCTGACTTTATATCTCACAATTCTGACTTTATAACTCACAATTCTGACTTTATATCTCACAATTCTGACTTTATATCTCACAATTCTGACTTTATATCTCACAATTCTGACTTTATATCTCACAATTCTGACTTTATATCTCACAATTCTGGCTTTATATCTCACAATTCTCTGACTTTATATCACACAATTCTGACTTTATATCTCACAATTCTGGCTTTATATCTCACAATTCTCTGACTTTATATCACACAATTCTGACTTTATATCTCATAATTCTGACTTTATATCTCACAATTCTCTGACTTTATATCACACAATTCTGACTTTATATCTCACAATTCTGACTTTATATCTCACAATTCTCTGACTTTATATCACACAATTCTGACTTTATATCTCACAATTCTGACTTTATATCTCACAATTCTGACTTTATAAATCACAATTCTGACTTTATAACTCACAATTCTGACTTTATATCTCACAATTCTGACTTTATATCTTACAATTCTGACTTTATATCTCACAATTCTGACTTTATATCTCACAATTCTGACTTTATATCTCGCAATTCTGAATTTATATCTCACAATTCTGACTTTATATCTCAGAATTTTGACTTTATATCTCTCAATTCTGACTTTATATCTCACAATTCTGACTTTATATCTCGCAATTCTGACTTTATATCTCGCAATTCTGACTTTATATCTCTCAATTCTGACTTTATATCTCACAATTCTGACTTTATATCACACAATTCTGACTTTATATCACACAATTCTGACTTTATATCTCGCAATTCTGACTTTATATCTCACAATTCTGACTTTATATCTCAGAATTTTGACTTTATATCTCTCAATTCTGACTTTATATCTCACAATTCTGACTTTATATCTCGCAATTCTGACTTTATATCTCGCAATTCTGACTTTATATCTCACAATTCTGACTTTATATCTCTCAATTCTGACTTTATATCACACAATTCTGACTTTATATCTCTCAATTCTGACTTTATATCTCACAATTCTGACTTTATATCACACAATTCTGACTTTATAACTCACAATTCTGACTTTATATCACACAATTCTAACTTTATATCACACAATTCTGACTTTATAACTCACAATTCTGACTTTATATCTCACAATTCTGACTTTATATCTCAGAATTCTGACTTTATATCTCACAATTCTGACTTTATATCTCGCAATTCTGACTTTATAACTCACAATTCTGACTTTATATCACACAATTCTGACTTTATATCTCTCAATTCTGACTTTATATCTCGCAATTCTGACTTTATAACTCACAATTCTGACTTTATATCTCACAATTCTGACTTTATATCTCGCAATTCTGACTTTATATCTCTCAATTCTGACTTTATATCTCACAATTCTGACTTTATATCTCACAATTCTGACTTTATATCTCACAATTCTGACTTTATAACTCACAATTCTGACTTTATATCTCACAATTCTGACTTTATAACTCACAATTCTGACTTTATATCTCACAATTCTGACTTTATAACTCACAATTCTGACTTTATATCTCACAATTCTGACTTTATATCTCGCAATTCTGACTTTATATCACACAATTCTGACTTTATATCTCTCAATTCTGACTTTATATCTCACAATTCTGACTTTCTAACTCACAATTCTGACTTTATATCTCACAATTCTGACTTTATATCTCACAATTCTGACTTTATAACTCACAATTCTGACTTTATATCTCACAATTCTGACTTTATATCTCACAATTCTGACTTTATAACTCACAATTCTGACTTTATATCTCACAATTCTGACTTTATAACTCACAATTCTGACTTTATATCTCACAATTCTGACTTTATATCTCGCAATTCTGACTTTATATCACACAATTCTGACTTTATAACTCACAATTCTGACTTTATATCTCACAATTCTGACTTTATATCTCACAATTCTGACTTTATATCTCACAATTCTGACTTTATATCTCTCAATTCTGACTTTATATCTCACAATTCTCTGACTTTATATCACACAATTCTGACTTTATATCTCACAATTCTGACTTTATATCACACAATTCTGACTTTATAACTCACAATTCTGACTTTATATCACACAATTCTGACTTTATATCTCACAATTCTGACTTTATATCTCACAATTCTGACTTTATATCTCAAAATTCTCTGACTTTATATCACACAATTCTGACTTTATATCTCACAATTCTGACTTTATATCTCACAATTCTGACTTTATAACTCACAATTCTGACTTTATATCTCACAATTCTGACTTTATATCTCACAATTCTGACTTTATATCTCACAATTCTGACTTTATATCTCACAATTCTGACTTTATATCTCACAATTCTGGCTTTATATCTCACAATTCTCTGACTTTATATCACACAATTCTGACTTTATATCTCACAATTCTGGCTTTATATCTCACAATTCTCTGACTTTATATCACACAATTCTGACTTTATATCTCATAATTCTGACTTTATATCTCACAATTCTCTGACTTTATATCACACAATTCTGACTTTATATCTCACAATTCTGACTTTATATCTCACAATTCTCTGACTTTATATCACACAATTCTGACTTTATATCTCACAATTCTGACTTTATATCTCACAATTCTGACTTTATAAATCACAATTCTGACTTTATAACTCACAATTCTGACTTTATATCTCACAATTCTGACTTTATATCTTACAATTCTGACTTTATATCTCACAATTCTGACTTTATATCTCACAATTCTGACTTTATATCTCGCAATTCTGAATTTATATCTCACAATTCTGACTTTATATCTCAGAATTTTGACTTTATATCTCTCAATTCTGACTTTATATCTCACAATTCTGACTTTATATCTCGCAATTCTGACTTTATATCTCGCAATTCTGACTTTATATCTCTCAATTCTGACTTTATATCTCACAATTCTGACTTTATATCACACAATTCTGACTTTATATCACACAATTCTGACTTTATATCTCGCAATTCTGACTTTATATCTCACAATTCTGACTTTATATCTCAGAATTTTGACTTTATATCTCTCAATTCTGACTTTATATCTCACAATTCTGACTTTATATCTCGCAATTCTGACTTTATATCTCGCAATTCTGACTTTATATCTCACAATTCTGACTTTATATCTCTCAATTCTGACTTTATATCACACAATTCTGACTTTATATCTCTCAATTCTGACTTTATATCTCACAATTCTGACTTTATATCACACAATTCTGACTTTATAACTCACAATTCTGACTTTATATCACACAATTCTAACTTTATATCACACAATTCTGACTTTATAACTCACAATTCTGACTTTATATCTCACAATTCTGACTTTATATCTCAGAATTCTGACTTTATATCTCTCAATTCTGACTTTATATCTCGCAATTCTGACTTTATAACTCACAATTCTGACTTTATATCTCACAATTCTGACTTTATATCTCGCAATTCTGACTTTATATCTCTCAATTCTGACTTTATATCTCACAATTCTGACTTTATATCACACAATTCTGACTTTATATCTCTCAATTCTGACTTTATATCTCACAATTCTGACTTTATATCACACAATTCTGACTTTATAACTCACAATTCTGACTTTATATCACACAATTCTGACTTTATAACTCACAATTCTGACTTTATATCTCACAATTCTGACTTTATATCTCACAATTCTGACTTTATATCTCACAATTCTGACTTTATAACTCACAATTCTGACTTTATATCACACAATTCTGACTTTATATCTCACAATTCTGACTTTATATCACACAATTCTGACTTTATATCTCTCAATTCTGACTTTATATCTCACAATTCTGACTTTATAACTCCCAATTCTGACTTTATAACTCTCAATTCTGACTTTATATCTCACAATTCTGACTTTATATCACACAATTCTGACTTTATATCTCACAATTCTGACTTTATATCTCACAATTCTGACTTTATATCTCACAATTCTGACTTTATATCTCACAATCCTGACTTTATATCACACAATTCTGACTTTATATCACACAATTCTGACTTTATATCTCTCAATTCTGACTTTATATCACACAATTCTGACTTTATATCACACAATTCTGATTTTATATCTCTCAATTCTGACTTTATATCTCACAATTCTGACTTTATATCACACAATTCTGATTTTATATCTCTCAATTCTGACTTTATATCACACAATTCTGACTTTATAACTCTCAATTCTGACTTTATATCTCACAATTCTGACTTTATATCACACAATTCTGACTTTATATCTCACAATTCTGACTTTATATCTCACAATTCTGACTTTATATCTCACAATTCTGACTTTATATCTCACAATTCTGACTTTATATCTCACAATTCTGACTTTATATCTCACAATCCTGACTTTATATCACACAATTCTGACTTTATAACTCACAATTCTGACTTTATATCACACAATTCTGACTTTATATCTCACAATTCTGACTTTATATCTCACAATTCTGACTTTATATCTCACAATTCTGACTTTATATCTCACAATTCTGACTTTATATCTCACAATTCTGACTTTATATCTCACAATTCTGACTTTATATCTCACAATCCTGACTTTATATCACACAATTCTGACTTTATAACTCACAATTCTGACTTTATATCTCTCAATTCTGACTTTATATCTCACAATTCTGACTTTATATCACACAATTCTGACTTTATATCTCTCAATTCTGACTTTATATCTCACAATTCTGACTTTATATCACACAATTCTGACTTTATATCACACAATTCTGACTTTATATCTCACAATTCTGACTTTATATCTCGCAATTCTGACTTTATATCTCACAATTCTGACTTTATATCTCACAATTCTGACTTTATATCTTACAATTCTGACTTTATATCTCGCAATTCTGACTTTATATCTCACAATTATGACTTTATATCTCAGAATTCTGACTTTATATCTCACAATTCTGACTTTATATCTCACAATTCTGACACAATTTTGACTTTATATCTCACAATTCTGACTTTATATCTCACAATTCTGACTTTATATCTCACAATCCTGACTTTATATCACACAATTCTGACTTTATAACTCACAATTCTGACTTTATATCTCTCAATTCTGACTTTATATCTCACAATTCTGACTTTATATCTCACAATTCTGACTTTATATCACACAATTCTGACTTTATATCTCTCAATTCTGACTTTATATCTCACAATTCTGACTTTATATCTCACAATTCTGACTTTATATCACACAATTCTGACTTTATAACTCACAATTCTGACTTTATATCTCTCAATTCTGACTTTATATCTCACAATTCTGACTTTATATCTCACAATTCTGACTTTATATCTCACAATTCTGACTTTATATCTCGCAATTCTGACTTTATATCTCACAATTCTGACTTTATATCTCACAATTCTGACTTTATATCTTACAATTCTGACTTTATATCTCGCAATTCTGACTTTATATCTCACAATTATGACTTTATATCTCACAATTCTGACTTTATATCTCACAATTCTGACTTTATATCTCACAATTCTGACTTTATATCTCACAATTCTGACTTTATATCTCACAATTCTGACTTTATATCTCACAATTCTGACACAATTCTGACTTTATATCTCACAATTCTGACTTTATATCTCTCAATTCTGACTTTATATCTCACAATTCTGACTTTATATCACACAATTCTGACTTTATATCTCTCAATTCTGACTTTATATCTCACAATTCTGACTTTATATCACACAATTCTGACTTTATATCTCACAATTCTGACTTTATATCTCACAATTCTGACTTTATATCTCACAATTCTGACTTTATAACTCACAATTCTGACTTTATATCTCTCAATTCTGACTTTATATCTCTCAATTCTGACTTTATATCTCTCAATTCTGACTTTATATCTCACAATTCTGACTTTATATCTCTCAATTCTGACTTTATATCTCACAATTCTGACTTTATATCTCACAATCCTGACTTTATATCTCACAATTCTGACTTTATATCTCACAATTCTGACTTTATATCACACAATTCTGACTTTATATCACACAATTCTGACTTTATATCTCACAATTCTGACTTTATATCACACAATTCTGACTTTATATCTCGCAATTCTGACTTTATATCTCACAATTCTGACTTTATAACTCACAATTCTGACTTTATATCTCTCAATTCTGACTTTATATCTCACAATTCTGACTTTATATCTCACAATTCTGACTTTATATCTTACAATTCTGACTTTATATCTCGCAATTCTGACTTTATATCACACAATTCTGACTTTATATCTCACAATTCTGACTTTATATCTCACAATTCTGACTTTATATCTCACAATCCTGACTTTATATCACACAATTCTGACTTTATAACTCACAATTCTGACTTTATATCACACAATTCTGACTTTATATCTCGCAATTCTGACTTTATATCTCACAATTCTGACTTTATAACTCACAATTCTGACTTTATATCTCTCAATTCTGACTTTATATCTCACAATTCTGACTTTATATCTCACAATTCTGACTTTATATCTTACAATTCTGACTTTATATCTCGCAATTCTGACTTTATATCTCACAATTATGACTTTATATCTCAGAATTCTGACTTTATATCTCACAATTCTGACTTTATATCTCACAATTCTGACACAATTTTGACTTTATAACTCGCAATTGCGACTTTATATCACGCAATTCTGACATTATAACTCGAGAAACAAGAAAAAAAGTCAAAGCTGTGAGATTACCACAGTCACAAAAAAGTCACAATTACCACAATTTGTTTTTATTCTGAGGCAGAAAAAGCTTCCATAGTAGGGCTAGGGTTAGTAGATTAAGTTGACATTTACTAGCAAAGTTAGAGTCCGTAGAATGTCTATTGGAGAACATTGAAATAAAGTGTTAGCAGATATTAAGCAGACAGTCTACTAATAAACCAATCTATCTACAGAATGCATTTATGTGTCTGTAATATAGCAGAGCCTCTTGTACCTTCTTGGTCAGTCATATTATGGTCTAAAATACAAAATTGTAAGAGACCACCAATCGGTTACCATTGTTACCTTATTTCCCATATTAAAGTTATTTGATCCTATTTGACATCTTCAGGTACATTATAGTGAGCTATTAAATCCTTTAAAATCTGTGATATTCCATGCTGCAGTAATGCTGGATGTCATATGAAAATTATTAAGATGCACACATGATATTTAGGGAGGCAGCTCTTTGTAAATGTGCATCTGTTTATTATTTCAAATGGATTTTCTCCTATATAATTTGCAGCAGTGTGATTAAGCCTACACACAGATCGGGATATTGTTTCCAGTGCTTATTCACAGTTCAGCTTGCAATCATCAATGGTAGGCAAATGATGAGGTTAATGACAGATTTCCCACCTTTTTTTTACCATGAGCCACATAGGATAAGGGATTTTGACGTATTGTGGGGGTGAGTTCTGGCAGTGCTAATTTACAAGAAAGACTGAAGGGAATCTGGCTCAAATAAATGAGCTTTAATTGGTAACAGTGTGGGTCCTGTAAATGTGCGCTTGTGTCAAAGAATTCAGGATTAATCAGCACTCGCACTGCTGGTGCGAACTGAAAGAGCTGCAATGCTATGTAAATCACATCTCATAATAAAAACAAAATTCACAACCTAGTCTGAATTTAAATGTCATCAAGATATCAATATGCCGAACTTCCTTCTGGATAACAGCGGCATCTTCAGACAGTATAAACGTGACATGGGTGCTAAAGACATGAGAGTAATAGTCTTGTAAGTGTAAATCAATATATTTAGCAGGGTTTCCTGTTTGTTGGTTGTTGCACTAACAAGCATTACTGTCTCATTTGTATGTGCCGGGTCAATATCGGCACCCTAGTTCTTTTCTCCTCTGCTGTCTAAGGGGTGTGTGTGTGATTTGTTGTACAGCGAATGTTTAAGCAAGTTGCTCATTCTAGTCGAACTGCTCTTTGGACAGTATTTTATCTCAGAAGAATCCTGACCTTCATCTGTCCTGTTGAATGAAGTATCCAGATTGTATGTCTTGATTTGTCTCGATGTAGTGAAGCACTTTGCCAGATTGTTTTCTACTACTAGCGCGCTGTTTCTCTCTCTCTTTCAGGTCCTCCTTCGCCAATGTCAAACCTTGTCAAACACATTCTCCTCTACGCAAACACACTCCAGATACAAATACCAGAAAGAACAGTAAGAAACAAACCTTTAGGAGCCTTTAAATAATCAAATAAGTGCTATTGATTCACACTCCTTATCTGAATCTCCATGTCTCTATGGCTAAAGCGCTTTTTATCTGATCTTGCTCCTAATAGGAGATCAGGGAGGCTTGATGCTTGGGGCAAGAACAAAAAAGTGTTTTTTTCTGTCTCTCTTTTTTAAAGATATTGTAAATAAGCACCAAGACATCTATTTCAGAACCAGCTAATGTCGCTGTAAATGTAATTTACCTTTACAAACAGCAACATGAGCAGAGGGAATAACTAGGGACTACTTCACTACATACATATTTTATTCGGAGAGCATTTTGCATAAATTAACAATAAAATAAAATGTTTACATGTTCTGATTAAAAAATAAAGGTTCTTCACTGGCATCAGAGGTTTCATAAAGATCCTTCAACATAAATGGAATCTATCCATTAGGCTCTTTATAGTGTAAAAGGTGCTTTAGACTATTCAAATGTTCTTCTCACTAAGAAAAAAATGTGTTCTTTTAAGAACTATTCACAGAAATGTTCTTTATAAGGAACACAAAATGGTTCTTCTGTTGGATCGCTATGAAAACCCCCTTTTGGAACCACCCTTTTTTTTTTCAGAGTGTTTGCATACTTTTCACTCTTAAGAAAAATGGTTCTAAACTGCACCAAATTAGGGTTCTTTGGCTTGTAACAATAGCAGAACTCTTTTGGGGCTAAATAGAACCCTCTTTTATAAGGTTCCATAAGGAACCATGCTTTGAAAGTGTGACCCTGAACCACAAAACCAGTCATAAGTCGCACGGGTATATTTGTGGCAATAATATTGTATGGGTCAAAATTATTGATTTTTCTTTTATGCCGAAAATCATTAGGATATCATTAGAAAATCATGTTCCATGAAGATATTTGGTAAATGTCCTACCATAAATATATCGAAAATGTATTATTAGTAGTAAAAGGCATTGCTAAGGACTTCATTTGGACAACTTTAAAAGCTATTTTTTTCAATATTTAGATTTTTTTTTTGCAACCTAAGATTCCAAATTTTCAAATAGCGTGTTTGTATCTTGTATCTCAGCCAAATATTTTTGAAAAATCCTATTCTAAAAAAAATACATCAATGGAAAGCTTATTTATTCAGCTTTCAGAGAACGTATACATCTCAATTTAAAAAAAAAAAAAAGACCCTTATGAATGGTTTTGTGGTCCACGGTCACATATAGGACTGTAATGGTGTTATAAATAACCTTTTTAATAGTAGTTTATTTTCATTAATATTAGTATATTATTAATATTAGTATTATTAATATTATTTTTATATATTGTTTTTTTAGTCCTCTATCTGCCTGGTCTTTTATCTTGTTGCCTCTATCTGGGTTTTACATAAAAAAACAGCATGTTGTGTCAGTTAGGTACTTTCATTTTTTATTGACATGGCAAATTGTAGCAAAAATGACAGTGCTCTAACAACAGTTGTTTGCTGAATACATTAATAAATAACAATTGTCAGTGAACGTGATATATATATATATATATATATATATATATATAATGAAGACCAAGTTCCAGTGAAATATCTTCACAATCCTCTATGATGTCTTTGTCCATAATTATGTGTGTATTCTGAGTGGCAGTTTCTCTTTGCAGATGATGAGGTTATGGTATGTGACAGCATCTGAAATACACAGTTGAGTTTAGAGTTACAGTTTTTTTTTTTTGTAAAAACAATTATGTTTATGAGGACCAAAATTAGCAAAAATTAACCGTATGTGAGCCCTTTACTGTGTTAAAAGGAAAAGGTGATATAAAGTTTTTTTTGTGACTGGTAATGTTTAGGCATAAAGTAAAAATCCAACAATATGGATCGTAAATTCAATATCTCTGTTACTTTGTGAAGAGAAAATGAGTATCCTCAACTGAACAGATCTGCTCACACTTACATGTTCTGTTCAAATAAAAGAGAAAATGACATGATTGGTAGAAAAGCAGTTACAACTTTTAAAGTTAATATTTATAGACCATTTAAGAAAGAAATCCTTTACCTGTGGAGAGTGTGTTGACAGTCTGTGTAGATGTATAGCTGAGCTCCAGTAATGAGGTGGCTTTGACAGTTACAGATTTAAGGCGGGAATAAAGAACCCTTACACAAAGAACCATTTCAGCATATAAAGGGTTCTTCAGGACGACACAGTTCTAATTGTAAAGAACCTAAAGAACCATTTTTTAGAGTGTATATGCAAAACACAGTATTTAATGAGCTGGTCAGATTCAAACTAAATGGGCAAATTTGTAATATTGAAGAATAAATGCTTCCTGAAATATCTGAAATGCTGACAATTATTTATTTAAATCTACTGATGCTCAGAAGGTTTCCTTTGATTATTGTCTTGAGGGCAACTTTGGGGTCAAAACAGTGGATAACCACTGATCTCAGGCCACAATCTATTAGGTGATATCCAAGGTCATTTACTAGAGAAATAATTGAGAAGGAAAATGCTTAATTTCACAATCACAATAAATCATATGGAGCCAAGAACCAAGGAGCCCATGCACTCCAATGTAGCATATAGCCGGGATCAATGAGTGCAGATTCCCTAGCAGCCTCGCCCTGGTGCTGAGGGTCATAATGACGCCATCCTGGATGAGGGCGGGGTTATTAACACTCACTCCGGGGCTGTATGGACACGCCCTAGTGTTGAGGGTCATTATGACGTCGGGGGGGGGGGGGGGGGGGGGGCACGCCATCTTTGATGAGGGATGAGGTTTTTTTCACTCACTCACTCACTCACTCTGGAGCTGTGTGCACACGCATTAGGTGACCTAAATCAGTGCTGAAGGAGGCAAGGCGATAGTAACATCCCCAACGTGGTTCATCGAGTGCGAGGTAGGTGTTTTCCTTTGTTTTTTTGCACGAGCTTTTGCTGTAGACGCTTAACTCCCACAGGTTTACTTTGTTCATTTTTTGTTATGGTGTAATTTGCGTTTTTATGGTCGACGAAGTTTCGGCTCGTGCCCGTGCCTGTTGTGTGAATTACAGCACCACGGACAGCGCTCGCGAAGAGGCGCGTGCCAAAACAGTAAAAACAGGCAAAACAAGCACGAAACTAGTTATTTTAACACCGAATTCATTCTTTTGTGTCCATAGTACCAAGCAACTATCTTCTTTTGAATTCATCATAGATGTGTCCTAGTTTTTGAGGAGATTGAGATAATGAGCATTTTTTTAGACTTGCATGAAATGAATGTTTACTCAAAACAAGTAGTGTTATTCTGGGCTGTATTTGCAATTATGTACTTAGATATTTAAAAAAAAATAATGGTAGAATGTACTCTGAAAATGTTAGTAATTTGAATTGAGAAGCCATGCTATTGTTAAAACCTCCTAATTGGTTAACTCTAAGTTCACGTAACCTAATATTTAACTAAGCAATATACGTAGCTACCGCTAAGGTAAAACATAGTTTCACTTATAAGAATAACGTACACATCACCTTTTAATTTATGGAGAAAGGGAGCTCCTGTGTGAAGTATCACGTTTGATGGATTTGATTTAAAATGTACATTTTAATGCTTTATTTGTTTATCAGTTATGTGCGTTGGAATGTTTTGTATTGCATTTATGTTATGTAATTATTATTTATAGCAATATTTTGTGGTTTTTAATGGTGTTTATTAACATTGTGCTCTGTTATCATTGACTACATTTGATGAAGAAGCCAGTTTTGATAAACTTTATTTCATTGTGTTGCGTTTTACAGTAAAAACTGATTTTAATGACTCATATATGTTGATATATTAGCATTACACGATTTAATGACATTTAGCAACATTCCATACCAGTATGTAACGTCACACTGTAATTTTTGCAACGTTTATATATATATATATATATATATATATATATATATATATATATATATATATATATATATATATATATATATAAACATAAATTTATATACAGTATAAGCTTACCCTCCATGCTGTTATGTTTTTCAGGCTGTAACCTCATAAAGCAATATTGGTATAATATACGATTTTATACGTTTGTTGATATATATATATATATATATATATATATATATATATATATATATATATATATATATATATATATATATATATATATATATATATATATACACTCACCTAAAGAATTATTAGGAACACCTGTTAAATTTCTCATTAATGCAATTATCTAATCAACCAATCACATGGCAGTTGCTTCAATGTATTTAGGGGTGTGGTCCTGGTCAAGACAATCTCCTGAACTCCAAACTGAATGTCGGAATGGGAAAGAAAGGTGATTTAAGCAATTTTGAGCGTGGCATGGTTGTTGGTGCCAGACGGGCCGGTCTGAGTATTTCACAATCTGCTTATACTGGGATTTTCATCCACAACCATTTCTAGGGTTTACAAAGAATGGTGCGAAAAGGGAAAAACATCCAGTATGCGGCAGTCCTGTGGGCAAAAATGCCTTGTTGATGCTAGAGGTCAGAGGAGAATGGGCCGACTAATTCAAGCTGATAGAAGAGCAACTTTGACTGAAATAACCACTCGTTACAACCGAGGTATGCAGCAAAGCATTTGTGAAGCCACAACACGCACAATCATGAGGCGGATGGGCTACAACAGCAGAAGACCCCACCGGGTACCACTCATCTCCACTACAAATAGGAAAAAGAGGCTACAATTTGCACGAGCTCACCAAAATTGGACAGTTGAAGACTGGAAAAATGTTGCCTGGTCTGATGAGTCTCGATTTCTGTTGAGACATTCAGATGGTAGAGTCAGAATTTGGCATAAACAGAATGAGAACATGGATCCATCATGCCTTGTTACCACTGTGCAGGCTGGTGGTGGTGGTGTAATGGTGTGGGGGATGTTTTCTTGGCACACTTTAGGCCCCTTAGTGCCAATTGGGCGTCGTTTAAATGCCACGGCCTATCTGAGCATTGTTTCTGACCATGTCCATCCCTTTATGACCACCATGTACCCATCCTCTGATGGCTACTTCCAGCAGGATAATGCACCATGTCACAAAGCTATAATCATTTAAAGTTGGTTTCTTGAACATGACAATGAGTTCACTGTACTAAAATGGCCCCCACAGTCACCGGATCTCAACTCAATAGAGCATCTTTGGGATGTGGTGGAACGGGAGCTTCGTGCCCTGGATGTGCATCCCACAAATCTCCATCAACTGCAAGATGCTATCCTATCAATATGGGCCAACATTTCTAAAGAATGCTTTCAGTACCTTGTTGAATCAATGCCACGTAGAATTAAAGCAGTTCTGAAGGCAAAATGGGGTCAAACACAGTATTAGTATGGTGTTCCTAATAATCCTTTAGGTGAGTGTATATATAAAACCATAAATTTATATACAGTATAAGTTTACCCTCCATGCTGTTATGTTTTTCAGGCTGTAACCTCATAAAGCAATATTGGTATAATATACGATTTTATACTTTTTTTGATAGATGATAAGTGTGAATAAAGCTGATACAGCGGTTCTCTATATCAATCAAGGCTGCCAAAAGTTTGTCACACCTCTCCAAGTGCAGTGAGCCAACAGACATCAATTGTTTAAGCAGAGCCTTGGGACTTTGTAATGTTGGCACTGCTCTTCTGTTTTGGGGGGGAAGTATAGCCAGTACGGATTGCATAACTGTTTTTCTAGGCCAGGGTGTGTTTTCTTCGTCATCAGGTCTGTTTACAGCTTTTATATCTTCCAACAGGGTTTTGGCACCGAATTGTTCCCTGGGAGATGCTGGTATCACCAAAAATGTGTTTTGTTTTAGGGTTCATGTGTGGATGTTTGAGGAAATGAGTCGTATTGTTGCTATATTTTTAGATTAGTGTCAATATGATCCAGTTTTAGAGTTGCTCGAAGCAGGGGGAAGTGAAAATTTTGATCGCACACTCTACCTGCATGCGTTCTGTTCCAAGGGACAACACAGCGTGAAGTCTAGCGCTGCTTTTCCTAACACATGGTGTTTAAAAAGATGGGATGTATTTGCCTGGAAATGATTTGGTGCGTCACGAAAATGTTTCAAGATATTTTCCTTTTAAAAAAAGACTTATCGTGTGTTTCAGCACTGATTTTACAGAAACATGTGATGTAACACGCTCCTTGGGCTGCATATGACTTTATTGGCCGCGTGGACGGCGCCGTATGTCAAACAGTCAGCGTACAAATAGTCTGTTCGCTGTAATGTTCTCTTCCCTTGATGACTTTCATGATGACTAATGCCATCCATGCTGTGCATACGGGCTGTGCACATGACAGGCTCATGTTCTGCTCTAGGCGTGCAATGCTAACATGTTCGGGCCCCTATGTAGGGTCAGAGAGATAGTTAGCAGTCCACATAAATGACTGTGGCTGGTGGCTTTAATGGATGGCTTCGTACAAGCTACCTCCGCTCCATCAGATTAGTACACTGGGCTTTATCCCTTCCTGAATGGGACACTCACTTTGGTTTTAAAGCTGTAATCCCCTCTGGTAAAGATGATTGCTTTGAACCTCCCGAACGCTGCTGCACTACACAGCCAACGCTCTGACACAAATATGACAATTATATAATCGTGAAGTTCGAATAATCATTCCATGCTTAAAATGTTTTTTTGTTTTTTTATGGTAGCAATGTTCAGCAGGTTTTGTGGCGTCCTTTTGGTTCGCGTCTCTTGTCTGTGTGCAATCTATGGCATTTACCCAGAATAGCAACATTTTCTAAAGGCAGACTTTCATCTTTTTTTTCTCCTTTTCAAAAAAGGACATGTGGTCTCTGATAACAAAGCACATTTCACGGCTTGTTCTTCGTAACCGTACATAAACCTGCAGTGCCTCTTCGGCTCGTCACGGGGCAAAACAAGGGTTGCGTCCTTCAAAAGTATGTGCAACCATGCTTTTATGAATGTTTTTGCTACGACTGCATGTCATGTTACGATTGGACAAATCTTTTTTTTTTTCTCAATCTCTTTTAGTGCCTTTCACAATTGCATTGCACATTTTTATGCTTTGAATCTCATTTGCAACCCTTTTTATTTCAGCAAATATTTCTATGATTTCTCATTTATATGAGAAGACATGTGAATTGAGACTTGATTTCATCCCTTGGCTTGTGAAAAATATACCATTTGGAGCCAAGCAGGCTTCAAACATAAAGATTTGTGATAACAGGCGAAAAGGAATGTAGTTGCAGAGGCGGAGAAGGATACTTTTTGATTAAAGATTACAAAGACAATGCACTGATGCTTTGTGCATAACAAGACTAGGAATGTGCACTGAGAAAGAAAATCGAGCTAGAAGTTGACTATTTCATAGAGTGTACGTTTTAAAAGGGATCTACATATGTTGTTTATAATGCCATATGGCCTGTGGCTTCTTATGGTACAGTGTTTTTTGGCCTAGTTTTTTTGCTGCTGTACTTCATGTTTTATTCACCCTTTCTTCAGCTTTAAAATTCCTGCCATGGATTTTATATACATGGTTTCGTGGTCTGTAGCAGTTTTTGCATTTGTATTGCTGTAGAGTTTTATATATTGAGCCCCAGTCACACTCTGGGTATTAAGGGCCCTATCATACACCTGGCGCAATGCGACGCCAGGCGCGACACAAGTGTTTTTTGTTCGTTTCAGCCCAACGCAGTTATCATTTTCACGTCCATGCACTCGCGCCCATTTGTTCACCCATGGCCGTGCTGGTCTGAAAACGAGGTGTGTTCAAGCGCATTGTTGGCGCTTTGCTATTTTGAGGCAACTGAAACGACTGCGCCATTGACCAACAAAAACCTGGTCTAAAGTCAATAGCGCAGTACATTTTGTGTTATTTAAAGGGCGCGTTAGTAATATGCGCCTATAGGCGGGTGCACAACACGCATACACTCAGCTTATTACACACACAGGGATGCACAACAGCACACAAACATTTTTAAATATTAAACATAAAAGGATTCCTCTCTGGAGAAGCGTTCAGTCTTTCCGCTCGCAAGATCCGGCATGTAAATAGCGGAGCCGCATAGTGCAAGCGCAACTGCCTTTTAAAGGGAATGGGGGATGATCTGTGATTGGTTTATTGCATGTTACACCCAAAACACTAGGGAGACTATAGGGACAACCCTTTTGGACCATGCGCCTTGTGCACCGACCGCTTTTCCCGTCGTTAAACTTGCAAAAGTGTATTCGGACATGCCCTAAGTGCACCTGCACCATGTGCTTCAGACTCAGATTGTTAAAATAGGGCCCTAAGTTTGTGTTGTTTTTCCTCTTACATTTATGCATTTGGCAGACGCTTTTTATCCAAAGCGACTTACAGTGCCCTTTGTACAGGGACAATTCCCCTGGAGCAACATGGATTAAAGTGCCTTGCTCAAGGACACACTGGTGGTGACCGCTGGGATTGAACCAGCAACCTTCTACATATCAGTTCCATGGTTTAACCCACTGGACCACCATCTCACATTAGCTTCTCACATTAGCTTCTCACATTAGCTTCTCACATTAGCTCTTAAAATCTTAAATCTCACATTAGCTAATCTCACATTAGCTCTTATACTATACTATCCCTGTATACTAGGGATGCCACAATTCTCAATATAATATTGAACCGTTCAGGCATTCACGGTTCAATACGCGCTTGTGAATTGCATTTTTTTTCTTTTCGGTTTTGCATTTAATTAATTATTTTTCTACACATTCTATCATTTGCCTCCATCCCAATATACTGAACAACGCGACATACCTTCACACCACACGTTAGTGGTAGAGTTATACTCACAGAACACTATAGTTATTCACAATCACGAAAGTTCATTATTTGCATGCATTTTAAAGCCTTGCCGTTTAAACATTTCATCAGCGCTGCCGCTCCCACCACGCGCATCAAGCATAGGGCACCATGCGATTTTCCGAGCGTGCGCACTAAAAGCCTGTCAAACACGCGATTACTGGACTAAGTAGTCATACTGTGCTAATACTGTCAAATACACACATGGTTTACATAAACACAGTCGGTTATATCTAAAGTAAAAGTAAAATCGGCGTGTGCTGTATATTAGTTGTGTACAGGTCTTAAACTGACAGCAGCGCAGCCCAGTGAACACGCTGCCTTAAAGGGACAGTTCACCTCTAAAATAATGTAATTATTAACTCACTCTGATGTTGTTCCAAACCTGTATTATTTCTTCTGTTGAACACAGACAGTTGATGGTAGCCATTGACATCCATATTATTATTTCCTACAATGGGGACCAGCAAATGTTTGGTTTCCAACATTCTTCAAAATATATTTTATAATATACAGAATACAGAAACTTTAATAAGAATCAATGTATATTTTATAGTGAAGTCTATGTAGTGTTTTATTTTTACATTTATTCATTCAATTTCATACTTAAATGCCGCTGTACAGCTCTGAGCTGCCAGTGTAAATCTTTATATACATTTATTTTATACCATACTCTAGGAATGTGTACAAGGGTTTTTTTTAAAGTAAAGTTTTAAGTTTACGTAAGGGTTATCAAGTCTTTTAAGTAAAATAAAGAAAGAGTATTGCAATAAAAAAAAATCTCCTTAACCTCTTGCTGTTCCTGTCGCCTAAGAATAGAATAGCAAAAAACTGAAATCTGAATTGTTCTTCTCCTGAGAATACCTCCTCTGGCACACTTAAAGTGTTCCCGCCTTTTATTAAAGCTATTTGATACATAGTCAAAAAAATCAGATAACGTAATGAATAATAAAACACAGGATTACCGAGCACAAATAACTCTGCCTGTGTCAGAAATGAATTCCACCTTTCTGCATCACCTTTGGTTGCCGTCCCCATATTTGCCTTTGGCAAGGAGAGAGAAAATAGACTCATAGCACAAATATGGCCCTACACTGTAAAAAATACTGTGTCGTTTTAATCAGCTTTTTGAGTATTTTAAACTCATTTTATTTGTGTTTATCCTATTAGACTTTGCATGTTTTCAACTTGGACTCTTAAGTAATAGCAACTCAATTTTATCAATTTAGAAAATTATAGTTTTAAGAATATCCAATATAATCTTTTAAGTAATATTTACAAATGTCTCCTTGTAAGCCACACATTAAGTTACTTTTTTCCAACCTATTTTTATATATATATATATATATATATATATATATATATATATATATATATATATATATATATATATATATATATATATATATATAAATTTAATTATGTTCTACATTTTTTAAAATTACCATGAAACAGTAAACCAGCATCTCAATACAAAACATTTATTCACTTTAAAATGGCAATGCAACAGTGCAAAACACAGTAGCTTATTTTTTACCTTTACATAAAGCTGACTTCAAGTAAAAAAAATACGTTATGTACTACAAGTACAAGCAACAGTATTTCATTTTCGTATAACAGTTTTTTCAATGACCATTGGTCTGTTTAACCCACTGAGAACAGTAATTCAGTCATCTAATTAAAACAATGTTTCGAACAATGTTAAAAACATAAAATTCAAATACATCATAATTATTACATCAGCTGATAAAAAAATAATCACTGAGAAAAGTGAACACCAATGTAAAGGGTTAGTTCACCCCAAAATGTAAATTCTGTCATTAATTATTCACCCTCATGTCGTTCCAAACCTTCATTCATCTTCAGACACAAATTAAGATATTTTTGATGAAATCCCAGAGCTTTCTGATCCCTCTATAGACAACAATGTGATGAACACTTTCAAGGCCCTAAAGTATAGGAAAGACATAATTAAAATAGTCCATGTGACTCCAGTGCGTCAAACTTAATGTTATGAAGCCACGAGAATACTTTTTGTGCGCAAAAACAAACCAAAATAACGACTTTATTCAGCAATTTAGCTTTAGCCTGTTAGCGTTAGCCAAGCCGTGTAATTCAAGGCAAATTTAAGTATTTATCAATACAAAAATTTAGCTTTATCCTTGCTATATTTAAAGCATCAAACTGTTGAACCATTGAACAGTTCATATTTAATGTAATTCTTACCTTTTTTAGTGTCGTTTGGTTGCCAGCAGTGCAAATTCAGTCCTGTCACCCATCAAAATGGCGTCTGTCATGAACATTTGTGTTTTTGCAACAATCAAATTCACTTGTTTAGACTTTTAAATAAATTTGACTTAAAAAGTATCTCGAAAAGGCACACATCCAAAAAGCCTAGTAAAAATTACTCAAGATAATACACGCACCATTTAATTGTAAAAAACATGTTTACAACAACATTATGTTAAATAAGTTACTCAAAATATTAAGTAAAGTACCAAACATAGTTTAATTTGTTGAAAATATAGAATTAATTTGTTACAATTACAGCCCCACAGAGTCATTTTTCCCAGTGTAGGTTAGTCTCTCCATTTTCCCACTGATTTAGGATCAATTCCCCTCCCATGGAGTCTGTTTGCAAACATTAATGAGAAAAATGCAAAACCGATGTCCGATTTTGCTTACAGACACAATATCTCCAAAGCAACACATGGGAGCGTGCTGGTTTGGAGCTCTGTGATGAAGAAAGTTTCTCAGTGGAGGGCCGGCCACTGCTCCAGGGACTCTCCTTGATCCTGGGATCAGGGTTTTAATGGAGATAAGCCTGTGGTGTGTTGGAGGCATTGCCCGGGGGTTTAAGGGTCATATGTGACCAGATGGTCCCTTGCGAACTGAGCAGAATGAAGCTATACATCGGAGCATGGTGGCATGGTATTGGAGGGAGGGACCTTTGGAAGCACAGGGTCAGGTTAAATATGTTGACAAGCACATTTGGGTCACACAGGGGTTACCACATAGCTTTAGAATTACATTCCATCTGTTTTCCCTCATGTTTTTAATAACTTGAATAACTATAAAATATTATATAATTAGTTTAAATTATCAATGACAATAAAACCCATACATCATATACAACAAATGTTATTTCAGTATTTTCAGTACATTCAGTACATTTACACTCACAAGACCCATAAAAGGCACTAAAAACATAGTTACAAAGTCCATCTCACTACAGTGGCTGTACAATAATTTTACGGAGCGAAGACAGTAGTTTTTGTGCGAAAAAAAAAAATCAAAATAACAACTTTATTCTACAAGTTCTTGTCTTCCTGTGCCGTGAACTCACGAAGCACCACGACGCATGCACGAGAATATGACGTAGCGCCGGCGTTCGGACACGTGACCCAGAAGCGAGGAGATTTGTTTACAACGAGCAGAGGAAGACGCGCCGTATCTAAGCTGTTGAATTCTACATTGATCGTGCTTTAGGTCTCGGCGTAGTGCTCATAATGTGACTAAAGTGTGCATTTCATGGATTCCCGAACGCCGGCGCTACGTCATATTCCGTGGTGCTTCGTGAGTTCACGGCAGAGGCCGACAAGGAAGACAAGAACTTGTAGAATAAAGTTGTTATTTAGATTTTTTTTTCGCACAAAAAATATTGTCGTCTCTTCGTAAAATTATTGTAGAGCCGCTGTAGTGAGATGGACTTTGTAACAATGTTTTTAGTGCCTTTTATGGGTCTTGTGAGTGTAAATGTACTGAATGTCAATGGAGGCCTTTCTCAGCCATCAGCTTTCAACAAAAATATCTTCATTTGTGTTCCGAAGATGAACGAATGTCTTAGGGGTGTCGAACGACATGAGGGTGAGTAATTAATGACAGAATTTTCATTTTTGGGTGAACTAACCCTTTAAGGGTTACGTTTTAGTACTTTTAGTAAATTAGTGAAGCACATGAAATTACGGCATTAACGTAATTCAACCAACACAGTTAGTTACTTTTTCTCACCTGGGCTGGGCTTGTTTTTTTTTATAACAAAAAAGTAATATTTTTGTGCAACGGTAAAGACCGCTTCATACCAAAATTGAAATAATAAGCCCCAGGCTGAGGAAAAAATGCAAATTCACGCATGAACAGTAGAGGGCGCAGCTCTGCTGTGCTGCCATTCTAGATAATGGTAGAATAGGATGCAGGAGAAAAAAAGTTTTACCAATTAAAACAAGAAATCTAGTAATTTTCATCATCAAAGGTCAGCAGCAAGACATTGGTAAATTAAATATAAAGGTAGATTATGCATAAAATGCATGTATAGTTGTTTTATTTAACATTTAATTATTGGAGGTTTCCATAGTACTCTGATTTTACATTTGACTGATTTTATTCATTTTGAGGAGTACAGAATCTTTATTGTGCAGACCAGTCAGAGTGCCCATGCTGACCCCTGACCACCGCCGAAAGCACCAACAGTGGGCACGTCAGGGCATCAGAACTGGACCATGGAGCAATGGAAGAAGGTGGCCTGGTCTGATGAATCACATTTTCTTTTACATCATGTGGGTGGCCGGGTGCGTGTGTGTCACTTACCTGGGGAACCAGGTTACCAGGATGCACTATGGGAAGAAGGCAAGCCGGTGGAGGCAGTGTGATGCTTTGGGCAATGTTCTGCTGGGGATGTTACTTTGACACGTACCACCTACCTAAGCACTGTTGCAGACCATGTACACCCTTTCATGGAAACGGTATTCCCTGGTGGCTGTGGCTCTTTCAGCAGGATAATGCACCCTCCCACAAAGAAAAAATGGTTCAGGAATGGTTTGAGGAGCACAACGAGTTTGAGGTGTTGGCATCCAAATTCCCCAGATCTCAATCCAATCGAGCATGTGTGGAAAGTGCTAAACAAACAAGTCCGATCCATGGAGGCTCCATCTCACAACTTACAGGACTTAAAGGATCTGCTACTAACATATTGGTGCCAGAAACCACAGCACACCTTCAGGGGTCTAGTGGAGTCCATGCCTCGACGGGTCAGGGCTGTTTTGGCAGCAAAAAGGGGAACCAACATAATATTAGGATAATGTATTAGTCATAATGTTATGCCTGATCGGTGTATATATAAAGCAGCAAAATCAATATTATAAAAGACCAATGTTCAGTAAGAAGTTTATGAATAAAAATTATGTAAGAAATAGTTAATCCTTGTATAGTTCTTTAGTCTTGCTGTTAAAATAGACTAGAATGCCAAAAATATTCCAAGACCATTGAAGCCATGTGATAGCTTTTGTTTGAGGAACAGACTGGAAATTAAGCCATTGTTCTTATTATTCAAGCTTGAAAACCCCAGCTGTCATTCATTTTAATTGCATGAACAAAACATATGTGTGTTTCACAGAAGAGAGAAAGTCATATTAAATAGCTTTGAATGTATAAACAGAATTTAGAGTCTTAACTATCAATTGTATTATTAATATTTAGATATGATATTATGCATAATATTTAATAACACTACATAATCTGGTCCTGTTTATTCCTAGTGCATTGTGGGTTTTATAAAAGCCAGTCATGTCTGTGTTTAGCCCAGTGTCTCCACACCAAAACATTGTTACATTAATAATCTTGACCTCATATTTCTCATTGAATAATGTATGTCTGCAGCGCACTGTGAAGGCAAAGACAGATGTGTCAGTGTGCGGCACTGACATTTCCACTGCCCTTGACATAGAAACAGCTGCATCTGAAGACCCACAATGCACTTTTGAAGGTTTCACCATCCTATTCATGCTGCAAGCTGTGTCTTTAAAGGATTTTGAATTAAAGTCTCATTTGAAATGCAGCGAAATGAGACACTGGAGGCCATTGTGATGTTAACGATGGAAAAGCATCAAAATACTGGGAAATATTATAATATTTAAGCTTTCTTTTATGTCAAATGTGTTTTAAAAGAGCGTGGGTAATATCATATGGGATAACGTATTGTTGGAATAACGGTTTGAATGCGTTTTACTGAAATAAAGAAGTAGTTAATATACTACACCAAATGTCAAAATTTGATTGATTGACAGGTGGGCGGGGCTTCCGGTATAGGGGGGCGGGACTTCCGGTGTAGGCGGGACTTCCGGTGTAGGCGGGACTTCCTGTATAGGCGGGACTTCCTGTATAGGCGGGACTTCCTGTATAGGCGGGACTTCCTGTAAAGGCGGGACTTCCTGTATAGGCGGGACTTCCTGTAAAGGCGGGACTTCCTGTTTAATAAATCATGTGATTGACATTAGGTTTTGATGTTTTTGACAGTTGGTTTTTGACCTATTGTCATAATAAATCATATGATTGACATTAGGTTTTGATGTTTTTTGACAGTTGGTTTTTGACCTATTGTCATAATAAATCATATGATTGACAGTTGGTTTTGATGTCTTTGATGACTTTGACAGTTGGTTTTGATGTCTTTGATGACTTTGACAGTTGGTTTTGATGTCTTTGATGACTTTGACAGTTGGTTTTGATGGTTTATGACATTAGGTTTTTTTGTTTTGATGAATTTGACAGTTGGTTTTTTTGTTTTGAATGCGGTATAATAAATCATGTTATTGACAGAAGGTTTTATCTTTTGAAGTCGCTGTTATCAGAAAATTCCCCTCCCACCCTGCCACATCCCAGAGCAGTGTATATATATATAAATGGGGCCAGTGTGTTCTACAGCTATCAGCAAAAAGAGAAACATGAGCTACATGAGCATGGACGGATTATCAGCTCCTGAAACCCCAGATGCGGGGTTGCGCAGCAGGACGTTCGACAGTCTGATGACCAGTCTACCTATGGCGCCGAGAAAACCTTATGGGCACGTCCGTTTGACAAGCTTTCTCCATGAACTTTCGGAATGGACTAAAGGAGAATTTATGATGAACAGCAAGCGTGTAATCGGGTACAGATTTCATAAAACAACTCAAGTTGTTATACTCTACACCACCGACAGCGCGGGCGAGTTTCACCCCGGGGAAGACGCATGTCTTGTATTTCCTAAAAAAGACTGGGCATTATTTTACAATTTTGTGTGGAAGGATCTGAAGAGCGGCGGTCAAGAACCTCTCTACGTTGGAGAGTGGGACGGGGTCACCCCGAATGTCCGGTACCGCGTGGTAGGTGACCACACTAAAAAGAACCCGGATGATTCTGTCTACATATTCTGCTGTGATGACAAGACAAAGCTCACCGAAGATCGGTCAGGGGTCGTCCTGCCTAACGAGCATAACAATCTGTATGAAATGCAATTTTTGTTCAAGTGGCAATATCTGAGTCAGCTGGATATTATGTTTTCAATCATAAACAAGCTGTTCAAATGGTGCGAGCTGCACGACGGCTACAACAAAATTAAAGTGCAGCTGTTCCACCCTGAGAGATGTCCGCGCAGCAGTACATACGCGGGGTATTCACCCCCCATTCACTACAGACATCCGGGACCTCGACGGTCAGCCCCTCCCAGACGTCGTTTATAAACCACAGCTGAAGCGCCACAACGTCCCCGCCCCTTTACTGCATCTGACATAAAGTCAGCGGCATTCAGTAGGCCCCAAAAGGCCATGGTCGGTCATGAGATAAGCCCCCAAAATGCGTAGTGCAATGGCGCCATCTATTGGACAGGCGTGTTTTTCTCCATTTTTTTACCCATCACATATATATGTGTGAGGCGAGGGGAAATGCATTATAAAAGTGAACTTTTAGACCACAGCATCTCATCATCTCTCTCCCTCATCAAAATGCAGAACGGTGAGTATTTTTTCTCTATATTTGATGCTATAATGTTATACAATGATGCTTTAAACATGCAATGTGCTATTGATGTGATTTATCAACTATAACTAACATTAGCATTGAGTTAATGATGTTTTAAACATTCATGCATGGGTACAGTGTTTTAATCATTGAGTCATCTTTGGTCTATCAGCTATAACTAAAATCGGTGTCTTAAACACAGCATGTTACTGTTACTGTTACGGGTACTCTCCGGCACCACCCGGTGTCCCGTAGTTAAAACTACATCCAGTTATGACACAATTGTATGCTCTCCGGCGACACCCGGTGTCCCGGAGTTAAAACTACATCCAGTTATGGTGTAATTGCGCCCCTAGAGCACCGGGGTGAAATAACATTTAGAAAATTAATGATTTTTTTTTCAGCATCTGTCATCAGACATGCATATAAAGCGACTCACAAATGTTTCCATTCATAACAGGATTTTTTGCCTCACAGGTTCGAATGTTGAAAGTGACGCTCACGATAGCAATGATGCATGTGAGGACTGCTCTTTTATAAATAAAGCTGGTTGAAGCAGACAGCGCGTCTGATGGTAAGACAAGACCCATCGCCGACATCATGTTTTTTTTTTCTTAACATTTATGAAAAATTTATTTATTTATTTATTTTAGATTTCATTCAGTTTATCACGCAACCCGGCTTCCCACTGACTGACACCGCTCAACAGAATAATGATGACGTGCCTGACCCCACGCCGACGCACGCTGTGGATCAAATAGTTCCTGCGGCTCTGCTTTAGACCAGGTCGCTGGACCCAGCGGTGAACCTTTGAGAAAGAAGGGTAGAAAAACCGATCGTCCTACCTCACCGACCTGTCCTGAGAGAAAAACGTTTTGTTTTATCCCGTCAATCAGTCCTGAAAACAGTCCTGACAGGAAAACTTTCTGTCCGACGCCGCCGAGCGGTCCTGCGCCGAGTCTTGACAGCGTATTTCTTTATGGTGAGACTATCTACATTATTATTTTCATTTAAACACAAATTGAATCATACCATAACAATTTTTGTGTTATATTTCTACACAGCAGGGTACATGACAACCGACCACATGACTAGCTGGCATACACCTCGACGCATCACTTGGACAAGTACGAAAGCGATCCAAACTCCGTTGGAAGAAGAAGACATCGAAGTTGAAGAAGTGTCAGCAGAGCATCGCCCGGCTGACGAGCCACTCGCCGATACTAATTTAATAGAGGCATTATGTCAAGAGTTTCGCGACACCCAGGTTTATTATTCTCATCATCATAGATGGAACGTTGCAGTTAATTCAATATAGATTTATTCCATTAAACTTTTGTATTGCATGTATTGATTTTTATATTCCAGATACTCTGTAATTTTGTTGTATGCATGCATGCATGTTTTTTACATCTATCATGTATTGATTTATTCCATATACTTTTTGTGATTTTGTAATATTTCATGTTTTGGTCTGAAATCTAAAATGGATGGGTCAAAAAGCTTTTGCTCAGACGACGACGCAGAACTGTCACCGGACGAAATTGAAATGCTAAGTTGGCTTCCGGATTCTTTAGAACAGTATTTGTTTAATCTAGAATCTTCGCAATCCCCCTCTAATTTGGATCTTTTTGAATTAGCCGTAAATTCAAATATTAATTTGTACGATCACGTGCTAACCGTAGACAACAATCATGTTGTACAATACGGTGGTGTTTTAAATAATCAACTCCCTGCATGTACCGACAGCGATCCTGACGCTGATGATACTCCACAGCCATCTACCAGCAGCAGCACGAGGCCCACATCAGGTAATATTGACGCTTTACGCGAGACTGACCCTAACAGACAGAGTCGATTAAGCCGTACGGAAATTGATACGCTGATCCGAGAAGGCGGGTTCGTTAACGGATATCACGTTTTACCGCGACCACGCTTCAACAGTGTGTCGTTGAGAAGGAGCATGAATCTGAGAGAGATTAACTCTACAGATTTGGCCTCTTATCACACTTCATTACATCACATGCTGAGCGAGATCGTCACCTTCGCTAGAGAAATCGGCCACGATGCACCCGTAATCAATATGACCATGTCGGCACCCACTCTACAAACACCCATCAGCTGTGTTCTCGCCCCCGGTAATGATTATGATGTGAATTCGCTTATGGATCAATTTGAAAGAGTTTTACAGAGCAACCAGCTGTTATTATCGGACGACGCCGTCGAGATCGACGCTACCGTAGCCATGAACAGACAAGGAGGCGGTCGACGACGTAAACTTACAGATCTGGCCGTTGATCAGGTAATCAAAAGAAAAAAGACGAATTTGTTCTGCCCCATAAATTTGTCAAATCAATTGTGCTTCTCTATTTGTCTCGCTCGTTTTCTCAACCCCCAGCTACCCGGGAGCGAGTTAGAAAAACTGGCTGCCGTCATCCAAAACAGCGTCGGCTTCTCAATTCAAGACCGAATCGCTCTTAGCGACATAGCTTCGTTTGAACGAGCGCTAGGCATTAAAATCGTTGTATTTCACAGATCGAATGCCATGGTCTTAGAAACGTACAAAAATTCTGACGAACCCCATCCCAAAACGGTGTTCCTCTATCTACATGATAATCACTATTATATGATCATGAATCTGACAGGCTTCTTAGGTTCGCCATACGTCTGTCAATTTTGTTACAAAAGTTACAGCAACCGCAGAGACCATCAATGCAAGCACGTCTGCAATGTCTGTTTTGACGCCGAATGTCACAGGTCCCCTAAAAGAACCATACATTGTCCCGATTGTTTGCGCTACTGTAAATCGAGCTATTGCTTCGAAATGCATAAAAAGAACCCTCCTCCTGGTCAAGAATCCCCCTCCTGTGATATTATCAAATACTGCAAACTATGCGGGCTGCGTTACTACGTTAAAGCGGGTGACAAGAAAGCAAAACACATATGCCCGACGGACAAATGCGTCCACTGTCGAGAACATCTGACGGAACACGGGACGCACCAATGTTTCATACAGCCCCTAGAGCCTAAGGAGCCATGCGAGAAATATATTTTCTACGATTTTGAAACGTGTTACGAAAACGGGCGACACGTGGCTAATTTTGTTTGCGCAATCACTTTCAAAGGGAAGAAATTTACGGCGGAGGGTACCGACTGCATCGCTAAGCTAATCAACCGCTTCAGAAAACCCCGATATATTGGCTACTGCTTCATAGCTCATTACGCCTCCAGATTCGACTCCTTTCTGATTCTCGAGTATTTTTGCAAAGCCGGGATTGCGATTGAGGTCATAATGCAAGGCTGTAAATTAATTTACATGTACGACGAATCGTTTGGCCAACGATACATCGATAGCTACTCATTTTTTCCAATGGCCCTTGCCAAAATGCCCGCGGCGTTAGACTTGACGACGACTGAAAAAGGCTACTTCCCCCATCTTTTCAACAGGGTGGAAAACGAGAACTATGTTGGACCATACCCCGACAAAAAGTTCTACAACTACGATAACATGTCGGATAAAGACCGTGAAAAGTTTGATGCATGGTACAGCACGGTTGAGGGGGAGCAGTTTGACTTCAGGCAGGAACTGTACGCGTACGGGGTTAACGACGTCGTCTTATTACGCGAAGGCTGTATGAAATACCGTCAGGCGTTCCTAGAATGCACCGAAATTGACCCTTTTGGGTTCACGACGCTCCCCAGCTGTTCGATGGGGGTCTTCAAAACCCATTATCTCGGCAGAAACACCCTCGCTCTCACGCACAACAAAGCGTACATCCATCAGAATAAGTCCTACTCAAGTGGCTCGATCGAATGGCTCGAGTATGTCAAAAAGACTCGAAACGTGGATGTTCACCACGCCGTAAACCACGGCGAAGTATCGATCGGTAAGTACTTTTTAGATGGCGTCTACCAGCAAGACGGTGTGCAGCACGGCTTAGAATACGCGGGGTGCATCTTCCACGGTCACTGCTGCCGCTTTGCACCCCATGAGTCACACCCCTTGTCGGGAGTACCCTATGGGGTTCTCAGGAGACAGTTTGACGATAAGATCGAAATTCTGCAGAACGCGTACGGTTTACAAGTCGAGGTTCTTTGGGAATGTGAATGGATCAAAATGAAAAAGACCGATCCCTCTGTGATAGAATTTATGGCCGGTTATTCAGCCCCGGAGAGACTGAACCCAAGAGAAACCTTGTATGGCGGCCGCACGAACGCTTATAAACTCTATCACAAAGTGAGCGGAGATGAGAAAATAAGGTATCTCGATTTCACCAGCCTCTACCCCTTCTGCCAGGCTAGGAAAAGCTACCCGATCGAACACCCCCAAATCATTTTCAAAGATTTTGAACCGATTGAAAATTATTACGGACTCATCAAAGCGACCGTGTACCCTCCCCGCAAATTACTGCATCCGGTTCTCCCTTACAGATGTCAAGGAAAACTCATGTTTCCGTTATGCAGAACCTGCGCTCACAATCAAAACCAGACCACGAGCTGTACCCACACGGATGAGGAAAGATCACTCTCCGGGTCCTGGGTATCCATTGAGCTTTTAAAAGCCATCGAGAAGGGTTATGTGGTAGCCAAGATTGACGAGGTTTGGCATTTTCCACAACGGTCAGACACGTTGTTTGTCGAATACGTCAAAACATTTTTGCGTTTGAAACAACAAGCGTCGGGGTACCCGTCGAATGTCGTCACGGACGCTGAGAAAGAAACTTACATTCGCGAGTATTTTGAAAAAGAGGGGGTTCAACTCGACCCCGAAAAGATCAAGCACAACCCCGCGCAGAGAGCTATCTCAAAGCTATGTCTGAATTCGCTTTGGGGACGGTTCTCTTTAAAACCAAATTTACCTCAAACGACTCTGGTGAACGACCCCGAAGATTTCACCAGAATCGTCTTCGGTAATACCGACACCTTGTCGTATTTCTCATTCGTCTCAGACAACGTGGCTCTCGTCCAGCATAAACCCAACAAAGAGGATGTTTGTAAGGCTCGCGACGTCAACGTGTTTATAGGGGCGTTCACTACGGCCCACGCCCGACTGGAATTGTACGAGTTGATGGACAGACTCAGCAGTCGTATACTTTACTCTGATACAGACTCCGTCGTGTTCGTGTCTAGGGACGGTGACTGGGAGCCGCCTCTGGGTGATTATTTGGGCGAGCTGACGAACGAAATAGACGATGGGGATTTTATCACGGAGTTTTGCTCTAGCGGCCCTAAATCGTATGGCTTTCGCACCGCTAAAGGCAAAGTATGCATGAAAGCTAAGGGGATAACGCTGAATGCTAAAAATTCCCAAGCCATCCGCCTGGATACCCTGATTGGTCTGGTTGATAGTTATGTGACGTCGTATGATAGTACCGAATACATCCTGGCTCACACGGAAAACATTGTGAGGGATAAAAAGACTCTCACATTGCACAACAAATCAGTCGTTAAAAGGTTTAAGGTGGTGTATAATAAACGCAGACTTTTGCCCGATTTCACCACGCTTCCTTATGGCTACTGATCAGATGATGCACAGAGGATCAATGGATGCTTCCGATTTTGATTTCAGACTTCAACATCCATTTAGTTGTGTTATCTCCGGGCCTTCCAATTCTGGAAAGTCTTATTTTGTGAAACTTTTGTTGGAAAAAGGTTTGAATTTAATTTCCAAGAAAATTGAAAACATTGTCTGGTTGTATGATTGTTGGCAGCCTTTGTACGACGATGTACTTAAATTGTATGACATTAAATTTGTGCAAGGAATACCAGAGAGTCTGAATGATGATGATTTGTTACCTGTCACTAAAACAAATCTTCTCATCGTGGATGATTTGATGCAGCAAGCTAGCGCCAATTTGGAGCTTCAAAGGGTTTTTACGCAGTACGTACACCACCGTAATCTCAGCGCTATTTATATAGTGCAAAATGTATTTGTACAGGGTAAATCCAGCCGAACCATCAGCTTAAACGCCAATTATATGATCCTGTTTAAAAATCCTCGGGACGTCAATCAAGTAGCGATGCTGGGACGCCAAATGTACCCCGGAAACACAAAATACTTTATGGAGTGCTACCACGATGCGGTCAACCAGCCTTTCGGCTACATAATGATAGACTATAAAGCAAAAACCCCCGAGCAGTACCGTCTCAGAACAGGATTGCTTTCCGACCGTCAAGTGGTTTACATCCCGAAAAAAAGAAGAAGAACGTGATCAAATCACCATGTCCGCCAGACTTTGTAAACATCTGCCGGTGTTAAAAATGCTACATAAAGCATCTCCTAAACAAAGGCGTCTTATTCTACAATCGGCGTCCGACGAATTCATTTTATCGTTGTGTGAAGTGGCGCTCAACATCCTCTACGGGACGATTCCGGTCAATCCACAACAGTACCGAAAACTGAGAAAGAGAAAAGCCGAAATTAAATTTGTAGCCAATAAAAAAATCGGCATAGCGGCAAAGAAACGAGTCTTCAACCAGAAGGGTGGATTCCTTTTACCGCTCCTGAGCGTCGCCGTACCCTTTCTTTCGAGCTTGATCGCAAACAGATAGGATGGAGTACGCCGAGAAGATGTATTTAGTCCCGCAACATCAACTGGATAAGGTGAGAACCGAAAATGTTCGCGAGAATATTCAACAGAGCGTGGAAAACGATTTGGACGGCGCCATGAGAAATATCTTACTCCGCACTGATTTGAACCCGTACGAAAAAGCAAAACTTTACACAAATACCCTGAGCAGGTTTTTGACCATCGTTAAACAAAGCGATCGGGAGATCGGAGTTTTAACGCAGTCGTTGCCCGATCCCGCTCCTAAAGATGAAGTACCGACCGCGGCTAGCGTCGAAGACGACAACGGTGCTGAGGAGCATGTGGTGGATGAAGTTCTGAAGAATGTACCTTCGAGAAGTGTGAAAAACAGCAGATACATATTAGACAAGATGTCTAAAGCTAAAGGACTAAGCGCGTGGAACGAATCGGGGGAGTTTGTGTTCAGGGGTAAAGCCGTACAAGGCTCACACATGGTCGATTTGTTAAAAAATGTCACGGCACCGCAAAAGGTTCGGGATAACCGGAGACCTGTAGGATGGTCAGAGTTTCTACACGCCTTTGCCGAATTAAACATCCCTTTTTCTACAGTGCCGAATCAACAGGTCAGGAGCACCATTAAATCTCTAAAGAGTAAACCCGACACCCCTAGCCCACCCCGTGTCAGACCTTCCAAAAGGGCACGAAGACAATCACGCTCGGTGTTTCCAGAGTCCGAAGACTCTGTGTTTAAATCCCCGACTATCGATCGAAGACAATGGTTGGAATTTTAACGAATCCTTTCATTTTGTATGTACATTAATATGTATCTTATGATTAAATAAAAGACGATTAAAAATATAATGGTTTCAAGATTTTTATTTATATGTCAGACATGTCTGCACGCAGTGAACGCAGGACAACATTGTATCAATACAAACATACGGTCTTAATCTCTTCACAAATAGGGACACCATTTTATCATTTTTAATATAATCATCGGTGTATAGTTTCATCACATGATCATAGCCGTATCCTCTAGCTAGATGATATAGAAAAAACAGACAGTGCTGACCGCAGGTGTCCGATGAATAATCCTGGACTCGTCTGCCGGAATATAATACGTCGGCATCGTTGGCTGCTAGAAAGTCATTGATGCTGGTTGGAAAGCGATGGCTGGTGGGGGGGTTGCCGAAGCTGTCGAAAAAACACGCGCCCCCGTCTTGGGTTAAATAAACGGCGACCCAGTGCTCCCCCGGCATGCTAGCAGGGTCGGTGTTCACGATACAGGCCGACGGTAAGATCCTTATGGGTTTTTCGGGTAGTTGATCGCTCGGTAGAACGCCGAGAAAATGAGTCCTGCAGGTAATTTTATCCATGATGGCAGTGAGTTGCAGCGTGTTCATCTCAATAGTAGTCTATGAGTACCTGTCGGCGGTTAGACAATTCAATGATGCTGTCAAATACCGCGTAAACAATTAAATTAATGGTATTCGGCAGCGGTTTTCTGAAACGAGCTTCGACTCTGATATTCCCGGACTTGATGAGGGAAATGTGCTGACCGCACTCTTCGTCGGGCGTGAGGTTAAATGCGTAAAGCGTGTATCCGTTCAGGAAATCATTCCTGCCGAAACAGAGCGGTTGGTCTTTAAGATGTCTCCCGGTCGTCATCACCAACTGATAATATTCGCGTACTGCCAAACCAGCTTCGAAATTGGGCTGTAGAGGCTTGGCCGGGTACTGTTGTCCGTCAACGTAGACGGCTAAGAATTCAAGGTCGTAGTGTTTGAACGCGAATGGATTTTTTGCGTAGGAACCGGTGAATGCGTCGTTGTCGACCATGGCAATGACGATAGACTTTGGCAGTGTTCCTAAAAACAGATTTTCCTGATTCGAAACACGAGAGCCGGCCGGTATGGAGAACGATTTTAGACTGACCCTATCGACAGGGTACTTGGCCGTTGTAGAGAGCAACGTCTGGGCGTGAGCCAGTCTCACCGGCGGTGATACAGTAACTTTCTTGACAAATAGGGATGCGGCCACTATATTTAATTTGTAAGCCACATCGTCGGCCCTCATCAGACAGAATTCATCTTTTGCTTGAATTAGGCGTATCTTGATATCCACCCCATTTATCATAAGTTTCTCTTGGAAGAATATATCGCTGTGTATGGGGGCTAGTAGTTCCACCTCCTTGCTTTCGCTGGTGTAGCCTGATCTCTTTGTCAACCCCGCGTTATGGCCTGCCGGGTCTTGAACGTCCATATGACCCGCCGTGTCTTTATGGAACAATCCGGCGCTGAAGACAGATTCCAACGTATCTTTACCGTAGTTGATCAGACTCTCGATGATACAGCGATAAGGGTAAGTGCTCGAACTCTGAGATATCAGACGATCGCCAAGGGTCACGTCGACTTGTGAAAACATAGTGGCTCCGGGGTAGTTGATTAGACCCACCTTGGCAGGGTGTGCAATCTCTTCCCCGTTAGGTTTCGTGATTTTCACCCGCAGGTAGAGCATCGTGTTATTGAGATCCACATAATCATCGCCGTTGCCTGCGATAAAAAATTCCAATGGTGCAGAGCCCGATATGGCCGATAACGGTGCTACTTCTAAATAGCCATTTTTCTCAATAACTGTCTGTGTCAGCGGGACCGAAAATAAGTCCAGCTCAGACTTGATGCATTCACCCGACATGCGATGGAGTAGTGCCATGTTAGAATATGGATTTTGCGGCTCTCTTGATCGATACGTTTCGACTAACAGACCTCTTACGCTTTCTGCGTACGAGTGAGCGCTTGTTTGATCCGCGCACTGTTTTCTTCTTCTTCTTCTGTACCACCCGTTGGCCACGCCTCCTCACACCCGGCGGCTTAGACATTCTCTTACGAGCCATGACCATGAGACCGGATCCGTCTTGAGCTTTATCGTTATGCGAACGCGTCAATACGTTTGAGACGACGTCGGATACTATATTTTTAGCAGCTGATTTTAGGTGAGGTTTCGCGATGCTAAATCCTCTTTTTAACAACGGTACGGCCATCCTGAACAGACCTCTGAATAGGCCTCCTAACCCCGCACCGTACATAACTCCCGATCCCGAATACCCCGGCAAACCGGAACCGGCCTGATTTTGGTAATAGCTCACATAGTCCGCGGTATTGGACTCTCCGGGTCTATAATAAACCATTTTTTTAAAGAATAGAAATATTTTTTGGTTTAAAGTGTAGTTTTACGATGACTTTCCCGTAAGAAAATGGTACTTCGTGGTTTTGATCGTCCTTCAACTCTATGACGATGCTGCTGATGTGATCCTTGTTGATCGATGCGTAATGGGGGTTGTCGTATCTAGCAATGACCGCGTCGTTGCCTTTACCCGTTATATGTACACATCTCAAGAGGGGCACGTGCGAATCACCGACCGCTTGATATTGGATGATGTCCGTGTAAACGTACATTGTATAGAACCCAGCATTGATGTCGGATTGATGAGGAGCGTATGTGATGACGTCCGTAGTAAAATCGGGTTCTTTATGATCGTTTAAACCTCCGAGAGGTTTTTTAGTCATTCCTAAAATAGTGGCTAGTCTTCCTCGGAAACTCACTGAAATGTTTGGTTTCGCGACCAGAAAGACTTTGTTTTTTAATTCGTCGTGATTCAATACGGCCGCTGGTGTGATGAGTTGATTTATAGCCCGGAGGATCGCGCGAATGTTTGCGTAGTAACCCCCGCTTATGTGTAATTTCGTAATGATAGAAAAACCAATATTTGAGGGATTGCTATCCGGGGGTTCCGGGGTCGTATGTAGGATGAAATGACCATCTTCGTCATTAAAGTTGTACCAACTTCTAGGATATTCGATTTCGGCGAGTCCGACTTCCCATTGTCCTTTCAAGTCTATAGCTTTAGCCAACCTGGTTGTATAGCTGGCTATACGATTTTCAGGATAAACCGACGACGACGCATTGCATGGCAACGTGACGTAGAACCCGTGATCCTCCATGATGCTCCTTCGCTCGTATGGTCTCATCCGTTAACGACTGTGCGTTTTAAGGAGATTGCAAGTCCAGCAGAGTTTTTTTATCTATATAACTATTAAATTTTGAAGGCCATCCTAGCCATTTCACTAGAACAAGCGTAGATTTCCCCTGTTTTTTCTGACCTAAAATCTTTTCCACCTTAAAAGATTTGTTTTTACTCACAATTATTTTTTGCAACTCTTCTTCATAAAAAACCCCATCTATGACATCGCCATCATAATCCTTGAGTCTGTAGACCGGGGGGTGACGCGGAATACATGAGGATACTGTGAAAAATTCTTCCGTGTAGTTCTGCTCATAACCTTTGGCGAACGGTCCTCTCACTTTAGAAATCCTGACAACGTCGCCGACTTTGAAATTAAATACGGTCTTCTTCTTCTTCTTTATATCGCCGTACAAATTTTCAAACACTTGACCCTCATTTGCTTTGTCGACGTCCACGGGTCTCATTCTGATACTTCGGTGATAACTGCTGTTGTACCCTTGAATAATGTCTTGTAAAACATCAATGTATCGGCGGGAATTTGTAGCCGTTAAAAATCTCCACATGCGGCTTTTTAATGTTCTATTAAATCGTTCTACGACGCTGGCTTTCAAATCGGTAGCGGTGGCGAAGTGGTTGATGTCGTGCTTTTTCATCACATCTTGAAAATGTTTGTTAAAAAATTCCTTTCCCTTATCCGTCTGCAATTTCTGAGGTACACGACCCTCTTCGAGTATAGACTGGAACGCTTTAGTGACCTCAATGCCACTCTTATTCTTCAAAACTCTGACCCATGAGAACTTGCTAAATACATCTATGCATGTCAGTAGGTATTTATGACCGTCATTATCCTTGGCGTAGGCAGTCATGTCGACAAGATCAGCCTGGAACTGTGTATCGATCCCATACACAACCACTCTATTTCGTTTGTATTTTATAGGTGCTGTTTTGTGTAATGTGTAAGCATCCTCACCCGCCAACCAATCTGAAACCTCTTTATCGCTTAGACGGACGCCGGTATCTTTTAAGACGGCGTCTTTTAATCGTTTTTTACCCCCTAGAGAGCCGGGGTTGGACGGTGTATAATAAGCCTTTTTCATGAGCTCCGACATGCTGTCGTTTCAACCGCCGCAAAAGAATAACGCGTACAAGTATTTTGAATCAATCTTTTATTTAAAAAAATCCGTTACAGGATACATGCAAGATCTAAGTAAAAAATGGAAATAATACAGGTAGAGTAAAAAAAAAAAAATGGATATAACGACATTACAGGATACACAGTAAGTACAAAAAGGATATAATGATGTTAATATAACACAATCTAACTAAAAATGGATATAATAAGTAGCAGTAAGTAAAAAACAAAATGGAAAATAACATTACAGGATACATAGTAGCTAAAATGGATATAATACAACATTACAGGATAGACAGTGGCTAAAATGGATATAATACAACAGAGTAAGCTAAAAAATGGTTAGTAAAAAAATAATAATGTAGTAAATGGTTAGTGATAATGACATTACTGACTGTCTAACCAGAAAAGAAAGTCGCGACAGGCCTTCATGTTTTTGTCTAGGATGAAATCGATATACATTTCGGTAATTTTGGCAGAGTCGTCATCATCACCCTTTTTCTTTATCAACTCGGTACATACATCTGCCACGTAGGTACAAGTACACAACACGTCTGAGATTGTGATCTCAGCGCGTGATTCACACATCATTTCTAGAATAGCTTCTATCATTACATCGGGTGGATCGAGACCATCAACACATTTTTCAATCAAATCGTCCCATGCATTAGCCATCCCTCTCATTATCGGCATATTCTTCTTGAGATTTGCCTGACGCGTAGTGTCATGACCAACTGGGATATCAGGGTGGGCAGCGTCCGCAATAATCTTATCCAGTAGCTCGGTCATCTGATGTTTGAAATGGTCTTTAAACACGAGTTCCAAACAGCTCCTTAGACTACAGACTACACCCATCGCGGAGGGGGGTTGGTCACTCTCCATTCACAATTGAGAGACCTTGCCAGAGATCAACGACGTCGTAGACTATTTCCTTGCAGGGTTTGTCCAGAAGTTTCAACCTGATTTCTTCTAGCTTGGCAATGATGAATGGTTCGTCTTTTAATTCGTGCAGAATACCCCCGACTGTCCCTTGAATACGCTGGGGGTGAGATTTTAGCCCGCAGCGGTTTAGGAGAATGCCGATGATGGAATGGAAAAAGGGCTTAAACAGCTTGCCTGACAGCTCGTCAAAGTGTGTGTCGAAGTAGAAGTTGGGAGGGTCAAACAGGCAGGAATGTTGCAGCTGGCTGGGGTGGTCAATCGCACACCCCTCGCAGTCGGCCTTCAGCTTATCACCGATGAGATGTTCCAGCAGCACCACGGTTGCTGCTTTTACGATTTTGAATCCGACGTCGCTGAAACATCCGTCTGTAGCGTCGTGACCGGCTTTAGCACTGGGGAGGTAAGTCAGGTTGTGTGATCCGAGGTCCGAGCCTAATTTGTCCAGCCAGTCTTTGGAGCGTTTGATAGTTTTAGCAGGACCGTGGCCGCAGTCGCATTCGATTAACGGGTCCCAGTCGATTTGGAGGGGCGATTGCCAGTCTTTGTGAAGGTCCGATGATCCAAGGGGGTAAGTCAGACAATAGTCGCTTGCGTTGTCGTCAGGAGGGTCGAGAATGCTGCCGAAAGAGATGCCGCAGCTGCACACATGAGCGGGTTCTGAAGCGCCGTCTTCAGCCATGGTTTATAAATGTTGCTTGAGAGGGTTTGGCCGCTGACTTTATGTCAGATGCAGTAAAGGGGCGGGGACGTTGTGGCGCTTCAGCTGTGGTTTATAAACGACGTCTGGGAGGGGGTGACCGTCGAGGTCCCGGATGTCTGTAGTGAATGGGGGGTGAATACCCCGCGTATGTACTGCTGCGCGGACATCTCTCAGGGTGGAACAGCTGCACTTTAATTTTGTTGTAGCCGTCGTGCAGCTCGCACCATTTGAACAGCTTGTTTATGATTGAAAACATAATATCCAGCTGACTCAGATCTTGCCACTTGAACAAAAATTGCATTTCATACAGATTGTTATGCTCGTTAGGCAGGACGACCCCTGACCGATCTTCGGTGAGCTTTGTCTTGTCATCACAGCAGAATATGTAGACAGAATCATCCGGGTTCTTTTTAGTGTGGTCACCTACCACGCGGTACCGGACATTCGGGGTGACCCCGTCCCACTCTCCAACGTAGAGAGGTTCTTGACCGCCGCTCTTCAGATCCTTCCACACAAAATTGTAAAATAATGCCCAGTCTTTTTTAGGAAATACAAGACATGCGTCTTCCCCGGGGTGAAACTCGCCCGCGCTGTCGGTGGTGTAGAGTATAACAACTTGAGTTGTTTTATGAAATCTGTACCCGATTACACGCTTGCTGTTCATCATAAATTCTCCTTTAGTCCATTCCGAAAGTTCATGGAGAAAGCTTGTCAAACGGACGTGCCCATAAGGTTTTCTCGGCGCCATAGGTAGACTGGTCATCAGACTGTCGAACGTCCTGCTGCGCAACCCCGCATCTGGGGTTTCAGGAGCTGATAATCCGTCCATGCTCATGTAGCTCATGTTTCTCTTTTTGCTGATAGCTGTAGAACACACTGGCCCCATTTATATATATATACACTGCTCTGGGATGTGGCAGGGTGGGAGGGGAATTTTCTGATAACAGCGACTTCAAAAGATAAAACCTTCTGTCAATAACATGATTTATTATACCGCATTCAAAACAAAAAAACCAACTGTCAAATTCATCAAAACAAAAAAACCTAATGTCATAAACCATCAAAACCAACTGTCAAAGTCATCAAAGACATCAAAACCAACTGTCAAAGTCATCAAAGACATCAAAACCAACTGTCAAAGTCATCAAAGACATCAAAACCAACTGTCAAAGTCATCAAAGACATCAAAACCAACTGTCAATCATATGATTTATTATGACAATAGGTCAAAAACCAACTGTCAAAAAACATCAAAACCTAATGTCAATCATATGATTTATTATGACAATAGGTCAAAAACCAACTGTCAAAAACATCAAAACCTAATGTCAATCACATGATTTATTAAACAGGAAGTCCCGCCTTTACAGGAAGTCCCGCCTATACAGGAAGTCCCGCCTTTACAGGAAGTCCCGCCTATACAGGAAGTCCCGCCTATACAGGAAGTCCCGCCTACACCGGATGTCCCGCCTATACAGGAAGTCCCGCCTACACCGGAAGTCCCGCCTACACCGGAAGTCCCGCCCCCCTATACCGGAAGCCCCGCCCACCTGTCAATCAATCAAATTTTGACATTTGGTGTAGTATATTAACTACTTAAAGACGAGCTATACGTGACATCCTCTCAATCACAGGGCTGAGATCATGATCGTGTCCTACTTTCAGAGTCGACTATGCCTCCCAAGTGCCACGCCGAGCATGATTAATGTGTTTCAGTGTGCTTTCCAAACGGAGGTACAGTATTATACCAGCCTTAACTGAAATTCTGTTGACATTTGGAAATTAACACTGCCAATTCACTTCCTGCTAACATGCCTCCTCTGGAGGTACAGGATTCAATTCTCCTGACATTTTCGTAATTCTATAGACGTGTACTTTTGGGAATCGGTTATAGCCGACCTGCATGTTCGACCTTGTCGAGCAGTGTAAGCGTCAAAACAGCGGCCTGAGGAATGGGACCTGGAGATTTCGTGACAGCTACGTTCAAATATTTAATCACACACTTCGCAGACGGCCGACTCATGCTAACTACCCTGCTTTCTCCGTTTTTTATCTCACCTTGGAGAACTGTTGTCTTCTGGAAGGTGTCGGAACGGCTGATTAGGTTTGATGAGCTGTGTTTTTGTAATGAGCAGGATTTAATAGCCGACTATTAGAGGTAACAGAGCACTCAGTTAGATGGAGTTGAGTTTTTGCTTCTTCTGACCATCTTCCATGGTGCAATTGATGCAATCTATTTTTAAAGGTATAGTTCACCCAATTGATGAAAATTCTTGCATCATTCCAAATCAGCATGACTTTCTTTTCTCCGTGGAACAGAAAAGCAAATGTTTTAAAGAACATTCACACTGTTAGTTTCCATACTGTATCAAATAAAGGTTATTGGTTGGCATTTATGGTTCCATGAAGAACCTTTAACATCCATGGAAACGTTCCATTGCACAAGCATTTTATAGCAGAAAAAAATGCTTTTGTTTTTAGATTATTAATGTTCTTCACACTACCAAAAAAATTTTTCTTTTAAGAACTCTTCACTGAAAGGTTCTTTGAGAAGATTCAATGGAATCTCTGTGGAAACCCCGTTTTAGTATCTTTTTTTCGATGTGGATAGAATGGAGAGAAATCTGTTTTCTAGGGTTGGATGGTTCTTCAGGTTGCTTGGTAACTTGCAAATTACCAAACACTTGTCTTTGCTGTTTGGATGTCCCTCCATTTTTTCATTCTCTCTCTCTCCCTCTCTATTTTGTGTCCTTTACTGTGCCTAATTGTTATTTTGAGTTGGCTTGCAAATTCAACATGTATACATCCTATTTTTTTTTTTTACTTTTTTTGTAAAAGTTTTGATTTCCTTTTTTTCTCCTCATTCTCCCCCTCTTTTCTGGTTGTCATGGTTATCAAGCTTTAAACTGAATGGGATTTGCAGTCTAATGGTTGTCTAGGGTATGTGCGATCAGGTAATGGCAGAAGAGTGAACGTACAGGGAAGTATCTGCTTCAGGACGGGAGGTCACAGCTGGAATATCCCTTGATGCGGTTTTGCTCGGAATGAGATCTGATTATGCTGCATATTGAGGGAACATTTGGTGTGGCATGAGACTAAATCATGCATAAAGGCACTTCTGCCAGAGTAAACATCACATACGACTATAATTATGCTCGTGTCTGTGCCAGATAACACTGTGCTGGAAGTGTTTTCTGGGGAGCAAAAGCTTTAAAAGTTTTGCCCCTTGGGTCACAGCTAGTTCCTGTCATGCCAAGCGAGATGAGCATTTATATATTAGCTGCTGTATTATACAAAATCTTTATACACTAAATTATTATGTATTATACACTCTCGTATGGATCTTTATTCTTAGGGCCCAGAGAGCACTGATGCATGCACATTAAAGAACACAGACACATCCAGATCATTTTATAAGAGCAGCGCAAATTAGTGTCTGGTTTAAGACATGCTTTTTTGGGCATTAAATAATGGAGCAAATACCAGTAAATTGACGAGCACAAATCTTAGTAAATCACTTTGTGTGATTTGTTTAAATACTCTCCTCCCATACATTTTGCGTCTAAAAGGGAAACTTACTACAAAAATCAGGCAGTCGCAAAAATAACTGTCCACGCCTTTTCAGCATTATTTTTTTCACTGTGTGTCTTCAGTAAATCCTGACAGTATTTTTTAACGCCAAATTCACAAGTTTGTGTGCCCATATAATCTTAGTGAAAGTGGTAAACAGATTTGGCTTGCTGTCTGCTATAGAGGGGCTCGGAGAGGATATTCTACCCGAGCTCCTGTTGCCCCCCTATAACAGGCAAAATTGTACAAAAGGAGGAGCAGGGGAGGAGGAGGGATGCTGCAGGAACTAAAAAGTGGGAAGAGGTAAGCTGCTGGTTTTATACCTTAGTATTAATTGGAAGATTAGATGGGTGTACTCCTCCCAAAATTACGTTTAATAACTTCACATAGGGTTTGTGTTGGTGCAAGCTTTTCGTAAATCTGAAATAAAAGACGTTTAAACGAACAAATTAAAATTGTGGGGTAACGCAGCGCTGTTTTACTTGATCAAAACAATCATACTAAAATACATGTGAGTATGTTCAAAGTTATGTTATAACGTTACTCTGTTTCTTAAATTCTTATATTGCAAATTTCCCTGGATTTAAACATTGCTGGAAACATGTGGGATAATGTAAGCACACAATTGAATAAAGTATATAAAACTGTGTTGCCGGTTTTCGGTAGCCTAGAAATCTAGACGCACCCTAGCGGCAGAGCATTTATTTTGACGCGAGTGTAGTCTAGCAACTCTCGGTAGACCTGCGAGCTGGAAAAACCAAACTTTGGTCAGGCCAATCACATCATGTGTAGAGTCGGTGGGCAGGCTTAACATAATGACGGCACGTCACGGTTGCGGAGGTTTTGCGTGCTACTCGTAAACAAAGCTGACGAACAGCGGTCTTTTGAATCGGCTTTGGCCGTGACTCTGTAAGACTTGGAGTTAAGCTTTTCTTTGAGAAAAAACAAAGAACGGCACTGAAGTCATTCTTAAGAAAAGAAGAAATGTTCGAAGTTTTGCCGACCGGATACGGCGAAAGTCTATCAACTAACATTAGCTCGGCTTCACCTTCTTCTTCGCTCTGGTTGGTTGTGGCGCTCATGGAGCTATCCAATTGCGTGCAGAGGGAATTTGAAAGACAACCATTTATCCCGCTCCTCGGATTGAGCCCTGCTAATGGTGAGTTTCCAGACCCAACATCTTGATGTGGGTCTGGCTTGTCAGGCTAGGTTTTTGGATATTTTAATGCAAAGATCTTACACATTGTGCCTTTAACTGCTTTTTGCAACCACTGCCAGCGTTTTAATATATATATAATATATAGTTTTCATAACTTTCCTTGCCCCAAAATATATTTTGTATGAATAGCTGAACATGCAATATATCAAACGAAAGAACAGAGCCTCTGCAAAAAAAATAAAATAAAAATAAACCTTTTATTTTAGCTTCATGCATTCTTTTTTAATGAACACTTGAATGTGGGTCAGATAAATAAAAAAAGCAACATTTTGAACAAAAAGAAAATCACTTGTTTCTGCTTCTTTTCCTGTGTTTTGATCCAGAGATTCTGTTCTCTTTCAGTGTACCCTTTAATAAATGGACTGCATTTATATAGCGCTTTTAACAGACATTCACCCATTCACACACCGACGGCGGTGTCAAGCCATGCAAGGCGCCATCCAGCTCGTCGGGAGCAGCTGGGGTTAGGTGTCTTGCTCATGGACACCTCGGCACTTGGTCAGGTGGAACCGGGGATCGAACCACCAACCTTCCAGTTTGTAGCCAACCTACATGAACCACTGAGCCACTGCCGCCCACAAATAGTGAAAATAATAGTGAAAACACGGAAAGCCATACAATTCTGTTAATGGCGGAGAAGCGTTGTCTCATAAATGAGATCTGAGCACATGGTCTGAAGTGCATGGCGCAGGTGCACTTAGGGCTTGTCCAGATTCGCTTTTGCTAGTTTAACGATGGAAAAAACCATGCGCATGGTCCAAAAGGGTTGTACCTAGTCTCTCAATGAGTCATGGGTGTGTTTTGGGCGTAACGTGCAAACAGAGTCTCATCTCGCATTCCCTTTAAAAGCCAATTGGGCTTGCACTATGGCGGATCTTGCGAGCGGAAAGACTGAACACTTCTCCAGAGAGGAATCCTTTTATTTTTAATATTTGGCATGTTTGTGTGCTGCTGCTCTGTCCCTGTGTTATAAGCTGAGTGTACGTGCGTTGTGCTACCGCCTTTAGGCGCATATTACTAACGTGCCCTTTAAATAACACAAAAAAATACTGTGCTATTGACTTTAGACCAGGTTTTTGTTGGTCAATGGCGCAGTCGTTTTCAGTTGCCTCAAAATAGCAACGCGCCAACAATGCGCCTGAACACACCTCGTTTTCACGCCCATGGGCAAACAGATGGGCGCGAGTGCATTTATTATTGAAACAACTGGCCGTGAAAATTATAAAATGAAACTAGCAAAAAATACTTGCGTCGTATTGTGTCAGGTGTATGATAGGGCCCAATGTCTTTAATTGACAGTTCAGTTACATGTATGTATATGAGAGATTTCTTTCAATGAAACTTATAAGTTGTTCTAAGTAAATTGAACAGAAGCAGTGGGACAACACAGTAAGCTTGGAGTAAAGAGAGCCAATAGGCCATAAATCCTCTTTGAGTGGTGGGTTTAATCTGTGGCCCTGTGTCATCTGGCATGGCCGATGTGACGCAGCCTGACACCAGGCATCAGGTCTCTGGAGGGGGCGGCAGTTCGATCTTCTTTGGAGGATACACTGAAATGTTGAGTGACAGGCTGTGTTTATCTCACTGATCTCTAACATCCATTTCTTCTTGTGGACTCTGTTTTAGAAGAGAATTTCATTCTCACATAGAAGAGACTCATTCATTGCGCTCTTCATGAGATGTGGAGGTATACGTGGTACATCTGGGGTCACATTCATCTTCTTCAAACGCCTTGCATTATGCTGGATGCTCAATGAACAATTTGTCCTTCATCGGGGCGGTCTTTTTTATTGTATGTTTCATCATTGCAAGCTATTCTTAACTGTGCTGGGTGACACATCCTGCCGAGCAATGTGCTTTTGGGATTTGTACTGGGATGTGTTAAAAAGAAGCACCTGGCCTTTTCTTTGTCAGCACTTACCTGATATTGCTTGCAACATGAAAATTTGCTTAAATAAAATGTGCTCATTGGAGGTTAATCTGTCATCACAATGAGCTCTATATATTTATATATATATATATATATATATATATATATATATATATATATATATATATATATATATATATATATATATATATATATATATATATATATTCTCTTGCTTTATTTTATTGTATAGTTGCATTAATATCTCAAAGCAAGACTCAGTTGGATGCTGTTTATCACATATTGTAAATGATCTGTGAAAATGTCAGATCACTCTGAGTACTCAGTGTTAATTACTCTGCTTATTTTATTTTCACAATAGCAGCTGAGTCATAAATGTGGTTTTGGTCTGCCGTTAACATTAAGCATCACATTTCGAGGGTCGTTTTTGCATCACCGCTTATCAAAGGTGTCTGTGCAAAATCTGCTAAAACGTTGAACTGAGGGTTATTTGATGCAGAAATGAAATTGTGTTCTTTTTGGATCGAGATGGATTTGATGCATGCATCAAAATATTGTTTTTGTTCAGTGCTGGTGCAAGTCTTTATTTATAATAATCATCAAGATTGATCACCATCACATTGAATACAAATGGCAAATGTTATTTAGAGACAACAGCACAAAAGTAATAATAATAGCCATATTCAGAGACTACAAATATATTTTTTTCTCTCTATTATATGGACGTAAAAATGGATATATAGTTTTAGTCATATGTGCAACATAATGTTATGCTTTCACTCATGAATATAAAAAGGCAATTTCCTCCAAAATGATAATCACAAGACACGTGGTATATAATAGAGTGGTGTTGCTGTTTTCTATGTGGCCAGAGTTCAACAAACCTGTTTCTCAATGTCAAGGTTGCAGTATATATCAACCTTGTACTTGCCCTTCATGTCAGGGGTGGTTTGCACAACACAACACTTGCCAAAGGGCCAAACGAAATTACCTTTTGCATTCTGAAGAGAGCAATGCAATGCACAGGCCCTTATATTAGTATATATTGGTGTGGTTTGGTTAATACAAATGTGTTTTCAAGTCTTTATAGGTTGCATAATTTCCCCTCAGAAACGGAAAATGATTCAGATTTATGATAGTAAAAGTTTTTAATGGGAAAGCATCTCTATGATTGACATTTAAACATTTAAAAATGCATTGTAGATGAGTAAAAATTGGCCAAAATTGGTTCTGATACATCAGTCACGGCTGATTACAGGAAAAGCAAAGTACACCCACGGCTGCCATGTTTGGGTGGTGGTGTAGTTTTTCTCTCAGGGTGTGGATTAACTAAGCTGGTTTGGCGGATAAGCCACGTCCTTGAAGAACAATGATTTACAAGATGGCCTGTGCATCCATGGCATTGTAGAGACAAGGCTGGAAGAAAATGCTAGCCAATGAGAAAGCCATTGCTCTTGTTCCCTATCAGACACATCATCCATTATTAATGGAATACTGCATTAGGATGGCTCAGGAGAGATAGTAGCTAATGGAGTGAGAGGTGGAGAGAAAGCACATCGATGAGACTGACATCGTATACAGTGTAACTGGACCTCTAATTTTTTGTTTATCACCTGGAGAAGATGCAGTTTCCATTGCACCCTTTGAGAAAAATCACACCAGTGTCCAGCTCAAAGACGATACAAGCTCACTTCTGTTGGATGTTGCTTTAAGAATTAATATTTTAGGTGACAGTGTGCTTATTTGCATTTGTAACATAGCTTTCATCCTTGTTTTTGCAACTGTCTGTTGTGTATTTAAAGGTGCCCTAGAATGAAAAATTGAATTAACCTTGCCATAGTTAAATGACAGGAGTTCAGTGCATGTAAATCACATACAGTGAGTCTCAAACACCATTGCCTCCTCCTTCATATGTAAATCTCGTTTGTGAAAAACACCACGGAAAAATAGGCGAATCTCAACATAACACCAACAGTGATGCAATCGTCGGGATCATTAATATGTACGTCCCCCTACATTTGCCTAAGCAAGCACATGTTCACTGTCAGGCGAAACTGCGCAGCCGAATCATCTCTGCAGGTAAACAAGCGTCACGCGAGGATAGCGAACACTGCAGATCATGGACACCAATGTTATGTTCCAGGCTGTGCAGGGGATGTGAAGACGTTTCATACTCTTCCCACAGATAAAACATGTCAATAGGCATGGTTGATGTTTATTTATCGGATACCGCAACTTTAATTTAATTCAAATTTTTGCTCGGCCCATTTCACCACGGACAGTTTTTCAAACCTTGGACAATATCAAGCAGGCTTTGCTCAGCGTCTGATACTGAAGAAAGGGGCAATTCCAACCATATTCCTGCAAGCAGTAAGTGATTTTATCCACTTCTTGACTGTCTAAACCATTTCTAATTAAATTGAAAGTTTCTTAGAGAGACAACATTAATGATAATATTCCTGTAGTTTTCTATATCCAACACAAGATGCTAATACAGTAACAGTAGGATAATTTAAGTAGCTTACATAACTAAATAGTATGTCTAATGACAAAGGTTAATATTATTTCATGCCAGTGTTGTCATAAATTGCAAAATGCAGCCATAGATACGTAACACACTATGTTAGTTTAGTTGCTTACACATAGCTCACTAGATCCTTCTAGCTAACGTCACCACCTCCACCATTGAAGTTGAAACGATAGTAATTTTATATTTATTTATTTATTTATATTTTTGACAACTGAAGCATTTTAAATCAGTACTCTACTGTCAAACTCAAACGTTACTGTACAAACAACATATTTAAGCGCTACCCAGTTCAGTTTGTGATTCAAAGTGAAGAAGCTATCATTGTAAAATCATACAGGGACACATTACAATAATTAAAATGTTTTTACAATGCTAAAAAAGTTTTGACTGCTGATGTGTATATTTAATGCTATATGCTAGTTATCGTTTAGGCTGAAGTTCTGGTATGGACGTAATGATTTTGCAGATTCCTAATTAAAATAAAGACTTAACTTACCATTCAGAAGCGTTCATTTCCAATCTCAAAACATGTTGTTGTTCTTCAAAATCTGCATCTTCGTCAGAAACAGGCTCAAACATAAGGTTGAATGCCTAATCTCTCCATGGTCAAGACGGTCAGTAAAGTTGTGCCTGCTATCATTGAGCCGCAGTGAAACAGCCAATCAGAGCAGAACTCTGCATTAATATTCATGACCCTTCCAAATAAGGCAAAAACAGACCATTTCATCCTGGGGAAGATTTCTAGAGTTGTAAATGGACCTGTAAAACCGTATCTGGACAATTCTTGACCTTAAATAAGCCATATACCCTCTATGTAGATACCAGAGAACAATTTAAAATGTTATTTCAAATCATTCTAGGGCACCTTTAAAGGAATATGTCTTTTGTAATCCTTGTAAACATAATTACAATAGATACACAAAAGTTTGGGGTTGGTAAGGTTTTCGTAATGTTTTTAATAGAAGTCACCAAGGCTGTATTTATTTATTCAAAAATAAGTGAAAACATAAATAAATTGTTTTCTATTTTAATATATTTTAAAAGGTAATTATTTCCTGTGATGGCAAAGCTTCCTTCCGAAATCCTTCCTTTAATTTGCTGATTATGGTGCTTAAGAAACATTTCTTATTATCAATGTTGAAAACAGCTGCGTAATATTTTTCAGGATTCTTCAATGAAGAGAACGTTCAAAAAGAAATACAAAGTTCTGTTGTGAACGCAGACGCAGACTAAAAGGTCCTTAACTTAACCTGCTTGCAACCACATCATTCTCTAGGGCACAGCTGATTGGTTCCTGCTGTATAAGCAGCCAATGAGCTCACTGCTCAACCTTCAAAAACTTAGGGCGCTATTTTAACAATGGTCTGAAGCGCATGACGCAAGTGCACTTAGGGCATATCCGAATCCACTTCGGCAAACGGTCGGCGTGTTAGTCCAAAAACAATATAAAATTGATACAAATGTTCAATTAAAAGCTACCCTAAAAAAATTGTTTTAAGGCGAGATTTAAAAGTGCAGAGAGACTAAGCTTCGGTAAGGAATTCCATAATTTTGGAGCTAATGAGGAAAAAGCCCTATCATCCATCTGTTTTAGACGAATTTTTGGAACAACTAAAATTTTCAGATGAACGAAGGTTACGTGTCAGAGTATAGGGAATTAAAAGCTCAGACAAATATTGTGGTGTCAACCCATGTAAAGCCTTGTAAGTAAACATCACAATTTTAAAATCAACCCTAAACTTAACCTGGAGCCAATGCAAAGACTCCAAAATAGGAGTGATATGATCTCTCATCCTAGTTCTTATAAGGATTCTAGCAGCCAAATTTTGAACTACCTGCAATTTGTTTAAGGAAGCTTTGACACCAGAGCCAACAAGGCATTACAATAATCAATACAATAATAAATACAAAATACTGTACTGTACGAGATACTGTATTTTTAACATGTGGCTCAAATGTTATATTTGCATCAAAGATCACCCCCAAATTCTTTGTTTGATGCTCCATAATTGAACCATCAACAGTTAGGGATAGTAGTTGGTGGGGTGAACCAATGAGCATAGTCTCAATCTTCTCACATGTTAAGAACATTTTGAGACATACATTCGTTTATCTTAGAGATACATTTAGAAAGAAAATCCACAGGCACAATTTCATTAGGTTTTAAGTGTATGTAGATCTGAGTATCGTCTGCATAAAATTTTTATTTTAGACCAAGAGATCTCAAAAGCTGACCAAGTGGAAAAATATAAATGTTGAAAAGCAAAGGGCCCAAAATTGATCCCTGAGGAACTCCAGATTGCTCCAACACCGACCTCAGACCTAAATCCACCCATGGCAACAAATTGCTTACGATCAACAAGGTAGGACTTAAACCAATTAAGTGCAATATCAGAAACCCCAAAGACAGTTTCTAGACGAGTAATTAAAACCGAATGATCTACAGTGTCAAAAGCAGCACTGAGATCTAGAAGGATCAAAATTGAAAGACAGCCAGAATCGGAAGCAATTAGTAAATCATTAGTGACCTTAACCAGAGCTGTTTCAGTACTACGGAATTTGAGGAAGCAAGGTTGCAAAGGCTCAAACAAATTGTTTTCAGTTTAATGAGAAATTACCCATAATTGTATATAAAATGCATAATAAGTCAAGAAAGAGATGTAGTATGTGATCCAGGTATTCTGTGCATACAGAAAATGTGCTTATTGTGCGCAGTACACTATATAATCCAGAAACAGTAAGAGATTCTGAATCCAGCCAATGTTAATGATGCGTTTAGACAAGGTCACCTGTGACCTTCAAATTTGACTGTTAGTTGTAAATGTCAAGTTCAACAAAATAAGTACTGTTGTTCTCTCCAGGGAGTACAACAAATGGATATGGATGGGGATGGACAACAAATCTTCTGATATAGGTCACAAATGAATATAAAATCTCATTAGTTCATCATCATCACAAAAAATACATATACTTTACTGAGCTGAGGTGTTCGACAGAAAGAAGAGCACACACCATGGCACACTCTCAAGGGAGTGTGTGATCTTTTTTGCTCCGACGTCTGAAAAATATTTAATTATTTTGTGTTAGATGGTGACGGATCCACAAACGACATCCCAACCATTATTTTCAGATGCCGTACACTACAATCACAAACGAATAAAATAAAAGCATCATTCATTTTCATGCGCTGCACTCCATGCTGTTTTATGGCCATAAAACATTAAATGTCTGACGAGTCTCAAAGCAAAAATAATTCTGAACCCACTTCTCTTACCGACTGTAGATTTCAACCTCTGCCACATAGAAATCAGTCTGCATGGCAAATCACTTTCATGTACTGTAGACCATGAATGTATGTCAGTAAATTTTCATGTACTGTTGTAAGCTCTTATTAAGTAAAGATTTGCTTAGACATTTCTCTTATTTTCACCCTTTAAGATGTTGCTCTTTCTGAATGTAATTGGCATTGAGGAGTCTTGGTGATTACTTTTGAGGTGCTACATTTCCAGTGTGATAGTGAAAGTGCGAGACATGGCAGTTTGAGGGTTCCTCACAAATTATTCTTTTATAACAGCTTCTATAGAAAGAACCGGAACGAAAAAGAGCTGAGGATGACACAGGGAGTGGGAATCTTAATACCATATGTGCTCCATATAGAATGACCTATTTCTGCTTTAATAGATTTGTCTGTTTTCTTGCCATGCAGCATATTTGCAAATATTAACATGCTTGTCCAGATTAATATAAATTCTGATCTATTCCCAAAATATGTTATCTTGTACATTACACTTTAATAATGCTTTAAAAATATTTACATTTGAGTAAATCTGGGAGGTTCTGAAAATCAAGAGTTGACTCCACGAAGGACTCAACTCGACTGAAGGGTCTGGTGCATCCTCGATTACCAAACTACTGTACATCCAGAAAAGCCTTTTTGATGCATCCAGTGACTTTGAACAGTTTGATTCTGTTCACCATAAATATTAGTTCAGATTGATTCTGTGATCATTACAACATAAGGCGGCGACATTGAGTTGTTCACAATAGCATAGCAGCACTAATATGAATACGGATTTTAAAAGGACAGCAGCTACATAAAACATAGAGTAGCATAAGAAAGACGTTTATTCATTTTCACTAGTGCTTTGTCAAAAGAGCACTCATAAACAAAGCTGATAAAGTTTTAAAGAAAAGTAAACTCATTGCGTCACTTGCTGGACTTTGGTTTTAATTGGTTTAATAACACAAATGTTAGAGGAGGCAGACAGCTTAAAAACTGCATTTATGACCTAACTGACCAATCAGAGTGGATATTCAAATGATGCAAACTAAATTTACATAACCAGTCATTGTCAGAGGTAACCATTCAAGCCAATCAACTTTCAGTATCACATTAGTGCGTCATCAAACTCCTGTATGTTTAATTAATTAATGAAATGCAAATTAATAAATATAAATCTGCCCGAATATAGGATGAAGTTCCTCTACTATGATTATTATATGAGTAAATGTTCGATGGAATGGGGCTCTCCATTCATTTATATACAAAAGTCAGGTCATAGACTGTATGCACTGCAATATTTTTTGGGAGAGATTGTTATTTATTATCAAGACTATTTTTTAAATATCATGGGGATATTACAGGAGGATTTACAGGGTTTACAGGAGGATAATTATCATAACATATATTAATATAAAACCTGCTGCAATCGTTTCAACCTGCCTTTGCTTGTCCAGCATTTGTTTGTTTATTATTTTTTATTTATCTTTAATATCTTAATATTAACAATCATAATATTAAATATATATATAGTTTATAGTGCACTGGTCGCTATAAGCCCTTATTGTTTTAAGGATCAAGAAAATTAACCTGGAATCGACTCTCAGAAACAGAATTGAAATCAATTCCAGTAACAATTTAAAAATATATATATATTTTATTTGTGAACTGATGTTTTTTTTTTTTTTTTTGATCATCAGTCATCAAGCTCAGCAAACACTGGTCACGGACACAAATATAAAGCTTTAATTTCACCAAGCTGATTGCTCACTAAAAAAACATAGTCATCATGTTTTCAGGCACTTTCAAGTTTGATTTTGACGTGACATAAAGCAGTGATATCTAAGTGGCTGAGCTGTTTACTTACTTTTTGATTTCTCTTCCCATTAATGGAATCATTTTGTTCATTCAGATCGATTCACGAACACCCTCGAAAACAAGAGGCGGGATTTATCGCATGAACCAATCATATCCAATCAAAGTGCGATGTGACTCTCATGTGACTTTCCCCCATTCATTCTCAATTCCCCCCCCCCCACTAAACCCACCGCACGCTTTAGGGGGTCTGTAAAAAGTTAGTGGGCTCAGGGGAGGCAAGAAAGATGCAAACTCCTGCTGTAACTTGCATGTGACGCTGTGGGACAGCCTTCAGGGACAGGGTTACTTTACAAAAACAACTGATTTATACACTTTTTGTAATATTTGCGTTATTATTTGTCATCCAATTTATTGAGGCACTGCCTCAGGAAATACCCCTGATTACAAGGCTGTTGATAGTTCAGCTATAGTTAATTTGTAAAACGAATGAGAGACATTAGAACAGAAAAAAGCAAGAAGCCACAAGCGCCAGCCTCATGCTACAGATCAGCAGGCTTTCAACTTGACGCTCTGTATAAATGTGATTCTTTATTTAATCTAATTGTCCTATAATAAAGAAAAGAGTAAGTTAATTACTCATGATTTCTCTGGACCTCTCACCACTGGAGCGAAGAGAGAGATATATAGAGCAGCCAGAGAGAAGATGGAGCATCTGAGGTCTGCTGCCTTTTCCAGTTGGCACAGGACAAATGCCTAATGACAGAGAGCACTGGGAGCAGTTCCAGCTGATTTCTGGCAATATATTTACATGACTTGATGCCAACTTACACTTGATTAAAGTAACATTGCATGGACTGGTGGTCATGAATTCTTGGCACCATCCAAGTGGACAAAAATAGTGATGACGGTTGTTACAGTAGCTCAACTGGCACAATGCTAGCAATCCCACGGTCATGAAATTACTAATTTTAAAGCATTGTAAGTGGTTTTGCATAGAAATTTATGCTGAATGCTTAAATCAAATGTTGCCTGTTTAAAGTAGGCATGTAATCGAAATTGGAATAGTCCTTTCTTTGATACTGTGAAACAGCTTCTCGAACAAGAAAAAATGTAGTGGTACTTGATTTTGTCCTATTGTGAATTGATTGGATCATTGCGATTGGTCGGTCTCATGTGAGTGACAGGTTGCCCCGCCCTCACATCAGTAAACGCATCATCAGAGAAGAGATGTTGCTGCAAGACGTAGGGGAAGTTATTTTGATGTGCACGAATAAATCATTTATAGATACCGCAATATTCCATAAAAACATTTTTTGGTGACTTTAAAGAGACACATTCTATATTATTTAAGTGGTAGATCTTGACAAAATTTCTCATTGGTCCCTATGATGATCAACAGTAGGCAGATCAAGCATCTTCCATGCCAGGAAATGAGGAATACAAGGGAAACATGCCAACGCCAGGATGCCAAGATGATGCTGTAGCCAACATTACACACTTTCATCAAATTCTACATTTATAAACTAGATTATATAAGCATCTTTATATGTTTGTGCTTGAGTTTCAGTGAAATAAATAAATTGTCTCATGGTACATGAGACACACTGTGGCCTTTATGAAAGCATTCAAGACCTTTAGCACAGATGGTCGTGACATATATAATAATTTCTGCGAACACTCTTTAAAATGACCCTGTGGTCAGTCTAGATAGAGCATTTGTCTTTCAAGTCAACATTAAAAGGTACTCATGACCCATTTTATATCAGATGTATTTTTAGACTACGTAGGATGGTGCTTAATTTTATCCATCATAAATTGATTAGATGGAATGAGGGGCCAAGAGGAAATTTGTCGGCAGAGCAAGTTGTTACAGTTGGATTAAATATAACAAAGACATCTTTTCTTCTTTCAAATAACGTTCACCAATGAATTGTGCACAATAAGGTCAGGAATGTGTATTTAGAAAATTAATATGATCAGTTTTGTGTTGACTAGGGATGCACCGATATGACTATTTTGTCCGATAATGTTCATTTTTTTTATATTTGAAAGCCGATAACCGATATATTGGCCAATAAATCTAATTTTATATAGTTTTTGAGAGCCTGATTAAAAAAACTAAAGTCTCATCATTAAAAGCCATGTCCCAAGCACACAATTATAATAATTTTTTAGTGCCACTATGGCTATGTGGCATTTTCCTTTTTTGAAGGGATTTCAATCATATTTCAAGCAATTCAAAACCATCATGGTGAACAGTGTGAAGTGTCTCAGCTGAAGGAAAAATACATAATTTATCGGCCAAATCTTCTTATCCTGCCGATAACATTAAAATGAACTTACCTGTATATCAGCTGATACCGATATGGTGGCCGAAATATCGTGCATCCCTAATGTGGACTGCAGTATTTTCGATAGTAGCAATAATGTAGTTCTCAGTACACATTTTCCGGGATATATCTTTATTCTCTCTTTCTTTTGTTAGCTTTGAGAAACCTGAGTACTTGATGAGTCAATTTCTGAGAATGAGTCTGAATATATTGACTGCCACACAATACTTGCCCAATCATTGTCTTCAAAGAGAAATGGAATCAAATGCAGATGTGATGTACAGCTCTGTGTATATTCTGATTGTGATATGTTATTGAACTTTTTTTTGCGTACTGCTGTACCAGATCTATCTGGAGTACTCGTTTCGGTGTGTCTATGTTGACATAGCCTAACACAAAGCATTTCTCATCTCTTTTCCAGCCTTCAAGTAAGAGCTACACTTCCCGATTAGAGGCGAGTACCTCATCCCTCCACAGCCATGGCAGACGATTCCGACATGCGCAATGAGCTGACGGACATGCAGGCCAGAGCTGATCAGCTGGGCGATGAGGTAAGTACACCTTCAACCTCCATGGGCGAAGCAGGTCTAAAAATAAGCCCTAAATACGACAGCGTCTGTATATAAATAGACCCGTCCCAGCGTGAAGGAGAATGAACACACCGGGACTTCCAGACGTGCAGTAGAAGACTGAACCACTCTAAAGAGCATCTATGAATTAATAAATCCGTTTTGTGCAAAAAGAAGCGGCTATTTTAAGACTGCCCATCCATTTGTCATGGAGCAGGGGAGGCTGCTTGGTTACCAGGCAGAAGCAGTGGTGATCAGTGAGAGGTTCTCCACACCGCACTCGTTTCAGAAAGAAACGGCCTCCCTCACAGCAACTTCCCAGTGGGGGTTCTGCACTGGCTTTGATAGACCTTTAATCACACTGGTCTCCTGCTGAACAATCAGAACTTTGACACACAGCTCAATGTGGGGGGGTTCATACAGGTGATTGACCATGTCATCAAACTTTTAGTGTACATGGGATCATTATTAACATGGCCACTGCACACAGGTCCTTGATTATTTTACTAGATTTTACTAGGTTATATTGACACAAAAAGAAAAAAAAATGCTGTAAACATTTACTCACACCCTCATGTCATTCCAAACCTGTTTGCAACAGATATTTTCAAGAATATACTGTGCATAAAATGAAAGTAAATGAAGCACTTTTTTCTTCAAACTTTCTTTTTGTGTGTCTCAAACCTGAGAGTGATTCAAATCACTTAGAAATTCAAATTCAAATAAAAATTCTGTCATCATTTACTCACACTCATGTTGTTCCAAACCTGTTTGCTTCTGCTTCTTTTTTTCTGTTGAACACAAAAGAAGATATGTTGGTAACCAGACAGTTGACTGTAGCCATTGACTTTTTATTTTATTTTAAAATATCGTCTTTTGTGTTCAACAGAAGAAACTCATACATGTTTGGAATAACATGAGGGTGAGTAAGTGACAGAGGCGGACAGTAGTGAAGTATTTTTACATTCTACTCAAGTACATATTTCAAGTATATGTATTTCATCACTGTTTTTCTTTGGGAAACTTTTTTCTTCACTACATTCCAAAGCATAATGTTGTACTTTTTACTGTACTACATTTCATAAATTAAAAGGATTTTTTTATCTTTAATTCTTAATTACATTAAAAATGTAGTACTTTCTTACTTGTCCTCAAGTAAAACTTTGAATTACTTTTACTTGAGTAAAAGTATACGGTACTACATTTTTTTATGTGAATAAGTATTAAATGATATTCAATATGAAACATAATGCAGTAAAAATTACAATATTATGTTTTGGAATATTGGGAAGTAAAAGTTTTCCAAAGAAGAACACTGATGAAGTACATATACTTGAAGAATAAAATGACTTGGAAAGTAAAAATACTTCACTACTGTCCGCCTCTGGTAAGTGATGATAGAATATTCATTTTTCGGTGAACTATCCCTTTAAGAAAAGCACTTTTTTTATCTCGAATCAATCGAAAAATAGTATAATTTTAGTTTTTTTTACGCTGCTTGACAGAGTTGGGGAGTAGCTAACTACATTTTTCAGTAGCTTGAGAAAAAAAAGCTACATTTCGTTTTGTGTTTCGACAAACCTGCAATGTATTGAAGAAACTAGATCACAAACTAAAATGTGCATTACCGCCATCTAATGCTATATCCCGCCTCTTAACTGTTCACTGAAAAGAAATCACCTGATTACGCAAAGGGTTGATATTTCACATGAATCGACTAGTAAAGGTTACACCTTTTATATGTAATCTATGCAAACCAAAGATAAAACCCTGTCTGCATCGAAGACTTCGACCAATTTAAGGACACGCATACAGGTGAGTAATAGAAAAATGATTCTGCTTTATTGCACTCTATAACAAATGTCTATTTGTTTAAAATTACAATGATGCATCAGCGTTTCCCATTGATTACATATGCTAATCTGTCCCGCAACAATTTCGTAAAGAACCTAAAAGATCACTAAGGTTGCGTTTTGCTCCATTGCTTTGCCAAAGCATCTGTCAATCAAACAGGAAAACAAATTTGCGATATTGCTTATTGCGCCTATCACACAGCAAAAGGCTAAAGCTGCTCATGATTTGTGTCTCAGAGTGGCTCCGTTCACAGTAAATACTACGAGTTTAACGTACATTTTTGACTACTCAATTATATCTAATTTAAGTCGCATGTATTTTGTTCTTGCAACGATGTTAGATTTGTTGCAATTTTGCTCTTTGACCTTGACAAACAGTCAGTTTGAAATATATGTTTGAGTATTGTATGTGTCTTTGGATAGGTTACGGTTAGGTTAGGTTAGGTTAAAACATAGGCTACACTTTGAAATCGCAATTGTATTAAAGGGATAGTTCACCCAAAAATGAAAATTCTGTCATCATTTACTCACCCTCAAGTTGTTCTAAACCTGTATGAGTTTCTTTGTTCTGCTGAACACAAAAGATGATATTTTGAAGAATGTTTGTAACCAAGCAGATTTTTTAAACCATTGACTTTCATAGTAGTGGAAAAAATACTATGGTAGTCAATAGTTGCTCTATCTGCTTTGTTACAAACATTCTTCGAAAATATCATATTTTGTGTCATACAGGTTTGGAACAACTTGAAGGTGAGTAAATGATGACAGAATTTTCATTTTTGGGTGAACTATCCCTTTAAATGACATTGTTTTAAACCCTTGATTTAAATACTTAAAACATTCTTCATTATCAATAATTCAGTTATTTGTAATTTACAATGTTATTGTAATATATATATATATATATACTTTTTTAGAAGGGTCGCTCAACTGTATCCTGACTGCTTTAACTTATGAGTAGCTTGTAGCTTGTAGCTTGTCAAACTACAGTTTCAGAGTAGCTTCCCCAAAACTGCTGCTTGAAGGTGAAGTATCAACCCGATCTCACGGCAATTCATACGTATTTTACAAGATGGCTAATTCGTACAAATTCATACGACCTCACTCATAACATTTTTTGCTAAATCGTATGTATTTTTGAGTTGGTCAATTCATATGAATTCGTACAAATTGACTACCCTTAACCCCACCCCTTAAAATACCCGTCACTGGGTTTAAGAAGAGTGAGGTCGTACAAATTCGTACGCCTTATGAAATACATGCAAATTGGTCATGAAATAGTGTTGGAAGAATGCAATATATGCACCACTAATGGCACTAAAAAAAATAATTGTTTCCTGACAGGTGTCCAAAACACTCAATCCACATAACCTCCGATTAATCGGATAATTCTACGACCAGTGAATGCATCTGTGATTCGCTGTCAATTAGTTGTGGATTACTTGACATCAACTGTGTTTGTCAGTGTTTTGAAATAAAGCTGAAATAAAATAAAATATAAATATCAGATAGCATAATGCTAGAATGGTCTGGGACTGGGTTCATTTGAAGCAATCACACATAAGCCTAATTTTAGGCTTACTGTATGTGTGTTTCCACAGTGAAAGCATTAATGAACATATGCATGTGACAAGTCATTACATGAGACAAACATAGATTTGCCAACTAGTCGACTATTTTTCAGGACGACTTGACGATGAGTTTGAATGGCTTAGTTGTTTCCGCAGATTAAAATAGCATAGGAAACAGTATTAACATTGAAACATTGAAAAAAATACACACTTCACCTTCAAGGCCTCACAATGACTAGATGGTGTATTGTTCCATATGATATATGGAATGACGCTTGATGATGGCTCTCAAAAAAGAAAATCAAGATCAGAGTAATGATCTTTAATCCCAGCCTGCTATTGAGCGTCCTGTGGTGCTGCGCAGTCATATTTCTTCAGCTTAGACTGGACTGGAATTGGAGAGCTTTAAATATTCATGAGTGGATAATACTATCTTGAGCTTTCTTTGAAGGAACAGGAAGGAAGGGAGGGGGTACAGAAATGGCTGTACATTCAGCTTAGTCTCAACTTGGCAGCCATTAGTAACATGCTGTCGGAACTGACATAATGAACATTATGGCCTTGTACCAACTGTGGTGCTCAACACATCGCATTCAAGTAACAATGTGAAAAACCAAACAACAAGCAGGGTCATATTAGCTGTTGTGTTATTGTGAGTAATAATAATTCTATTTTTCTTTCTACAGTCTTTGGAGAGTACTCGCCGAATGCTTGCGCTGGTCGAAGAGGTAAGCTATTGACTTTACTGTGTAATAAAGATAAACTGTAAAGTATACACAGCGATGACATACTCTAACTTAGTCTGGATGTATATGAAACGCATTTTTACAAAGAGGTTGTTTCGCTGCTTGTTTTCAAGGCCTCTGAAGGTCAGAAATCGAGACAGTGAAATAGCACCAAATTTCCGGTCTGTGATAAAAATCAATAAGGATTTCAGAGAAGCTCCATCTATGTGTTACTGATAGGGCAGTGGCGAGACACAGGAGAGAAAACGGGTCTAATAGGGATCAAACACTCCTGACTCCACATGTTCAGAAAAGATTGTGGTTGGTTTGGTATTATAAAGACCAGAAACGTAGATTCAGTGTGATAGAAAATACTGTATATAAATCATATGGTTTATTATTTTTTTATTTTAAAGTTCAACAAGGAGAGTATCTCACACACATAATAATAGAAGATACTTTATTTAGAAGCCAAATGCAAAGACAAAATGTTTTCGATTCACATCACCATCAGTGTTGTAAAAGACAACAGCACACCTGATTTTATTTATATTAAATGTTTTTTTCTGAATGACATCCAATAAAGTAAACTCAAAAAGTTTAAAAATACATATAGCTCAAAGCATAAAAACTATGTGTATACTAATATGCATGAGTGTACCAGATTTCACAAAAAAACTGAAAATATTACAAAACAATGTACAAAAATAATGCAGAAATTATACAAATCACATTTTTTCGCAATTATACAAGTTGCATTTGGCCTCTGAATAAAGTATTTTTGTAAGAAATATTCTACTATGTGTGCAAGCTTCTCTCTTTTTTGAACTTTGATACTTTTAAATATATATATTTTTTTTAGCTTATTCTCCAAAGTAATTTTTATCTACCAACCTTTTCCGTATTTGGCACGGACATTCTATGGCTTCTCTGCTGTTTTTGCCATTACTTTTTTTTTTTTTTTCACAAGGTTTCTGGGTATTTCATAATGGTCAAATTACGTTATTATGATTATGATTATGTCAAATATATTTTCACCAATGCTGCATTTGTTTTTTCAGAAATACAGTAAAAACAGTAGGCTTATATTGTGAAATGTTATCATAATAACTTTAAAAATACTTTAAACGTAAAGTAAATTAAAAATAACAGTAAAAAAAATCCTACGATGAATTTTCATAATTACTTTCTTAGTCTTCAGTGTCACATGATCCTTCAGAAATCATTTTAATATGCTGATTTACTGCTCAATAAATAGTATTATCAATGTTGAAAACAGTTGGGCTTAATATTTCTGAAGAATCAGTGAATTTTTGTTGAATAGAAATAATAAATATTTGAAAATGTTTTTTTGCAACAACGTGTTAACAAAGACTGTATTTTTCGATCAATTTAATGCATCCTTGCTGAATAAAAGTATTTATTTCTTTTAAACAAAACAAAAAAATACTGACCCAGCGTTTGAATGCTATGTGTAATACATTTGGTCTGTATTGATGGTTATTGAAAAAAGTACCAGATGTAGTCAATTATATCTTGAAATTGGTTATCCAGAGTTGTGAACAAATCATTCCCCCGCTCCATTTTAGCCATTGTTGGAAGAAAATTGCATTCTTGGGTTGCTAATGAATTTCAAAGTTCAGCAGTGCTGAACAAATATAATGTTCCCATCTGGTATACTTGCATCTGATTTCATATAAGCACTCCCAGTTTCCATTATGTCACATGTCACTTTGATTAAATGCACAACATACCTGTTATTATTAGTATAGTAATGACTTGGCAGACCTGATAAGTAGGGATATTTGACAAGTCATTTTTTGTTTAATTGCATATTAAGAGATTTTTTTAGGTATACTTGGTGATATGATAACATACCGCTGCACTGCTTGATCATCGAGTTGAAATAATGACGTGTTGTGGGATTCTGAATAAGATAATCAGCTGTTTAATTTAGGTCAATAGAACCAGCATGTGCCTCGGAGAACAGCTCGACATATTGCACACACATCCTCTCGTACCTTGAGAGTTTAATCCAGTGCTCTGTTTACAATTCTGAACTAATTTTAGCTCCATACTGTCTGCCACCTCGTTGCCTTCTTTTAATTACCTGCCAGATGAAAAAACAAAAAAGAGCGCTTATGAAGAATTTCAATAGTTGTGAACATTCTGCTACATTCTGTCCTCTGCCGGGACTCTTTTATTCCCTGCTGTTCTTTTCTCATTTTATATCTAACCTGAATAAGTGTGAATGTCGTGTAGGCTTCTCTCATTTGTTTGTCATTTCCTCTTTTTTCTTGCTTTGCCTTTCTTGATGGATTAGAGTAAAGATGCTGGTATCAGAACTTTGGTTATGCTGGATGAACAGGGAGGTAAGTTACGGCCAAAAAACACATTGTGGAATCATTTAATAAGGTTGTGCAGTAAGTCATTTTTATTTGCTTATTTGAACTTAACTGTTTAGAGGTTACGCATAATGTTTTTTTTTCAGAAATGATGCATAATGAAACATAATTTACGATCATAAACATCAGGCCGCCTTATCAAAAGTGAAGCTTTGAGAGTCATGTAAGAGGTAAATTGAACGATCGATGTTGCTGGTAATGACAAACCGATCTCCTCTTCACCAGATGAAATATATCTGTGTACAATCCCTGGGGTGAAAGACTTTCCAGTTAACACTCATTGCTATTTTAGGATAATTAGGCAAACACACTCAATTCCACAAACAGCATATGCATTTTAATGAAAAATAAAGCAATAACTGATTTATCAATGATGTGACTTTAATAGAATCAGTCACGTTTCTATTAATAAATTAAGCCCTTAAAATGCCTGAGGCTTTATTCGGTTTTATTTGGATAATAAGAAGTGTAGAGTTCCTTTCCACATGGAAGAGAATTTTTAATTAGCCTGTCAAAACAACACAGCCCTTTCTCTCATTGTGTTAAATTATAGATGTTATGTTCCTCAGACCGCCTCAGGACAATCCATTTCCTACCTTAAATGATCCCGCCACCTTTCTTGCCTCCAGTTTTAGAGCAGAACAACAGCACGTCCCATAATAAAGCTGTGCTCTGATTGCTGCATTCAATAGTCTCCTAGAGCTCAGGAGGCTTCCAGTTAGCAGTTCACTAGTCATATAAAGGGAGCAATCAAAATTGTCTTTTTTTTTTTTTTTACTAAATGCACATTCCTGCTGTAACAACCGGAAGTCGGTTGTCTAACTCAAGGGCACAGTGGTAGAAGCTCATTAATCACATATTCAGCCTACAACCTCTGGGTACCAGTATGCAGTGTTAAATCCCAAAGGTACGCTACTCCATCTGTGTTATTTACTGATAGAACATGTTGAGATTTTCACTATTCTTTGAAGAATCCTTGCATTTAACAAGCAAGACTTGTATAACTAAGCACTTTCTTTATCATGTTGAATCCAGCTTTGCTACCAGGAGAAATTGCTCCTCTAATATGTTTTCTCTATAAGATAAAGCAGCTTTACTTCATTAATTCAATGGAGAGTTGTCCATTGCCTCTTAAGGCCAACGCCTTAACATTTTACATTTACATTTATGCATTTAGCAGACGCTTTTATCCAAAGTGACTTACAACTGAGGAGTACAAGAAGCGATCCGTCATGAAGAGGCAACAAAACATAAAAAGTACCTGAGTGCCTTAACCACTCGGCCCTCCTGATTACTTTAAACTGGTTGTAGATGTTTACTCTCGTCTTTAATTCATGCAAGAATAGATGTTTGTTACCAAGAGTGAGGTTTAAACCCACATGGACATTCGTTCAATGAATCTAACCCTCCTGGTTATTTTATCAGGTTGTAGACATAGAAATTGCTCCTCTAATACATTTTCAAGTCTCTGTTTACTCTCCTCTCTATAAGAGAAAGCAGCAGTACTGCATTAATTCAATTGAGCACCAGGAGTGGGGTTTGAACCTACAAGGACATTTGTCTATTGGCTCTTAAGTCCAACGCCTTAACCACTCGGCCATCCTGGTCACAGATGTTGAAATTGCTCCTTTGATAAACATTCTCTCACCTTTAATTCATGCTAAAATCGCTGTTCATTACCAGGAGTGGGGTTTGAACCCACAAGGACATTTGCCCATTGGAGCTTAACCACTCCAATGCCTTAACCACTCGGCCGTCCTGGTCGCTTTGAACAGGTTGTAGATGTCGAAATTGCTCCTTTGATATGCATTCAAAATTCAGTTTTCTCTCTGCTTTATAACATAAAGCAGAATTCCAGAACTAATTCATGCTAGAATATATGTTTATTACCAGGAGTGGGGTTTGAGTCCAAAAGGACATTTGTCCATTGGATCTTAAGTCCAACGCCTTAACCACTCGGCCACCCTGGTCGGCTTAAACAGGTTGTAGATGTCAAAATTGCTCCTTGGATATGCATTCAAAATTCAGTTTACTCTCGTCTTTAATTCATGCTAGAATAGATGTTTGTTACCAAGAGTGTGGTCTAAAACCACATGGACATTTGTCCAATGAATCTAACCCTCCTGGTTATTTTATCAGGTTGTAGTCATAGAAATTGCTCCTCTAATACGTTTTCAAGTCTCCGTTTCCTCTCATCTCTATAAGAGAAAGCAGCTTTACTGCATTAATTCAATGGAGAGTTGACACTAGTTACCAGGAGTGGGGTTTGAACCCACAAGGACATTTGTCCATTGGATCTTAAGTCCAACGCCTTAACCACTCGGCCATCCTGGTTGCTTTAAACAGGTTGGCAATGTCGAAATTGCTCCTTTGATATGCATTCAAAAATCAGTTTTCTCTCGACTTAGTAACGTAAAGCAGAATTCCAGAACTAATTCATGCTAGAATAGATGTTTATTAGCAGGAGTGGGGTTTGAGTCCAAAAGGACATTTGTCCATTGGATCTTTAGTCCAACGCCTTAACCACTTGGCCATCCTGAACGCCATGAACAGGTTGTAGATGTCAAAATTGCTTCTTTGATATGCATTCGAAATTATTTTCTCTCTTCTTTATAACGTAAAGCAGAACTCTAAAACTACCTCATGCTACAATAGATGTTTTGTTACCAGGAGTGGGGTTTAAACCCACAAGGACATGTGTCTGTTGGATCTTATGTCCTTAACCACTCGGCCATCCTGGTCATCACAAAGGGTTTATTATTCCCATGTTGTATTATAAGCTAATATGTTTCAATTAACTCTCTCTGTAGGCCAATTTGCCTGCCTATTTTCATCAATACCATTTTCAGACATTATTGAACAAAAATCATAATTCTGCTACCAGGAGTGGGGTTTGAACCCACAAGGACATCCATCCATTGGATCTTAATTCCAACACGTTAACCACTGGTCCTGGTTAATTTCAGCTGTTTATAAAGGCACTAAAGCAGCTAGCTGGATGCCCCACAATCTGTGTGCTGTCACACGATTGACTCAGTCCTGGTATTCTTCCACTTACATGCCAAAAAGTGAATATATGCTCTATATCACTGTCAGCCAATGAAGAGGCGAGTCCCTGTCGCTTTCTCGCCCCCTTCCCCCTCTTTCTTTAGTCATGCTCTTGCTCATGGGATTAGCAGCAAAGCCCAATTAGCTGTTTTTCTTTTTGTCGGTCTAGTGTGAGATTACTACCTTATACTATGTCAGTTGCAAACTAGCTAAGAAGAATACAATTACAAGCTCAATTAAGGGCAGATGAACAGACACTTAAAAGTGAATCTTATTAGTGTTATTATTCATTTTTATAAAATAGCAACACCTGTTTTGCTCCCCCAGGGATTTTACAGTTTTCTAAAGCCCTAAAGGAATGTGTATCCCTTCAGTCAATTGTTCATTTCAGTTCATGAATGATCAACCATTACATTCTTCAGATTACTTCCCCATAACTAATACTTATGATCCACAATTCATTCTCTTTAGCTCTTTGGTTCTGTTTCTGATCATCTCTCTTTCTCAGCATTTGCTCATAATGCAATTACTCAGGGGTGGAAATAGTACTGAAAGAATATACTCAAGTACTTTCCAAAAAATGTATAGTGTGAGTAGAGTAAAAATTACTTGTCCAAAAAACGACTTGAGAAAGAGTAAAAGAGCAGCTTATTTAAAAGTACTCATGAGTAGTGAGTACTGAGCAATGGATTCTTCCCCCTTGTAATAAACGCTACACTGCAATGTAAGAATGAAGAATATCTATCATCCAACAGTTTTAATTTTGGCTGCCAACTTTTAATACTTCAAGTACTTCAAACCAACACAGAAAGACAATTACAGAGATGAAAAGATGAAAAAGCTATTTTCAGTACACTCATCACTAGGGGTGTAACGGTACACGTATTCGTATTGAACCGTTTCGGTACAGGGCTTCCGGTACGGTGCACACGTGTACCGAACGGTTATGAATGTAATCTTTAACAGTTAACAGTCGGCTTGTGGTAAGCGCGGAACACACTTCAATCCGAGTTCCCACACGAACATATTAAGTATTCAGTCCATTTTATCCCGAAATTCAAATGATAAATGCTGTTTTAACCCTCTTTAATGTGATGTGACAGATAGACGTGTATCAGTTCAACTTAAAGCGGCAGCGATGTCAATGCGATCATAGACGCGTATCAGTTCACCTTGCAGGCAGCGCGCGGCGCGCGAGTCAATGCGATCATCTCTTCCAAAAGAATAAACATAAATTAATACATCTTAAAGTATGTTGAGGATACATTACAACTTACTGAAATGTATCATATGTCATGTAATCGCTCCATCTGTGTTTACACAGCTGTTAGCTCACTAGAGAAATCAACTCTTTCTCTGAATACATGCATTATATTAGCCGTTATATATTCATTATATACTACTAAGCCTGTTCGTGATGTCTTGCTTATTTAATGTATGTTTAAATAAACCTGTCATGAAAATTACAGCCACTAAATGATTATATTTCAACAACGAATAAAAATAATTAGATTTAGAAGTTAATGCAAAAACTGCCTTATGTGAAGCTTATGAGTGTTGATTATTATATCTAAAAATAAATAGCAACTGAATTTAGGCTAATAGTTTGGGCTCTGTTGTTAATCTTTAATAGCTATATGTAAGTAAGGGCTCCCTATATAGTCTACAGCAGGGATGGGCAACTCCAGTCCTCGAGGGCCACTGTCCTGCAAAGTTTAGCTCCAACCCTGATAAAACTCACCTGCCTGTAGCCTTCTAGTAATCCTGAAGACATTGATTAGCTGGTTCAGGTGTGTTTGATTAGGGTTGGAGCTAAACTCTGCAGGACAGTGGCCCTCGAGGACTGGAGTTGCCCATCCCTGGTCTACAGCATTATCTTTAAGAAACGTTTAGTTATAATTTAATTCATTTAAGGACAGACACAATTTTTTCTTCATTAAAGCACTGTTGAATAAAAATAAATAAAAAGCAATTTTTAGAAACTGCTGTACCGAATCCATACTGAACCGGGACTTACCGGAGGTACGTAACGAACCGTCAGTTTTGTGTACCGTTACACCCCTACTCATCACCATTTAAATAGATTTAAAATCAGTTATAAGGCCTTAATAAACACTGTGTGAGCTATTGTTGCACAAACAGTACAATATCAATATTCAGAACGGTACAAAGAAAACAAAAACCTTTAGAAACTCATGAGAGTTCAGCATCACACACCAGAGATGGGTTAAAAAAGAGAGAGCGATTAAAAAGAGCCAATTTTTCTGCCAGTTTTAGCATTTTGTGATTAAAGAAATGAGAATCACTAATATTATCAAACAGTTTACTTCACTTAATGCACTGAAATGAGCTAAGATGACACAAACTACATTGTCATTTTATTGCACTTTATTTTACACTAAGTGCACTTATGTGCACTTAAAGTGTACTTACTATGAAAGTTCTGGGTAATATAAGCGTACATGGGTTAAGGTTAGGTTTATGGGTAGGTTCAGGGTTAGTACCTAGTTATTACCCAGTTATTGCAATTACTATAATAAGTACATCGTATATACATGGGGAACAGGAATGTAAAATAAAGTGATACCGTACATCATACACTGACAGAGATGCAGTATAAGTTAATGCCATGGGTCTTCAATAAGGTGCATACTGAATTTGTTTCTCAAATTACAGTGCATTAAGCCACGGTAAGCTGTTTTCCCACATTAAGCGTTTTATTATTTCCCTAGCACATTTTTTTCTCAGCATGCATTGCACGCTCATACTAAACTCATCAAGAGTCGATAAGCTGCCGGCTGCTGCAGGACGCACGCGAGGGAGAGATGTGGCAGTGCAGATCACGCCCCTCTCTTTATGCTGAAGTAAAGAAATGGGAGTGGGAATTCCCCACATAATGAACGTGGCACTTGCGGGAGTTATTAACTTTGTATGCAATACCCGCCACCTCGCACCAACAACACCATTATATCACCTGTTGACTATAATAACATTGCACATATGTGTCAACTAACTCTCATTAAAGTATTAGTAGACCATCTGCTAACTCTTTATTGTGATGTTCCCTCAACAGACATTCTACTGACTAGAAGTAACTTTTTAACTACATCTCATCTTATTCTAACCCTACCAGTCTACTAATACCCTACTAACACTCTAATGAGAGTTAGTAGACATGTAGGTGCAACGTTACTTGTAGTCAACAGAATGCGTTAAAGGGACCATCAAAATAAAGTGAAACCATTTTTTTCCCCGTGAATTTTCTGTAAAAAGCAGTTCAAACACTATTATAGCTATTTTTCTTGCCCGTCGTCCGCCATGTTTGTTTACTCTTAAGTCACGTTCGACTGAAAGAGATTTTGCGAGATTGTACAATGTCGGAACGAATGTAAATGGATAAAAATAAAAATAAAACAAGCATGTAACGACCACAAATGGAGGGAAAATAGCAGAGTAAAAGTACAGATACATCACTTAAAATGTAATTAAGCAAAAGTAAAAGTACACAATTTTTACATAAAACAAAAATACAATTTCTGATTTAAAAACTACTTAATTAGCCTACAGTAACATGAGTATTTGTAATTCATCACATTCATTACATCCCAAGCTTTTATGCCAACAACTATGGGATTCCCTAAAGCCATCCCTGTTACAAAATATTAGAATAAACAGAGTGCTTTTTAAAGGGATAGATCACCCAAAAGTTTTGTTCTGAACCTGTATGACATTTTTTCTTCCGTTGAAAGTAATGATTCTTGTACGTTGCTTTTTGATGATTTTGGAGCTTAACAGCCCCAGTCATTTTCCTTTTGCTTTCATTATATGAAAAAAAAACTCTTTTTGTGTTCTATGGAGGAAAATATGTCATATGGGTTTGGAACAACATGAGGGTGAGAAAATTTAGGGGTGAACCATTTCTTTAATTATTGCTGTAATTGAGCATGAATTAAACAGGTGCATTCGGGTTGAAAAGAAACTTTGCGTCTGTTCTCTACGCCTCAAAGACCATCTTCTCGACCTTCCAACCTAACCACCCACCGCATCATTCAAATGTCTCACGTTTTGAGTAGATGTGTTTCTGGACAACTTAGATGTCATTTGTCATCATCGTTTGTCTGCCAGGATGCAAAGTCTCATTTCATTGCTGTCACCCCTTTGTCCTGACCAGAACAACTCGAGCGTGTTGAAGATGGCATGAACCATATCAACAAAGACATGGCGGAAGCTGAGAAAAGTTTAAAAGATGTAGGCAAATGCTGTGGACTTGTTTGTCCCTGCGACAAGTAGGTACTGGTGAAGCGTCCAAGGCTTTCACCTGTGTGCTGCTGTCTGACTGTCTCTTGTCACTGTGAATGTTTAAGCCTCTCTCTTTCTTTTTGTCCCTCTTTTCCTCCTTGCCTTTCCTTTCTCTTTCTCTCCTTGTTCCTTTTCCACACTCTTTAACTCTTTTGGGGGCATAATTGACTAATGTGTAAATCAGAACAACTGGAGCGCATCGAAGAGGGAATGGATCAGATCAATAAGGACATGAAAGAAGCAGAAAAGAATTTGACGGATCTAGGAAATCTCTGTGGTCTATGTCCGTGTCCATGTAACAAGTAGGTGATGCCTGTCGCCTGCCTGCCTGCCTGCTTGCCTGAACCCGACAATTAAGAAATAAAAGCACGTGGCCAGTTTTGCACGCTCGCTCTTGCTCGCTCCGTAGCTGCGACTTTCCCCGCACTGCTCTCTGCCTGGACTACTTCTCTGTGCACGGGGATGATGGTAGAGTTAAGTCCGTCTGCGACGCCACTGGTTAAGCCATAGTTGTAGCTGTAGGCCCTGCTCTCTGCCGGCTGAATGCACAAATATGCTGGGCTCTATGCTTCACTGATCCTTTGGTCAAGGACTGTTACACTTAAATGTTAAGTGCCTGCTTAATATGCATGTGCTACTCTCTGAAATGCAAGCATTACACACTCCTTGAATGAACTTCAGATTAGAAATTCACTCTTTATTTACTCAAGGCTGGCAGAGCTGGCTTTTTATAGGGTTTGCCTAAAAGGAAAAGCATATCACCTGCAAAGCATACCCACTGCATGTGGGTAAAATGGTGTAAAATGTTATCTTGGCAATATAAATGCACACTGATATTGATTATAGTACAGCTGATTTCTAAATATGTGCTATCCGTACCTTATTAAAGGTGCACTTTAAGTCATTTTTTCTTTTGTTGAAAAATGTTGGTCCTCAAATTTGTTTGGTTGAGCAGCATCCCAAAGGTTCTCTGGGACTTTGCATTGCTTTTATCACTAATGTTTGTGTGTCAGTCCGGCTTTTTCAGAGACTCCCTCTGCATGCAAGTGACTGTCTTCATTTATTCACTGATTGATTCAAAAACATAACAAGTGACTATGTATGAGTGAGTCTTTGAATCGTTTCCTCAACCGATTCGTTCAAACACACTTTCTTTGAGTGAGTCATTGAATCAGTTTTGCAACTGATTTGTATAAAAACGGTGATTCGTTTTTCGAGGAAATAAACAAGTGACTGTCTTTATGAGAAAGCCATTGAATAATTTATTAAACCGATCCATTCGAAAAGAAACATGTCATTGCTGAAATTTGAAACAGCAGTGTGATTTAGTCATTTTAAAGGAAGCCCTTTTGAAGTTACATAAACCATTGCTAAAAGTATACATGTAAGTATATGTTGTCTGAGCTGTAATAACTGCAACCCCTTCCCCCTTCCCAAAAAAGGGAAGGGTTTTTTTTGTTTTGTTATAAATTCGGTTTTGAAAGGGTGTAACTCAGGCCCTGTGTGTTCTAGCACCCTGCAGACAGTTTTGGCTGTTTCCAGTAGACTCCAGAAAATACTGGAAAAAAAGAATTTTGTCTGTATCATGTTGTATTCAACATTTATTCAAATGGATCTGAAGGGAGGAGCCCCTTACCCCCCTACCTACGATTTTTTTTTTTTTTTTTTGGGGGGGGGGGGGGGGGGGTATTACAGCTCAGACAACATATACTTAAATGTTTATCACTTTTAGCAGTGTTTTATGTAACTTCAAATGGTTTCCTGTAAAATGACACCATTGTGACAAAATGTGACAAAATTGTGAAACCCTTTGTGACAAAATGACACAATTTTGTATTTTAGACCACTGTTTTTGGGTATGGGAAGCTTTTCAATTTGGGTAGGCCAAATCCAGGTGGAAATGGTCCCAGAGTAATTTAATGTAAATAAGTTACTCTATGTAAAACAAATGTATATACTTGATGATGTCATTCCCTGTACAGGGTCCGCAGAGTTTAAGAGGTTAAACAAATGATTAAATATTTACACTGTTATATTCAATGTATAGGAAGATGAATCAGTTATTCACAATGTTTTAAAGGGATAGTTCACCTAAAATTAATATTCTGTCATAATTTACTCGCCCTCAAGTCGTTCCAAACCTGTATGAGTCACAAAATAAGATATTTTGAAGGATGTTGGTAACCAGACAGTTGATGGTACACAGTGACTTCCATAGCATTTTGTCAATGGGTGCCGTCTACTGTCTGGTTACCAACATTCTTCAATTGTGTTCAACAGAAGAAGAAAAAAGAAACTCATACAGGTTTGGAACAACATGAGGGAGAGTGGGTGAACTATCTCTTTTGAGGGAATGGGCAGATTTTCTTTTGCTTACTACAGATATTCTGATTGATGGATTTTGCTTGAGGGTTTTGGATTGTTTAATTCTTTACTGGGAATTTGAATTAAAGTTGGGTGGAAAAAAATGACTTAGTGCACCTTTAAACACAGCACATTCAGTCATGTTTTCAGTAATATCCAAGTGGGCACTGACATTGGTTCTCATTATTCTGTTTCATGAGTTGCAAATATTATGTTAATGATATTCTGTGTGACCAACTCTTGCATAATGGTGCAGGCACTGCATAAATACTCATGTGAGCAACTGTCACTGGCTGAAAAGTGTTGAACGGTCATCAGTGGTGCAGGCCATCGCCAAACGCCAGTTGTTCGATGAAGTATTTATGAATGTTAACTGTTGGGTAGTTTGTTATTCCTTTTATGTACTTGGGGTTGAAATAATCAAAGTGTAATAGAACGGAACATTAAATGTATTTTATTTTTTACTTTTAAAGTCAACATGAAAGGGAAATCAAAGTTTTTATATAGAATATTCGATGGGAAAAATGTTAGGCTGGTGCTTGATTTTTATGCATCAGGAATTGATTGCATTGGGAAAAGTGGTATGACAGGTCGATGGGAAGGCTTGTCCCCTGAAAAGAAAAGTCATTTCAAGGGTGATACGAGTTATTACATTTTGATGAAAGTTAAAAAAAATTTTTTTTGAATAATAAATCATGCACTGTAAGACCAGAAAATGTATTAAGAAAGTAATTAAGGGCCATTTGGATATCATGTTGACTTTAAAGTATGGCCAGATGAATGTAAAGAAGATTTTGGCTTACCTCAGAACTTTTATTCATGTTTCTTTTTAAAGACACACACCTGTGTCTTTGTCAGTAAGGATTAAGGTCATGGTTGAGTCTCACTGCTTCTGATCAGAGCATTTCATGTCAGCTCCTGTAATCACAATGGCAGTGGCATAAGGCAATGCATACCATAAAATCTTCATAAACAGCCCTATCTTACATAAAAGGTTGAAATAAAAGGTAATAGCTTATAGAAAATCACCTGCATTGCTTAGAGAGTTGCTTTGAACTTAAGCTTTGTTCAGACAGACTGATTTTTGTATTTTGTTTTATATATTTTGTTTAAACCTGTATAGCAGGTGAAATCCAGGTTCTTTAAACTTGACTCAAATTACACTCATATATTGCAGGAAATCCAATTTAATTCAGATTTTTGAAATAAGTTAAATCTGTTTATTCATTATTTGGCTATTTAGAGGGCCAGAGGGATATATTCTTGGCCTCGTGAATTTTAGCAACATCTCTTAGTAGTTGTGGAAGAAATTCTTATGGGATCATGTGACACTTAAAAAGGGATAGTTCACCCATAAATGAAAATTCTGTCATCATTTAGTTACGCTCAATTTGTTCCAAACCTGTATGAGTTTCTTTGTTCTGCTGAACACAAAAGAAGATATTTGGAAGAATGTTTGTAACCAAGCAGATCTCGGCAGCCGTTAACTACCACAGCTTAGGGGGGAAATGAACATGAATATATCATTTACTCACCCTCGTTTTGTTCTAAACTTGGAACACAAAAGAAGATATTTTGAAACATGTTTAAATTGTTTTTATCCATGTTAATAAATCAGTGGCAGTTATTTTAGTATTATTTATATAGCATACTATCATAGTATTTATTAATATTTTGATTTAGCTTTTTTTTTTTTTTGTAAAATTTTCATTTTCAGATTTTTTCAGTATTTCTGAAAATTTCAATTCTAGTTTTAGTCATTTAACCCTTAAATGCATGAATGTTTCGCCACACATTATTACATATTTGGGTCTTTAGCGACCCGGATCTATATCTAATACGGGTAGATCGCTACTGTCGCGATAATATAAAACTCTCCTGATATTAGAGTAACAATTACAGAAGAAAATAAATAAAAGCATAAATAAAATAAATAAAGCATTTTTTGTTTCCTTTTGGAGCTTGGAAGAGTTCAGTTTGAGCAGATGTTTTATACCATCATCACTGCCTTAGTCAGAGCTCATTTTGCAGTACATTCAGCATCTGGATCATATTTGCGATCTCAAACATATTCTGAAAACTATCATTTTCAACATCTTAAAAAGCAATATTTTAATCACTTACAGCTTCTTCACCAGATCAAGTGACAGTGACACTAATATTTGATCGTGTTCAGTACTTGCTGTGCAGTAAATCGCTGAGCCATTTCAAGTTTTGCTGATTATATATATTATTGTTTTGTTTTCTGCCTGCGGTAACTATGAGTGAAACGTCACTTCATCATTGTGTATCAGACATTGCCACCTAGTGAAATAAAGATGAATTGCACTTATTCATTCATCAAAGATTCAATTATTGTTGTGCAGAAAAAAAATATACTTACACTGTTGGAAAACAGACATTTTCATATTTGGTTGAACTGTCCCTTTAAGTGATTTACTGGATATTGTCTGAACAAACAGATCTTGCAGAATCACTTGCTAAAGATCGTATTTGAAAATTGAGTGCAGTGTGAACAAAGCCTTAGATCTTTACTGTATGCATACTGTTACTAAGCACAGCCTAATTCCTCTTCCCTGCCTCAATGCAATGCATGTTACTTGCTATTACCAAAGCTTTTCTATTTGTCTATTGATTTCATTTCAAATCTAACAAACTGTATCTAAATGTTTAATGAATGCACATTATACGTTTGAAATAGGTCTATTTTGTACCCTCACTGAGAACACGTTACTTCTGAATGCTTCTCTTTGTCTCTTCACCTTGATAATTGTTGTGAACCTCCTCCAATTAACTTGTCACATCTCCATCAGTGTTTGAGAATTGTCTGTCATGCCCCACTGTACGTGACTTGTGTACATTAGTTCCAGGAAAGCGATATGCTAGTATGTGTCGTTCATTTATTCATGAACACCTTTAGTGCATATAATTCCATAACATGCTGATAATCCTGAGCACCATTTCCTGTTTTAAGTGTTATATATCTGCATATAGTTCCTCTAAGTGCATGTCTAGTTCTTAACACCATTTGAATTCTCATCCTCTCTCTCTCTCGCTTCCTGTGGTTGTCCAGGCTGAAAGGCGGTGGACAGTCCTGGGGTAATAACCAGGATGGGGTGGTGTCCAGTCAGCCAGCCCGTGTGGTTGATGAACGTGAGCAGATGGCCATCAGCGGAGGATTCATCCGCAGGTCAGTTACCTATATTAGAAAATGACTGCAAATATACAGTATAATTCAATGGACCTTGATTATGAGTAGACTTATATTTTAACAAATTATATAATTTGTCATTAGACATTTATGTATCTCAAGCAGTACATCATAGGTTCGATTCCCAGGGAAAGTGTGATGAACCGTGTACCTTAAATGCAATGTAATACGCTTTGGCTGTGTAAATGTAGACTAATACAATGAACATTTAAATGCTATTGTTAATTTTTTTAACTATATATATTTTCCTCTGTATATTTTTATTATATAAAAATAGGATGTTTTTTATATGATTTGATTCAGTGATATATAAAGTCAACACATAAATGTGATTAAAATTATGATTCAATGATATATATATATAATATATATATTATTATTATTATTATTTATTTTATTTTTTTTCATTCTATATATAAAGCACATATATTAAAACCATTAAGATAATTAAGCATATATGGCCTATGTAGTTAACTTTATATTTTTTATAATATAATGAAAATGTATATATGACAATTAAAATGTAATTTAAAAAAATATATTTTACATTTTTACTCTATATACTGTATATTTCCATCATTAAAATATATACATTTAACGTACAACATTATGGAAAACATTTAGTTATTATATTCTGATGAAAGATTTCAAAGAAATGTTTTTTTCCTGTTATGCACTAATAGTAAGTAAATACTGTCAATTTTGATTTCATATATATACTTTATATATAATTTAATGTGGAAAGATATCCAGGTATTATTTAAATTATATCGGTAAAAAATCAGTTGATTTAGCAGCACATTATGGCCTTTTTATGGCCATTATGACCATTAAGACTTTTTGCATTGTGACCTTATTTTAATGATAATTAAGCGCAACTCCAATAATAATAATGATTTATTGATGATGTTGATATTGATGACGCTGATCTGATGTTGATAATGATTTATTATTTAATTGTAAAGTGGAAAAAAACTAGGTAATATTTGTTTTACTATCCTAAATGTGTGCTTATTTAAAATGTATTATAATAATATAATGTGTAGTATGTAAAGTGTAGTGTAGTGTAGTGTAGGTGCAATACAAGAATACAAGGAAAAAAATCAACTGGATAGTTTTTGAGGATGAAAACAGCATGAGTGAACTAAAATGTATAAAATAAAAAATAAAATTGTAATATAAAGTCTTGTGCTGCGTCCCAAATCGCCTCCTTATACTATGCCCTAAAAGGATGTATTATTTAGCAGTGTAGCAGAATATGGGACATATTACTTCGTCATAACTGCATCTTTAAGGGCTGCATCCTGTCAGTGTTTAAACTGCCCTGTCAATCACCTTGTTACAGTTAAAATCCTCCACATTCAATTTAATATCCTACCATTTCAGATAAATGTCGTGTGTTTTTCATGTGGAGACTCTCCTCACGTGTTCGCATAATGATGCATTTAAAAGTTAAGTTAAAAGACCAAACGTATCTTTATAAAAGTTCACAATGCTTTTGCAGATGAAATATAATGCGGAAAACAACAAATACATAGTTTAGATACTGATTATTAATCACTCAAACCCCTTTTTTTCTAAATCTCTTTACTTAACCGCCGGACTCACACATCCGCCATATTTGTAGTTTTTCAACACTTTTTATTTGTGTTTGTGGTTCTAATTGAATCTTTGTCCAACGTGCAATGGGTTGTGGGTAATTGTAGTAAAGTTTGTTCGTATGGGAAGAAGGAGGCGGGAACCGGCGAACATTCAAACACGTTTAATACAACAACACAAAATAAAATGGCGGCGGCAGCCCCTCACGGACGACTGCTGCCTACATACAAAAACAAATGAACACAAAATGAAAGTAAAAGTGGCAGCCCCTCGCGGACGACTGCCGCGCACACACATAACAAAACGTAAATAAAACACGCAAACGCAAAATCCAGGCCTGGTCCTCTCTCTCCTTCACTGTCGTCGCTCCTCCTTTATACTCCCGTCACTCCTTCGTGAGACACGAGACCGCTGCAGCGCGCAGCTGGCGCCCATCCCCACTGATGAGCGCGGCCTCGTCCCGCTCTCACGGTCCCTCAGCCTCGCTGCCCGCCACATACCCCCAACGCCCTTCGCAGGCCGGGGGGCACTCCCGAGACTGCGCTCTACTCCCCGATCATGGCGGCCGCTGCACCTGGGGGTAAGAACAGAGAGGTGAGAGAACGGAGCCGGGAGCATGAGGAGCGACAGAGACGAGAGAGTGGAGAGAGGAGAAAAGGAAAAAAAAAAAAATTCTGGTCCAGTTCCCAGACACACTGCCGCTCGGTCCTCAGCCAGCCGAGAGGTGGACGGCTCGATCCTCCTCTGACCCCTGGCAGCCGGCGGTGGCTCCTCCTACTGAGGGCAGCCGGAAGCTAGTCCCAGTCCCGCGCTCCCTGCTCCTCCGCTCCCTCTCGGACGGCAGCCACCCCACCTCGACCCAGGGGCACGGCAGCGAGCTCTCCGTCCCACCGACCTTCATCCGTTCCAGCACCACCGCTTCGGGCAGCCGCTCGCGGTCTTTTCTCATCCGCGCTGCCCGAACTCCTCAGCACCGCGATCCCCCTCAGCAGCGAGGGCTCTTCGACAGCATGTCCCTCCTTCCTCCCGGGTTTCGGCACCAATGTAGTAACGGTTCGTTTGTGGGTGTGGGAAGGAAGAAGACAGGGTTGGCGTAACTGGGACTGCACTTTTATTTGATCTCACGATCCTCAGAACTGTAGTTACGCTCAGGCGCGTTCTCACTCAAAACTCAATATAAACAGTGGCACTCAGGCTCAGTATCTCTCTCTCTTTCCTCTAGCAGTCACACTCAGTCGGTTGCAGGCGTTTGCAGTCCCAGTCCCAGTCCCGGTCTCTCTCTCCTTCACGGTCATCGCTCCTCCTATATACTCCCGTCACTCCTCCGTGAGACACGAGACCACTGCAGTGCGCAGCTGGCGCCCATCCCGACTGATGAGCGCGGCCACGTCCCGCTCTCACGGTCCCTCAGCCTCGCTGCCCGCCACAGTAATATTAGCAGGGTATCTTTGGAATACTCATTTTATCATACTACAATTTGGGACATTAATTCTAATTTCGTGTACTGTTCAGGACAGATTGGGACACAGCGTTTGTATTGACTCGCCAATTCGAGAAAGGCAATGACTTAGAGTTACCTGTTCTTTCAGACATTATTTGATCATTAGTTCTTGTCTGCTGTTGTGTAGACAAAACCATTTGAGAGACATGTTAGTAAATATGGCTGTCAGTCCCAAAAGCTGACTGTGTGAGCATAGCCTAATTGTACTGTTGTTGTTTTCCTCTATCTAGTGTATCAGCAGTGAGTGCAGCACAGTTGTCAGTGAGTCACAAGGATCTCTATAATTGTCTGTTGAAGACGGATGTCCGCTTTGTGCCAGACTGTAGCTTCGGGCACATCAGGGATGGTCATGAAACCACTGAGCTGTTGTTGGTCCGCTGTCTCAAAATATCCTGTGTCAGTCCGCAAACAAAATGAGATGCTCAGCTAGAATCCATATACACCTTAATGGTTTTAGACAGTTGTTTTAGTCATGCTAGTGTAGACAGAATCCATAATGTGAGTAAACAGAATCTCGCACTGTCGTTACGTCCTTTTTCTGTCCTGTACAACCCATCAGACAGAATAAGATCAAATTGACAGTATTTACTTATATAATGCCATTAGTGCATCACAGGAAAAAACATTTCTTTGAAATCTTTCATCAGAATATAATAACTAAATGTTTTCCATAATGTTGTACGTAAAATTGGCTTTCCATGTTGACTTTAAGGTGGAAATCATCCTGAGGATATTCTGCCCATCTCAATCAGAGTTCTCAATAAACCCAGGCTGTTTTTTGTGTCTTAAGGGTAACAAATGATGCACGAGAGAACGAGATGGATGAGAATTTGGAACAGGTGGGAGGTATCATCGGTAACCTACGCCACATGGCTCTCGACATGGGCAACGAGATCGACACCCAGAACCGTCAAATCGACAGGATCATGGACCAGGTAAGATCATGACATTGCAATATTGGAGAAATTACTTAACACAAGAGCCTCAATTCTGACTGCAAACTCTCTCATGAGATAAGACCTTCTAATAATACCAAAAGATGCTTGTTGGTGCTTGTAAAGTCCCATCACACTGTAAAAATATCTTTTGAGATGAACGTTTGCTCATGACCCCATTAAAGGAGTCATGAACTGAACTGCAATTTTTCCTGTGGTACAGGAAGTGCAGGAAGTGGATTTTTAAATCAAAAAGGGTCCTAATTTAGAAATAAAAGGCCATTTCTACTCTCAGTTTAACCCTCTGATTTGAACGCTCTGTCTGAAGGGGCATGTCTGCAGTGAGACTTCAGTGTAAATGGCCACTGCTGTGATTGGCTGACATCTTTGCATATGAAATAAGTATTACATGTGGAACTCGAAATCTTTTACTATTACAGCTGTCGAGATAAACTAATTGTGAAAAGTGTCGATTATAGCATTATATTTAGATCTGCTCCTTTGGCATGAAAGGTTGCAGCGATGGGCATTGTAACCGATGACAAACATGCCTGTTGAACGCATAAATGCATGATTTCGTCCATGAAATTCAAATTCTGCCCTCTCATGAAGGCTTTCATCATAACTAACATCTCAAACACAATGTAAATAAGAGATTCATTGTGCAGTGTAGACAGCATCATTGACTATAACAGGAGTTTTGGCAAGAGTACAGAACTCAGTCCCTGATAAACTCCCGCTGTGTGATTGACAGCTCCAGCGATTATAAAGGGATTTTTCTTTAATCGCTTTCTGTATATAATTTAATCACAATTTATTTTCATGCTACTTAGAGAAACAATGTGAAGTTGATTGTTTAGTCACTGGCTTGATTTACTTATGCATAAACAGCAACAGAGTCTGGGAAACTACGTCATTGCGCATTGCAAATATATAAATCCAAATTATAAATACACATTTTGGTTAAGTTGTTTATTTCCGAGTTTTACTTTCACTTTCTCTTGTTATTTTCAAGCTGGTAAACTGAAAAATTGCGCATCATTTGAGATACGTTTTCCACGCAGGTCGTAAGAGCGGCTATTGCAGTTCATAACACAGCAAGCGTTGACCATTTTAATGTATTTTTAACTGTATAATACAAGTTTTAAAGTCTACCTCCACTACTACTCATTCTCTAATGTAGTGCCTGAGTCCTAAAGACCACGAATGCATTTTGTTGCTGACATCACGTTCCCATTCTCTATAAACGATTTTGAGACAAAGTCAGACGTCTGACTGTACATGAACCATTCAGAAATCAACACATATCAGAAATCATTGACCACAGATTGGGTATTACAATTAACACGGTTACTTAGCCTAAGGGCCCTATTTTAACGATCGGAGCGCATGGTCTGAAGCGCATGGCACAGGTGGACTAAGGGCATGTCAGAATCCACTTTTGTTAGTTTAATGACAAAAGGGTTGTACCTATTAATGAGTCATGGGTGTGTTTTGGGCGTAACATGCAATAAACCAATCAGAGTCTCATCTCCCGTTCCCTTTAAAAGCCAGTTGGGCTTGCACCATGGCAGATTTGCTATTTACATGGCGAAGTTTGCAAGCGGAAAGACCAATGCTTCTCCAGAGAGGAATCCTTTTATTTAATTTTTTTTTTTAAGTTTATGTGCTGCTGAGCGTCCCTATATGTGTAACAATCAGAGTGTATGTGTGTTGTGCACCCGCTTATAGGCGCATATCACTAACGCGCCCTTAAAATAACACTAAACAAAATAGTGACTTTAGACCAGTTTTAGTTGTCAATGGCGCAGTCGTTTTCAATTGGCTCAAAATAGCAACGCGCTAACAATGCGCCTGAACATGAAAATGATAACTGCGTTGGGCTGAAACCAGCTAAAAACACTTGCATCGGGCCTGGCGTCGCATTGCGCCGGTTGTATGTTAGGGCCCTAAATGTTGTGGCATAGCGGTCGGGTCCATATGTTACAGTAAAAAGTCTGTTTTCAAAGCCTGCGCCGAAATGCGACTGATTTACCGTAGAATCCACAGTGAAAGGTGGGCGGGGCCAAAGATGTGATAATGTTGAAGTTGACATTGATTTGATTCTGCAGAGGTGGTCTTTCATCGCGCTTTGACGTCATAATGTGACATAATGTGAGTCGTTTTCCGAGTTTGGATTCAATAAAAGATGCTTTTGGACTAACATGGGCATTTTGAGTTCCGAAACTTACAGGATGTTTTTATAGACTTCTTACATAATGACCTCTTACATGTCAAAAGGAACATTTTATTTCTCAATTCATGACCCATTTAATGAATTCTGGATCATTATTACCATTGCTCGTAATTTGAACCACCCAGAACAGTGTTTCTCAATCAGGAGGCCTCAAACTATCTTCCAGGGGGGCTGCAGGATGACTTAAAATTATTTCATATATTATTTTAAACATTATTATTATTATTATCAGACATTCCACCTCTCCCAGAAGTTCAGTGAGTCTCCTGCATATACTGTAGCCTGGTCCTACCAGACTCTCGTTTCATTTGTACAAATTTGTTCCATTGACAAGCATTAACTTCCTTGAAGGTGGGTACTCTGTTGAAGTTTAAAACTATTGGATCTGCCCAGAGCCACTCTGGATTGGCCATAACCAATCGCTAACGTTTGGTCGTGACTCCCTCTGTTCGCTGATTGGACCGGTTAAATTTTGACCAGAGAATATACCGCAATCCCAGACGGAATACTGAAGGAAAATGAAAATTGAGCGGAAGTACGTAGGAGGGCGGAGCCAGGCTACATATACTGCATATACTCCTGCACTACCTGCAGAGAGTGCCCTGATGCTCACAAATGATGTACAATATCCTGGAAATCGAGCAAGCGAGAGAAGCCCTGTTTCCACAAGATGTGTTTTCAGTCATCTGATCACTAGTGGTCAGCCAAGACATATTATCGTTTACACCTGGCATTATTCTGTGACCACTTGCGTTTGGATTTCGTTAGGATTCTCTTATTTTGTCATTATTATTCATACTATTATTATTATATTCAAGTACTCTACCTTAACTTAAATAACTATTATTTATGAACAGCTCTTGAAACTTCTGGAATCAAAAAAAGTAATGGTGGTTCTAAATCAGGAGGCCTCAACAAACTTCCAAGGGGGCTTCAGGATAACTTAAAACATAATTGTAATTCATATATTTTTATGAATATCATGATGATTCATATTTAATTAATACAAGTAATAATTATTGTTAATATATTCAAATAATCTAATTTAATTAAGATTATTGAATTTTTCCCCCTCTGTTTTATTGACGAACAGTTCTAGAAACACAAAGTGAATCTCTCCTAGTTTCTGTTTGAAAACAAGCAGCGTTGTCATAATTACATCAGAAATAGTTCTTGAATAATTACATCCGAAACAGTTCTTGAAACCCTCTGGAATCACAAAATTAATCATGGTTAATTAATTTAATATGTCAACTCTCCCAGTTTGTGTTTGAAAACAAGCAGCTTTGTCATAATACTGGAGGAAATACCTGTATCTGTTATCTCTGTCTTCCAGGCTGATTCCAACAAAACCAGGATTGACGAAGCCAACCAGCGCGCCACAAAGATGTTGGGAAGTGGCTAAATCCATACAAGGAGTGCTTTGTCTCATTTTCCCCTCCCCGCTGTACCTGCAACAGTGCACATGTGCTTTTACCATGGTACTCACCTGACCGGTTTGCACACATGCACTTATCACCCCCTTAACGCTCTATCTAGAAAGTGTCGTTGTGTGTCTGTCTTAACTGATAGTGTAGTAAATGGTCACATTTACTCTGTATCTTTCTCTCCAAAGGTTAAATGTACATAGTGCATATTTGATGGCTAGAGCTCACATGTGAGGTTTCTTCTTCTTCTTTTTTTTTTGTTGGTTTCTTTGTTTTTTTAAAGTGTATATTTATTAAATATATTTAACTTCCTTGAATTCCACACGTTTTGGATGAAATTTCTTAAAAGTTTTCAGTCATCTGTGTGTCCATGCTCTGTGTTTTACTCTATGTAAGCCATGCTTCACATTCAGATGTAGCGAGAGAGGAGACGAATTAGACTGTGAGGTGCAGGAGATCACGTGACTGATTTCTTATCTTAGCCTGCTATTTTGTAATCGCCTTTAGACAGTGTCCAGTAACGATTATTCCACCCGAAGTGGTCATATACTGTATGTATTCAGCGTTTCACTTTCACTTATTATTACCCAAGTCATTCCCGATGTGTTGACATTACTGTACAGCATGGGCATGGTCACTACATGCATTCGGTTTGAAGTACCACAGTTCTGCAACATCACAATAGTGCCACACTTTTTATTTCTGTACATCTGCATAAATGTGTCAGTTGTTGTAAAATAAGTATAAGAAATGCCAATAAAAACTTAACAAACCTGAATCTATTGTTTGCTTGATCTGATTTAATATCTTCCCAACACGAGCAGAGACAATAGCAAGCGTTTTGACACAAGAGTGTTAGAGTGTCTGTACGCTGTACTAAACAAGATCCTCTTTGAACCAGAGGCTTTACATGGATTATGCCTGGCAACGTCACTAAGTACATCCAAATGCTGAAATACTCAAGTACACACACACACAGACACACACACACACACACACACACACACATATGGATAAACACAAGCACGTGTAAACCAGGTGTTAAGGGACTGCTGTCCAATCGTGATTATTGAAGTCAGCTGACAGTAATGTACAGTAACATTATTCATGGGAAAAATGTAAATCATTGGAGACTACCTACCCACCACAACGAACAGACCATATTCATAATCATAATGGAGTAAATGGAGTTTAATATCTTGGATAAAATATTAAACTCATAATTTATTTATTTTTTACAAATAAAATAAATCATATTAAAGCCAAAATTATATTTAGTTTCCCATTCATTGACAATCATATAAAGTCTAGAGTCAGCTTGCAAATACAGGCTTTTTTCAAGGTGTATATAAAACATACAACATGCTTGTGATTATATATGTAAATGCACTGCTTTAACAACAAGACAAGGTTAGCTGTTGTGGAAAAAACGAATAAAGAATACTAATTAAGCTCACCTGTTGATCATTGAGTTATTTTTCCAGAAGAATGGACCTTTAAAAATGGATACAGCAGCTGTTAATAGCCCCAGTGGGAGGTTTTCAGAGGCCAAAGGGGGCTGTTATTTTTATTTTTTGAAAAGGCAAAGATCTGGAGGACTATGTGGAGGAGTTTATAAACATCAGCCACCTCGACAAATGTGATGACCTTATCCTTATGAAGGTTTCAGGTGCGGCCTGGACAATGAGATCTGACTACTGATGCCAAGAGGGGATCCCTACTGGACCTTGGCACAGTATAATAATAATAATAATAATAATAATAATAATAATAATAATACATTTTTTATTTGTAACGCACTTTACATTAAACAAAATCTCAAAGTGCTACAGATTTAAAACAATAAAAATGTAAATAAAATTTAAATAAATAAGAATAAATAAAACTGAAAAATTAAAGTAACAAATCAATCAAAAGTTCCTTGAGATAGGTGGGTGTGTCACCATGGATGCACTGATGAGTACGGAGGGAGATCGTATACTCAATCCTGAGCGAGACAGGAAGCCAGTGGAGGGATTTGAGAATGGGGGTGATATGGTCGTATTTGCACACCCTCATCAGGATCCTAGCAGCGCTGTTCTGAATATAATGCAGCTTCTGGAGATTTTTGCCAGGGGTTCCGAGGAGCGCATTGCAGTAGTCCAGCCTGGAGGAGACAAAGGCGTGGACAAGCTTCTCCGCATCTGCCAGTGTTAGAATGGAACGCAATTTGACAATTCTGTGGTGGAAGAAGGAGGTCTTACACAGATGTTTGACGTGAGCTTCAAAAGTAAGTTGCGATTTCATTCTGACCCCCAGGTTGGTGACTGATGTAGAAAGTGGAATGTCCTGATCAGAGAAAGCAATGCTGGTGATAACAGAATTCCGGACCTGAAGTGGAATGCCGACTAGGATTGCTTCAGTCTTGGAGCTGTTTAGCTGCAGAAAGTTTTGCTTCATCCACGCCTTTATCTCATTCAGGCAAGTGATCAAAGTGGATGGAGTGAGGTCAGCAAAGGGGGAAGAATTTGTCCTAAGGTAAAGTTGAGTGTCATCAGTATAGCAGTGAAAAGAAATCCCATGACACGGCCAAGGGGGAGCATGTAGAGGATGAACAGGATGGGGCCGAGCACTGAGCCTTGAGGGACACCGCAGGTGACGTTGTGTGACAGGGATGTAGCTTCTCCCAACGCAACATATTCAGTTCTCCCAGTGAGATAAGATGAGAACCAGTTGTGGACAGAGTCAGAGAGACCGATGGTGGAATGTAAACGGTGAAGGAGGATGTTATGATCAACAGTATCGAAAGCTGCAGTTAAGTCCAGGAGGATGAGAAGGGATGGGGAACCAGCATCTGCCGCCATCAATAGGTCGTTTGTGACCCTGACCAAAGCTGTTTCTGTGCTGTGTCCTGTGCGGAAACCCGATGTAACAGTATGTTAACCTTGCTGTGTGTTTGAATGGGTCCTCTTTTACAGTGGGGGAAGCAGAAGAGGACGCCATCCCCATCATCCAGCCCCACATCACCCGTCATCACTCTGAGCCCAGAGCCCAGCCAGCCATCACCATGCTGCACGGATATGACGCCAGAGCCCACCACAGATTGAAAGCTTCAGCGTGCCATGACGCACAAACCATCGCCAGTGGAGAAATGGACTGAGCCAGCCCGAGCCCCAGAGCCCGAGCCCCACTGTGAGTCTGCCCAAGTGTGTGAGCCGGTGACATCATCTGTTGTCGTAGGACTGCTAGTGGAGTTTGAGGGAATGGAAGAAGACCCCGCCCACACTCCCATCAATGTGGTAAAGCTGGTCTCTGCAAATTGTTTTTTATGATGAATTGGAAGTGGATTGGTTCTCAATGGTTCTGCCGTCAATGGTTCTCCCATCAGTCCACCTCAGGCTGTCGACCTATCGGCTCCACCTTGGTCAGACGTCAGTTTGCCTGCAGCTTGGACTTTTGAGCCGTCCGCTGCGCTCCGTCTCTCCACCACTTCGGCTCCTTCTGGCTTCGCCTACCCTCCAGTTCCACCTCGGCCCCTGGCTTCTCCCACCATCATCACAGCCCTGGTCATCTCCTTCAATGTCCTGCCCTTTGCCAGCCCCTTGTCCTCTTCCAGAGCCCCCACCCTCCCTCCTCAGTTGAACTTCTTGTTATGCCTTTCCGGAGGGGAGAGTACTGTCAGGATTATGTGTTGTTCATTGTATTTTGGTTTGGTTCTTATCTGTTCCCTTGTCATGTCTAGGCTGAATCTGAAATCGGCCTCTATAACCTCAAATAAGGCATTGTTTGAGGGGACAGCCATTTGTAGTGGCGTCCGAAACTGCGTTTTCCTGTGTTTGCCTGTTAGTCTAAATAAGCTCAACTGTTGATCACTGAGTTCCCTGTTTACCTCTCTGTATTTAAGTCCTGAGTTCCCTTGTTTATTTGTCCGTTCAACATAGTGTATACTGGTTGTTTTGCTCCTTGTGTTTTCAGTGCTGTTAAATAAATACTATACTGCTGAAAAAATATCCCAATTTTTCCTTCGTTGGAACCAAAGTGTGACAATGAGTTGTCCAACATTATTCCATTGTGTTTGATCAAATTACCATAATCTGTTATGAGATTTCAATTACATACGATTTCAAAACATGCCTTAAAATAAAAAATTAAAATGACATTAATCCTATGCAAGTTCTCAATGTCTTATTTCAGCTTGGTATTTTATTTCTGTTCAAGCATTTTGTTAATTTTCTTGCCATTGTGTAAAAAAATATCTATTTTAAGTCTGCAACACTTTTTATAGAAAAATCTAATATGACAAAATCCTATTTTAAGATAATGAACTGCAGTGATGCTGATCAACAAACATATCTGACTTGTGATGCTAGTTAAGATAATTATATTAAACTATCTGGATGAGCTGCACAACATCAGCCAGAACACAATTTTTGCTGGTGACCAATTATGCAGCAACATAATTCCAGTTCCCTTTCAGTCGGTCACGTTCGACGAACGTCAGACGTACTGACGAATTGGGATCACTTCTGGGAGCCCTTATCAGCTTCGAGCTATTTAGAACCGGCCAATGAACAATTGGCGTGCGAGATTTGCATTTCGCGCTCCGCCCCATGCCGCGGGTATAAACAGGAAGCGAGAGTGAATGCACACTGTCATTCACTTCGGAGCCGAACGGCGTATGAAAAGGACTCTCGTCATTGAGTTACAGCTGCTATCAGCGAAAAAGTTATTGAGAAGACTGGAGATCGGGGATCAACGCGTGTTGGAGAGACGACACACTTCAGCGGGATCGCGGTACTCACTGCTGCTCTGGAGAAGAGAAAAAATAGCTGTTTTCACAGCAACCGGTCGGTTCGTTAGGGCGTTTTTTTCCTTGAGTACAGGCACGGGCTGCACTAAACTTCCCCCTGAGTGCTTCAGCACAAGAGCGTTTCCTCACAAAAAGAGTACACGGGTGACGCTGCCTCTTTTTCAAGATGTCATTCCACCCGTGCGTTTCTGGATGCGGTCGTTCCCTGGCGCCTGCTGACGGTCACAATCGCTGTCTCACGTGTTTGGGCAAACAGCACGCTGAGGCGGCATTTGTGGATAGTTCATGTTCCCACTGCGGGAACATGACTATCTCGGAACTAAGATTGAGACTCACCTACCTTCTGGAAGGCGGAGTCCCCTTACCCATCCCACAATCTAGTGCTATTCCTAACCAGAATAGACCTACTTCTTCGGATGGCCAGGGTGATCTGAGGATTACGTTTAGGGCACACCCGCCGAGTCAATCTCCGCAGGCCCCTATTCCCTCAGTTCCGCAACCGGTAGAGCTCCCGGGAGAAGTCGCTGGTCCCTCCCACGGGCGGCCAGCGGTGACTTTCGGAGCTCCGGCAGACGAGCAGATGTCGATCACTGCATCGGAGGGGGAGTTTCAGTCCTCGGAGGATGAGGGTTCGGCTGGGCTACCTCCCTCTGGGAGAGTCGCTTCAGCCGTACCGGACCCCGAGATGACTACTATGCTTGCCCGGGCAGCCGAAAGGGTAGGGCTCATGTGGAACCCTCCACTGTGTCCCGAATCCTCTAGGTTGGATGATTGGTTCCTCTGGGAGGGTCGCGCTGAGAACGTTCCATCGGTCAGGCGATGTCCACGCTTGTGGTCCAGGAGCGTCATCTCTGGCTCAACCTGGCCGACATGAGGGAGAACGACAAGTATCGGTTCCTGGACTCCCCCATTTCGTCGGCCGGGTTGTTTGGCGACGTGGTCGAGAGCTTTGCCCAGCAGTTCTCAGCCGCCCAGAAGCAGACGGAGGCCATCAAACACGTCCTGCCCCGGCGGCCCGCTGCTGCCTCCACCCAGCCGCTGGTGGCGCCGCCTCTGACTGCTCGTCGCCGAGGACGTCCGCCCGCCGCCGCCTCCGGCCCTGCCAAGGCACCGCAGCAGCCTTCCACCAGCCGACGGCGTGGGGCCGGCTGTGGAAATGATGTCCAGCCTGCTCAGGCCGCTGCCAAGCCAGGTGGCAAGCGTCGTCGCAAGCGACCCTGAGACGAGCCACCCAGAGATGGAGGAAACTGCTCTTCAGGAGATGGCTGCAGCACCACTCCCTCCCCCGGAGGAGGGCCGGGGGAGAATCTTTTGTGCGCGCTTGGTGATGGTCGACGCTCCCATGCCTCGCCACCCTCAGGTACCTCTCCCTTCGTCAGCAGGGGACGCCGGCTGTGGGGACGCACTCAAGCGGCCTCCCCACACTCGCACGTCCCCTTCACGGATGCAGGTAAGTGTTGCACAGCACACTCAGATCCCGCTTCGGGCCCCTCCCATGCCGTCCGCGAAGGACGCGATAGAGCCGGTCCCTCCAGCCGATATGAGGTCCGGGTTCTACAGCCCGTACTTCATTGTACCCAAGAAAGGCGGCGGGTTACGGCCGATCTTGGATTTGCGGTTCTTGAACCGGTCCCTTCACAGGCTGCCGTTCAGAATGCTAATGCAGAAACGCATCATCAGGTGCATCCGTCCCCAAGATTGGTTTGCAGCGATCGACCTGAAGGACGCATACTTTCATGTCTCGATTCTCCCTCGACACCGGCCCTTTCTGCGTTTCGCGTTCGAGGGACGGGCTTATCAGTACCAATATCAGTCTCCTCTTATGGAGTCAGAAGCATCTGAGGTCGCTTCGTGCCATTCACATTCCGGGCCTGCTCAATCGTGCAGCCGACGAGCTCTCACGACAGCCAGTGCTCCCGGAAGAGTGGCGACTCCATCCCCAGGCGGTCCAGCTGATGGAGTCGGTTCGGGGCTGCATAGGTAGACCTGTTTGCCTCCCCAGAGACGACCCACTGCCAGTGGTTCTATTCCTTGACCGAGGGGACCCTCGGGTCGGATGCCCTGGCACACAGCTGGCCCCGGGGCCAACACAAATATGCGTTTCCCCCAGTGAGCCTTCTTGCACAAACACTTTGCAAGGTCAGGGAGGACGAGGAGCAAGTCCTGTTGGTCACTCCGTATTGGCCCAACCGGACTTGGTTCCCGGAACTAGTGCTCCTCGCGACAGCACCTCCTTGACCCATTCCTCAGAGACAGGGCACCCTATGGCACCCACGTCCGGACCTCTGGAAACTCCATGTCTGGTCCCTGGATGGGACGCGGAGGTTCTAGGTGACCTACCGCAAGCGGTAGTTGACACCATCGCTTCCGCTAGAGCCCCCTCTACGAGGCGCCTCTGTGTGTTGAAGTGGAACCTGTTAGTCGACTGGTGCTCTTCTCGCCAAGAAGACCCCCGAAGATGTTCGATCAGGTCTGTGCTTTCCTTTCTACAAGATGGGATTGAGCGAAGGCTGTCTCCCTCCACCCTCAAAGTCTATGTTGCCGCTATCGCCGCTAATCATGATCTAGTAGATGGAAAATCTTTAGGTAAGCACGATCTGATCGTCAGGTTCCTGAGGGGGGCGAGGAGACTAAATCCGCCTCGCCCTCCCTCTATACCCTCTTGGGACTTGTCTCTGGTGCTAACTGCACTGCAGAGCCTTTGAACCTTTGCAGTCAGCAGAGTTAAAAATCTTCTCGTTAAAGACAATACTCCTGACTGCGTTGGCCTCCATCAAGAGGGTAGGGGACCTGCAGGCATTTTCGGTCGACGAATCGTGCCTGGATTCGGGCCCGGTAACTCTCATGTTATCATGAAACCCCGGCCTGGATATGTGCCCAAGGTTCCCACTACTCCCTTCAGGAACCAAGTGGTGAGCCTGCAAGCGCTGCCTTCGGAGGAGGCCCTAGCTTTTCTCTGTCCTGTCCGTGCTCTCCGGGCTTACGTGGACAGAACGCAAAGCTTCAGGACCTCAGAGCAGCTCTTCGTCTGTTACGGAGGACAGCAGAAGGGAAAGGCTGTCTCCAAGCAGAGGATGGCCCACTGGATAGTGGATGCCATCGTCTTGGCGTATGAGTCCCAAGACGTGCCTTGCCCGCTCGGGTTAAGAGCCCACTCCACTAGGGGTGTTGCTTCTTCCTGGGCGCTGGCTCGTGGTGCCTCGCTGACAGATATTTGTAGAGCTGCGGGCTGGGTGACACATAACACGTACGCTAGATTCTATAGCCTCCGTGTAGAGCCGGTATCTTCCTGTGTGCTCACTTCCCATAGTCAGTAACACCGAAGTGCCCGTTCTAGTGTCGGCTTGCTGCGCCATTCCCTCCCTCATGGTACGGATACATGCGCTTATCTGCTCCAGTCGAGTTCCCCAGAATCGCGAACCCTGTTGAGTCCTCCGCAACCCACGGCAGTCGGACGTGGCGGAGCGTTCGACGCCAGGTCTAACACTCGTATGCATTGGTGGAACTTGTGTTAGGCTGGGTTCCATATGTTGTGACCCCCACGGTGGTCCCATATGTGTATTCTTCCATGGTACGGCTCCCTACGGCGAGCCCGTGTCTTTCCCGAATTTTGTCCAAAACCTACTTTTGCAAACTAGTCCCTGGTTTTTTGCCCGATCGGAACCAAACCAGTCTAGGACAATTCTCTGGACTCGCTAGATCTATAAATATTGAAAAAAAGTTGAACTTTTGCATTTGGGTGGCTGTAACAGGGTCGTTTAGAAAAGGGGTGTGGCAAAATACTAAAAAGCCTATAAATCCCAAATGAAGACTCAGAACTCCACCAAAATTGATGAGCATATGTGTCAGAACATGGCGAGGAAGCATGCAGAGTTTCATGAAGATCGGAGCATAGGTGGCGCTATAACTGGCAAAAAGCCTTCATTCTTATTAGGGGTTCAAGCATGAAATGCTGAAACCCTATTGTAATTGTAAGGTTTCGTAAAACACATCGTGCAGGCCAAACCGTAAGGCCTAGAGACATGAAATCTGGCCAGATGGTAGGCCTCAGTTTGGGGACAACCTATCAGAGTATGACCCCGAATGGCCCATAGGTGGCGCTACAGCAACCAAAAGTTAAAAATTGCTCATAACTCTTAGACTGACAGGATCCAGTGTCTTATATCGTTAGAATCCGTGGCTCAAGGCAGACAAAATGGCTATATCCGATTTTGATTTAGGCAGGGAAAATGTTCTGCTATGTCGAATTTTGTCCAAAACCTACTTTTGCGAACTAGTCTCTGGTTTTTTTGCCCGATCGGAATCCCATGAATGCCATTTATCCCATGATCAAGTGTCTTATATCGTTGGAATCCTTGGCTCAAGGCGGACAAAATGGCTATCTCATTGCTCGCCCTTCAAGCGCCAATTTCGAGTAAATTGCAATTTTTGGAAAAACCTATTTTTGCTGACTTCTCCTAGGTTTTTGGCCCGATCGGAACCAAACCACTGCAAAACTATTCTCTGTAGTCCGACAATCAATAATCATCCAAAAAATTCAAAATTTCAGTTAACGGTCGATAAGGGGAAACAAAATCTTTGATGGCACCAGGGCCATTTTTACTAAAATGATTATAAATTGTGAACAGAAAGAGATTTTTTGGCTAACCTTGGGATACTTCTTCATGAGCTCATTCTGAGGTCACGTGAAAAAAAATCATGACAATTGGCTACTTGGTGGCGCTATAAAATGGTTATAACTTGTGAATGGAAAGAGATATTTTCGCTAAACTTGGGACACATGTTCATAAGCTCAATCTGAGTTGACATGGAAAAAATCGTGACAATTGGCCACTTGGTGGCGCTACAACAGTGAAAAAAATCATGAAAATAGCTATAAGGGCACCCAACTGTTAGTCTACTGAAAATTGGCATGCAGTGTCTTTGTCCAGGGTGCCATGATAGTCTATGAGAACATTGGTGTATATCAAAAAACTCAGTATACGTCATTGGCACAATGCCTTGAAGGAGCCTTAGAAGTTTCAAGCCTGTGTTTTTTTCACAGGAGTGACCTCCTAAGAATCCTTGCCGAGTCCAACAATACCAAACATACCAGGTTTCGCCTTATGGTTTTTGTAAGTGTCATTTAGAGCTTTAAAAAATTGTGTTTATCTTCAAAGCCATTAGTCTGATCGAGACAACAACAAAAAAACAAAGGAAATTTGAAAACATAGGTAAATAGCTAAACAATAACACCAAAATGTTAAAATTATGATAGGAACTGACAAAAAAATAAATTAAATCCAATCAATTTCATCCATGGATCATTTTGATGCTCACATGTTTGAAACAAACAATAATGGATTGTGATGAAATTTGTTTTGAATTGGGACTGGGGCCCGCCTTGATAATCCTACTTAAGGGCCCGGTGTTGGCTCGTTCGTTACGCCACTGAATATAATTGTCTAAACTCCTTAATAAAATTACATATTTACAACAAATCTGACACATATATACAGTATGGGCACACTTTGAGTACTACTAATAAAAGTGGTGGAGATCAGGCAAGACTATAAGAAGACTCAGGCAAAAGGTGCTATAACTGTAAAAACGCTTTAAAACCATATATTTACTATGGTAAACTGCCTGTATAGGCTGTAAATTGACTTTTTCATCTATGATGGCAGTTGTTAAATGCTTGCTAAATAAAACTTAATGTCTTTTGATGCTTGTGTGCTTAAAGGCCTTAAAGGCCTTAACTGCTTGAACCCCGATAAATGCTACTTGCAGCTTTAATTCTTAATAAATATTGTCTTCCATTTTCCTTTTAAAATATTGTATTTTCTCTCACCCTTTGCAGGAAATGTGTTTTTGTGAAAATATTTTCAAGCTGGTTCTGTTAAATTTTCCAGGAATAAATCGATCACTTATGCCATTATGGAAATGTTGTGATATTTAAAAACAAGATTTACTTGAGATGCAGTAATGCAAAATGAAAACGTTAGTGTGTTAGAGATTGTTTTCACTTGTTTTGAGAATCAATAAAATATTCAATATAATTGATGAATGAAAATTAATTATAATTATAAATTATAATAACTTATTTTAATATATAATGTCATTTATTATATAATGTAGTTCGTTTATTTGGCTGTTTTTTGTTTTTCTTCTAGAAAACAAGTTAAAATGCTTATCAGTATTTACTTACTGTATGTAAATACTAATAAATACATACATAATATAAATATATACATAAATAATAAATAGGACATTCTCATTAATGTGTTTATTAAATGTGTATATCTGCTAAAATTAATCATTATCTTTTAGAAGTATGAATGCATATAGGTGGCCTCAAAGATTACACACAAAAGGACTAAAAGCCAGAACATATTTGACAGGTTCTTCAAATGCAATGGCAAATCATTTTTTTGTTAATATTCTTAAATTAATTTCTGTCAGAGATTTCTATTTTAATGCACCTGCTCTCTAAGGCTGAAATTTCACCTGTGATCGGTAACCTTTAAGAGTGTGAGACAGATGGGATGTGACAATTCTTTGATAGGCTACTGTACATCATTTGCTCTACAGCGTGCAGGTGCTGATTGAACAGGATCATTATTCAGCGATTGACACCCACTCTCACCACCCTCTCTTCTGAGTCACAGCCCTCCGCTGTCCTGTTCCTCATCTCAAAGTGCATGTCTCTCCCAGCCCACCTCCTCATCGCCCCCTTTACATCTCGCATCCCCTGTTCACGCTTCTATACACATACCATCTCCAGCGTCGTTCTGCCAACTCATAAACAAATGCTGACAGCAACTCCAAAGGCTCTCCAACTCTGACTCACTGGGGTTTTGTAATAGTCTGAATGCATTTGTATATCATATATCATTTGAATAATGATATAAATACACAAACACTTGCACATATCCCTCATTGTAAAGCTTACCATTAACACTGTGGTTATAGAAATATTAATGCATCCTTCCAGAGATTCATGTTTATTCACTCTGACAAACCAGTGATGGGGAAGATAAGCAAGTGTGGGGGAAGGGAAACAGGGATTGCATAATATAAGAGCTCTATCTTTGCATGAAGTGGCCACAAGAAAAGGAAAAGGAGATAACACAGAGAAGAAAAGAAATAAAGAAAAGCAGGAGAGAGTAGAGAAAGTCTCCATTTGCTCTTTACCCTTATAGTGAAAGGTGCAAGATTAAAATTAGGCTACAATAAGAGGTGTGAAAAAAGGGATAACAGTTCCAGAGTGTTTATTCCCAAAGACCAAAAAGGTGGTATCTATCTATCTATTAAATATATTCACATAGAAAATATATTCAGTTTTATACAGCTTAGCTCCTACCACCAAGGACCATTAGAAAGGTCAATAAAAACAGAACAGAAAACATATATTAAAGAGAATAAAAATATATATTTCCATAAGAAATTTGCCATCAATTACAATGAGCTAAAAAATGCAATTATTTAAAATATAAAAACTTTAATAGCTTTTTTTACTCCCATACATGGTGTGTGTGTGTGTGTGTGTGTGTGTGTGTGTGTGTGTGTGTGTGTGTGTGTGTGTGTGTGTGTGTGTGTGTGTGTGTGTGTGTGTGTGTGTGTGTGTGTGTGTGTGTGTGTGTGTGTGTGTGTGTGTGTGTGTGTGTGTGTGTGTGTGTGTGTGTGTGTGTGTGTGTGTGTGTGTGTGTGTGTGTGTGTGTGTGTGTGTGTGTGTGTGTGTGTGTGTGTGTGTGTACTTTAAATTATAGCCTACTATGGTACTGAATGCTTACCATATTATGCCATATAGGCTACATGGTACCCCAAAATAATTGTAAGAATACCATTAATGGTATACAGTGGGGACAAAATTTGGGTTTTAAAATCTAATTTACTCTGGGAATAAACAAAAAGTTTTAGGATTAACCAATAGAAATTAAAATCATTTAATAAAGTTTTTAATAGATAAAGATTCCGCATTACCATGTTATAAGCAATTTTTTCTTAATGGTTAATGCTATTTCAATATAAACAAACACAAGTTCCAACCTTATCAAGGGATTTTTGCACATGTTAGAGACATGTTAGTGACTGACATCTAGTGTTCAAAGAGAAGTAGTAGTTATCAGGCAACTCCCTGGCTTACTGGAACAAGCATATATAGAAGGAACACAACACAGTTTTACAAATTCTGACAATGGAAGAACAAGGAGACAAACAGGGTCAAAAGCCAAGAAGATCTTGCGTACACTGTAAAAAAAAAAGAAATCCGTAAAAATAGGGCACAATGTGCTGTATAAATATGAAATTGTTTTTTTTACAGGTGTTTTACCTGTATTTTGAATTACGCATTGCATTAGTTTGTGTTTTAAGGGTTAACGGAAATGTACGTAAAATTACTGGAAAACGTACTGGCAGAAAATTACCAGTACATTTTCCGTTTTTATTTTTTACAGGGATAGGGATAAGGATGCGTGGTGGAAGGGTACAGAGGCAAAACAGTGGAAGTGGTAAAAGAGGCAGCGATTTGCCACTTTGACTATTGTGGACTATTATAATGTTCTCAATCATGACTTTATGGCCGAGGTGAGTTGAAAGGTGCAGCTGAATGTTTGGAGAACAGCCATGTCCTCAATCATTCAAACATTTGTTGACACAACAGATATGTAATCAGACTTCACTATACTGTAATACTGCACACTTTATTGTGTGTGTAATTGTTTACAGTTAAAGTGACCAACAGTTAAAGTGTAACTGTGAATCATGTCTCATCTCTAGCAATCAACATCCCATAGAGTATAGGCCTAATGTGTAAAATGCGTAATGTAGGCCTATGCCATGCCATACAGAAAAAGTGCAGGCCTGTGAATTTTCAATCATCATAATCGTAGGTATAGTTTACATCTGAAAATATACTGACAGAGTACACTGTTATATTGACAACATGACTAAGCATTTTGACTATCTTGTTTGTGAACAATGACTCAAGGACATTCTGATGGCACTGATATGTTCAGTGACATAGAGACTTTTTTGAGAGATGAATTTAGTAACAGGCTTTGTAGATAATACATTGTGTGGGACTGTTTGTACGAATTTACAAACAGTCAATTCGAAATGAGAAATGCCCTTACTGGTTTGCAAATGCCCTTACTGGTTTGCAAATCTTAAAGGTCCCGTTCTTCGTGTTCTTTTGAAGCTTTGATTGTGTTTACAGTGTGCAATATAACATGTGTTCATGTTTCGCTTGTAAAAAAACAGTATTTTTAACACAATGTACTTATCTGTATACCGCTGTTTTCACTGTCCTGAAAACGGCTGATGACTTCCTTTATTCTATGAAGTCCCTCCTTCAGAAATACGTAACGAGTTCTGATTGTGCCAGCGGTTCCTGTGTTGTGATTTGACAGCAGCTTAGCGAACGTGGCACGGTTCCTGTGTTGTGATTCGACAGCAGCTTAGTGCACGTGGAAAGGTTGAAATCCTTTCATCTCCGGGATGAAAATAACAGCGTCTCGACGACATGGCGACAAACACACTCAAACGCGGCCCTTCCTTTTCTCCACACGACCGTCCTCTTCTCCACGTGGGACAGCAACAAGACCACGCCCCCTTTTTCGCATATTCTTGTGGGCGGAGGTTAGTCTGTTCTACTGACGTCATTTATGAAGGAAGTACCAGGATGTAGTCCAAGCCGGTCGTTCGCTGTAGGCTTTGAAAGGGAACTTCTGTTAAATAAAATATCTCGCTTGGCATTGAACTTTGAGCTTTATAATTTTACAGGTATTATTTATGCTCTAACAGCAACATTACACACTAACTAAAGTTTGAACAATGGGATCACGAAGAACGGGACCTTTAAGGATGATTCAAGAAGTAGCCTACCAACGTGAATAAGAACAACTGTATTTTACAAGCACAATGTGATATAGTTACTGTGTTTTTATTATTATTAATATTAGTTAGTAGCTATTTATTTGTATAAAGATATTTACTCAGCTAATTATTAAATTTAGTGGAAGCAATAAATAGGCCCTACCACAGACACAGTGGGATTTAATATTAGGAAACAAACACTACAAAATCACATCAAAATTTGTATTATTTGCACAGCTATGGTTTGATGATTGTGAGAGATGCACTCTCATCTTTTAATAAGCGATTTCAATAACAAAGGTGCAGTCAATGACAGGATGGCATGAAAACCCCTGTAATTTCCCTGGTCAAGGACAGCCGCTTTAAATCTCGCGATACTATTTGTGGCGCGGGATTTGGCTGAAGCCGATGAATGCGCAGTAGTCGTTCTGCAGCGCTGTGGAAATGGCGCCTGCGTTCAAGCAGCAGTAGTCGGCAGTTATTACGTTTTGCACTGAAGTCGCTGGAATTTAAGTTTTCTCTTTGCTACTGCTTTAAAGTTCAAAACAACTAGACTACGAGAGTTTATCCGTACGACCTGAGTCCGGATTATGACCGGAAAAGAGTTGCCACGAAAGTCGTGTTTGCAGTATATCCAGTTTTCTTGAGGGCCGTCATCAGCGCGCAGGTACAACGCTGTTATATGTGCTCCTTTCCAGCTGTCTGTGTCATATTACGATATTCTGTAGCATTGTGCGTGTTTCTGATGATCAAGGCGAGTTAACACTCATTTAAGTGGCTTCTTTGGCGTTAAAAGCGGCGTTAGTCTCGTGTTGTGACCGTTAGCTACCTTTAGCCTGTGCGGCTAATCTGAAGGGCTCATGGTAACAGCCTGCGTGGGCTCAACTCACGCAACAACACGGCTATGTACGAGACGTATGTTTTATTAGATATCACAGTTAGATTTTTGAACTAATTAATGTCTAATCTCCGTTGAAATTTGAGTCCGTTGTTTGTTTTTAATTGTGTTGCTGCTAACAGTACAATTTCGTTGCTAGCGGTGCTACCGACGCGCTGTGGGTGACAGAACAGAAACTTTCCAGCTAAGGCTATATTACAGCCCATGCTAAATGATTTTCATATAAACTATGCAAGGGACGGCAGTAAAAGGACGCTTTTGTTTTCCCTGAAGAAGATAGCAGTGTTTGTCAGCTATAATTTGAATGTATTTGAATGCACTTAGTTGAGTTCTGCTAAGTGACAGTGCACGTTATGACCAAGCATAACGCCAGGTTTATCCTAATATAAAGAAACAGAAATGTCCGCAGATACCCTTTTTATTGTACTTGGTCTAGTATTGGCATATTAGGAATAAAGCTGGATGTTAGGTCGCGTTCTCGCCATGTGTGTTTCACGCATGGGTGGGACATGTATTCTGCGCGGGCACATGGATGAGTCCCATAGGCTGCATCTGTTTTAATTAGATGGCCATCCTTTTCCAGGGGGCACTGTTGCATGAGCCACTGGTTTTTAACTTTTACAGACCCAGACTGTAAGCCAACTTATGGACTCACTCCATCAGAACTTGTAATTACTCTCATTACAACGTTTTCATTTTATAATATCTTCAAATGTTCTTTTAAATAGTTTGAAACATATTATTTTTTAAGGATGCCATCTACAGATCCCTATTTCACTAGTAAAATATCTGTCCTTGTGGGAACTTTTCCTAGTCTAGTACACATAGAGATTTTCAGCTAATCTTATTGGTCACATTATGTGTGTGTTTTTTCTTCAAGATAGTGTTATCATGGCTATGCCACACATCTTAAAGCTGGGTAAACATAAAAACTGTGTTGTAAACATCCTGGTTGTCTAAACTAGGATGATCAAGCATCCGTTCTAATAATTACGTTTTTTTTAATTATTATTGTGGTTTTGTATTATTAAAATAAATCCTTTATACATTTCATAGACATTTCATAGTTATTCATAATACCAGTTTAATTAGAATATCTAGCGTTTTTACTTGTAAAACATGAGCTAAATGACAACAAACACACATTGTTTATTCAAAATAATTATTTAAAACTAAACGTATACATGTTATTAGTAATAGATGTCGACTGATAGTGGATTTTACCGATAACTAGGTTGTCGTACTTGCCGATAACAGATTAATCAACCGAAAGTTTTCTAAATGGATACTGGATAAAAACAAACAAACATAACACTACAAGTAAAACAGTGCTGAACTTTATTACAAAGATTTTAAAAAAAGTACTGAACCATGAAAATTTGCTATATGAATATATTAAAATGTGAAGTAAAGAAAATAATTTAAACATTTAAAATATTATAACTTTAACCTAAAAACATATGTAAATTTCATAGGTAGCACTTTGCAAGTCCCATTTAAGGATGTGTTGGCTAGCTTGCATGAACTATATGCATTATGCAATATACATTGTGACAGCATGTATTAATATTTGAGCAATACAATTGTACATTGATCATTCATGTTAGTTCATAGTGCATTAACTAAGGTTAAGACAAAAATTAAAACTAAATTTAAAAATGTATTCGTAAATGTTGAAATTAAACTAACAATGACCAATAATTCTTCAGCATTTATTAATTAAATTAATTGTTACAAATTAATTCTTATTGTAAAGTGTTACCATTTCAGTGTTTTATTTCTATTCTATGTAGCTTAATGTTTTATTTCAGTTTTTCAGTTAGTTGCCAAGGCAACATTTCAAATTTTGGTTAAGATTTTTCAACTAATAAATATATTTTATTCCATTTCAGTTATTTCAATTACAAAACATATATAGTTTTAATTTTAAGCCCTATTCGGATGGAACTAGTTTTCTTTTTGTTTGATTTACACTTTTTATCACCCAATGCCTGTGATTTTATGTACCGATTCAGACAGGACTAACATCTTTGTGTTTTTTACAGAGGTGGAAGGGTGTGTTTTCTAGACCATTATAGAAGGTCATGTGCTGTGCTTGCTTGCATCACACTTGCATATCTTAAGTTATTATTTATTGATATAATTTTAATTTATTATAAAAGCCCTATTTAAGTAAGCTTCGAGTTTATAGAAGTGGCTGTTTATAATCCACAAGTGAGCAGCGAAATCTAGATACGCATCTTACTCTTACCTGACACTGATATTAAAATGGGAAGTCTTCACCGTGTCTGTGATTTGGCTCCATTTTTTACTATTTTTTTTATTACATTTTTTCGTCGGACATGAAGAGAAGCGTTAGGAGGATAATAATACAACATCAGCAATCGCAGACGTTTGCATTTGGATGGGATGAGATTTCTCAAAGGACAGTTGAGTTTGCTGAAAAACAGTAGGTAATTTGCTCTGGAGCTTGTGACCTTGCAGACTCGGACGGGATTAAAATCACACAAAGTACGTCTTTGTAACGATTTTAGCTAACGTCCCCCTGGAAAACTAGTCCCGTTTGAAAAGGGCTTTATTTAACAATAACACTACTGCCATGAATATAGATCACACCAATACTGTAGAGTTTGAATACGTACAGGCTTTTAGTTTATCCTAACGATGCACAGTTTTAGCAGGGTTTTGTTTTTCTCCTGGCTCTCTGACCATGAGCTCGTCTGTACAGTGTTTTATTGTGTGTTTGGAGGAGACACAAGTGTGCTGGACACATGTGGCAACTGCTCCATTGGAGGCTTAAAAGACCTAACAACTGCTGTTGTGTAGGGGGTTCTTTGTCCATAATGTTTTCAGTGATGTTTGATCATTATTTTTCTACTAGGTTTAAATGCATTCTGTTTTTCTTCAGTTTAATGAATTCTATTGTGTGCCTGATGTTTCAGGGCAGACAGATTGACTTTTACCCTGTGTTCTCTCTTCAGTAAGCATGCGTGACCTGGCAGCCCAAGTCACCAGCAGCTTGCTGCGCTTCCCAGAGGTAACGATAGATGCTCTGGGGGAGGATGAAGTTACGCTCGACTCTGTGCTGCATGGGAGATTTACTGTTGGTAAGTATTGTTTTACACTGATATGTCTTGAAGATCACATTCACAAGTATGAACCCCTTTCATGTTGGGGATGATTCAACTAATAATGGGATTATTAATAGGGCTGTGCGATATTGAAGAAATTCTTATTTAACAAGAAGAGATTCTTGTTAAATAATGCAATATTCAATATGCAATAAAATATTGCTTTGTGTGTAAAATCTATTTAAATTATATTTAAAAATATTTTCAAAACTGAGAATAACATTTCATGTTTCACATTCTTTCTGGGAAAAGAAAGCATCGCTACAACTTCTGAAAGTGACCAGCAGTGTTTTACCAAAAAGTAATGTCACAAATCTGACAATATAATTTTAACATCAATGTAAACAAACCAAAAGATTTAATGCCAATATTTAAATACCAAAAACTCTTTGCTTGACTTGGTAATATATAGTTATATCAACCTAAAACTTAACATCAAGAACATCCAGTTAAACAAATACACCTGAACTAGGGGTGGACGATTATTTATTTTTAATTTATCTTTGTTATTAAAAATAAGAACTACAAACAATAGGACAAATAAAATTAAAACAAAGATACAAATTAAATAAACAGTGCTTTAAAGTTTTTCAGGTAGGCCTAAATTAGATCTATTTAACAGTAGCATTCAAGTAAGAAACAATTCAGAAACTGAATAATCAAATGTAAAACTATAACACTGCGTAGTCTTCACATGAATTTATACTGATTCATAATAAAACTACAAAAGTTATTCATGTCAAAGCACTATAGAATAATACATTTTCTCTTTCTTTTGTTGTTTGACAGACAGCAGAAGGTTTGCTGTATTAGCAGGCTGTCACTTTAAAGAAACACACTCAGGTTCAGCCAATCTCATGTTAATCTTGAGTACCTTAAGAGTAGTATTGCATCCTTCATATCTCTGAAGAGTCTATAGTCCGAAGAGTCTTGGTCCTCTCCATCATGGCCTCCTAATCATCCCCATATACAGACTGGCTTCATCACTCTCTCCTCTCCACCAATAAGCTGGTGTGTGGTGGGCGTTCTGGCGCAATATGGCTTCCGTCGCATCATCCAGGTGGATGCTGCACATTGGTGGTGGTTGAGGAGATTCCCCCTTCTATATTACCCCTTTTCCACCAAGGCAGTGCCAGTCCCAGTTCATAGTTGGTTCAACTGAGGAGCCTGCTAAGAACCGTTTGCTTTTCCACAGGCTAGAGAGCCACAACAGAGCCAGGCCTTGCGTAACTGTATACGTCTCATCTTTCTCAGCAACGCTAGCGGAAAACACAAACACACCAGGCTTGTTCGAGATGCATCGGTGCTGCGCAGACCGATCCACGTATAATATTTTAAAAAACGCATGAGTGAATCAAAAGCTCGCTGGACTCGTTTTCATACGACGATCGGTCTCTGCACAGCACCGCTGCGAACAAGCCTTCCATCAACAATGCAAACGTTGCATTACTATTGATTCACATGGCTTTACGAGCCTACCTCGGGATTAAAACACAGCAAATCCAACGCATTCATGCAGTTTGCCGTAATTTGTATTAACGGAGATTACAAACGAGCAGCAGCTGTTAGCTCCATTAGCTGCTATTTCAACAATGGCGGATCTCAAGTCTGTGTTCGTCTTGTTGACCCCGCCCCCAGCGCCTGACGTAATCGGTTCTTACTTATACATGTGCTACAATTTTGTGGGCTGTGCTACAAAACTTTCAACCTCTGTAGCGCCAGTGCTATGTGCAAAAAAAGTTAACGTACAGCCCTGGCAGATGCTGATATATCTGCGTCAGACTCATATCAACCGATTAAAATCGGCAGACTGATAAATCGGTTGGGCTCTAATATGCATGTTGCGATATGTATTTTTGCGATTTATATATCATACAGCCCTAATTATTAATCGCATTATAATTAAGTAGTATTAATTTAATATTAGATGTCTTACATTTTCCGTTTACCGTTTACTGACGGCTCTTATTTCTTGTGTACAGGGAAGAGTGGACTGTCCTGGCTTGCCTGCGGGCCTCAGTTGGAGGTCGTCCATGCCATTTCTGGAGAACGTTTCTCTGCCTACCGCTTCAGCGGGGTGTCTGAGCAGCAACCTACAGTTTTGGCTGTGCGGGACTTCTGTTGGCTGAAGCGAACAGGGCTGCTCATTGGTTTGGAGGAAGCAGAGGGCAGCATGTTGTGTCTGTATGATCTTGGTATCTCCCGTGTTGTAAAGGCTGTGGTCATCCCAGGCAGAGTGAGTGCAGTGTTATGTTAGTAGTAACATTTAAAATATTAAAAAGTATAATAATATCTCAATGTTTTTATTTGTATGTTTTCCATTTTCTTTTTAATTTTAGTTGGTTTTGGTAATTTAGTTTTGTGATTTGTAATTTAGTTAGGTAATCTTTATTATTTGTATTTTATATTTCTAAATAATTTGACTTCAGTTTTAGTTATTTTTAAGATAAACTAAATGAACATGTTGCCTTGCTATAGTGTTAACTCCTTATTATTTAGTCTCAGTCTTAGTCCTGTGTCAAATGTGCTTTAGTTATCATATTTAGTCAACCTTGTCCTTTTTTTATTTAGTCAAGTTTTAGTCGACTAAATGTCTGAGCAATTTAGTCTAGTTTGGTTTATTTGACCTCATCTAGTGTATTTTAGTGGATTTATTATTATAGGTTATTTGTCATATAGGCCTAATGGAAAAATAAGAAACTTCTCTAAAAAAAATTTAAACTGTGAAATTCCACATTACTGTAATGTTTTCCTATTAAAACAACAGCAAAAAAAAAAAGACTTTGTAGTGTCACACAGAGTAAGTGCAGTTATTCAGCAAACACAATCGCAAATTGTTGAGAGATCCATGCTTGGATTTATTACAGTTCATCAGTGAGAATGTAGATTTAGTCTGCCATCAAACCTTTTTCTCTTCCATTTCAAGTAGCAAATGTTTTTTTTTTTTTTTTTTTTTATGGTTTTATTCGTTAACTAATAACCCTGAGTGAGTGTAAACAGGTTTGTGTTGCTGAATCCTTTGATAATAGGTTTATTGTATAATAATACATTTTATATCAAATTTAAATAAAAAAAAAAGACCCTACTGTGAAGGATCATGTTTTTGAGAAGAACATCTGCTGCTTCCACAGATCACAGCCATTGAGCCCCTGGTTAGCTACGGAGGAGCCAGTGCTAACACACAGCATCTACATCAGAGTCTGCGCTGGTTCTTCGGTGTGGCTGCAGTGGTAACAGACATTGGTCACGTTCTGCTGGTTGATCTCTGTCTGGATGACCTGTCCTGTAGTCAGAGTGAACTGGAGGCTTCGGGTGGGGCATTTTTCTTCTTCTTTTATTGTGATTGGTGGATCAGTTTAGATCAGGCATGTCCAAACTCTGTCCTGAATGGCTATTGTTTGCTCCAACTTGTCTCAACACACCTGCCTGGAAGGTTCTAGAATGCCTAGTAAGACATTGATTAACTGGTTCATGTGTGTTTAATTGCGGTTGGAGCTAGGGCTGGATGGATATGATCTAAAATTAAAATCTCGATTAATTGAACATTTTACCTCGATTACAATTAATGAACGATTATTTCATCAATAATATGCAACATTTCTTACAGATTTCTACTTGTACTGTGCTAATTTATCTGTATCTGATTTAGAACATTTATTTGAATTCATTAATGAGAGCAATTGCTATGAATAGATCATCTATTAATTGCGCCTCTCTATTAATTGTGAAGCTGTGGGTTGTATGTAGTTACTTAAAAAATAGAACAGTTTGAGTTGAACTGTTGAGTTTCTTAGCTACTTTAGTGATAAATTACAGGACAGCATTGACTGAGTCCTCTCTGTGCGTGCGATCTTCATGTGATGTGCAAGCTACTGTCTGAATGAGTGTTTGTGTGCCTCAATATATGATACACATCTGATGGTGTAAACTCGCTTGAATGTTCCAACTGGCAAACCTTAAAACGCATACAATTGCCTAACTTTCGTGAGGATGCAAGTGAAAGTGATCTGGCTTCAGCGAGTTGCGGCTTGGCTGTCTGTCTCTCAGAAAACTGCTCACGAGCACTGAAGTGCGATGTTTTCCATATTGTTGTTGAATGTAAAATTGATTTCATGTTCAAAAAAGATCTCACTTATGTGTGGTGACTGGTTCTGAATTTCGGTTTTGATTACTTTTTGATTAATCGTCCAACCCTAGTTGGAGCTAAAATTAGTTCAGCTTATTCTTACTACTACTACTACAGTAAAAATTAACAAGGATGAATCTAAAAAGATACTAACCCCTCCATAATCTTCTCAAACCATTTTCATTTGTTTTGGCTACAGATCTGGAGGTGGTCAATAAGTCTCCGTCTGAGATCCCTCGGTTACGGGAGGGTGTGACACAGCAGGGTAGACACCTGTGTCTGCAGCTCAGCAGCCCCACAGGTATTGGAGCAACAGCCCTGCAGTACATCCAACGCACCAATCAGCTCGCTGTCGGATTCTCAGATGGCAGCCTGCAGCTCTGGAACCTGAAGACCCTCAAAAAAGAGTGAGCGAAAGACTTGAAACAAGCTTGACTTTACTTTTTTGCCCATTTTTTTAAGTAAAGTAGACATGAAATTAGTGATAAACCAATATATTGTCAAAGCTAAAATGTCTGCATCGCCTGGTAAGGTTTTCTGTTTGGCCGATGTGTCGGAAGCGGGACTTTTATTTTGATGGCACAGAGAACGTCAGCTCCTGAGCACACAACGTTCTACTACTTCATTTGTTTAATGGTCTCTGTTTAACAGTTCTAATATGTTATTAGATAGAACTATTAAAACAAAGTTATATAAAAAAGCATTGTTGCGTTTACTTTTAAAAATAATAAAAAGGCTTACAGTATGATACTTTCTCATTTACCGTCAGCATTCAGCAAATTCATATTTATATAATTTAAGCAAATGTTTTGAATATCAAATAAACATTTAATTTCACAAACCTTGCAGACTTAGTCGAATCTAGCTGTGATCTTCTGAAGTGTGCATTTGTAGACTGCATAAAACAGGTGAGCCCTGCGTACAGAAGAGTTCAGTTTCACTGGAGACACACGATTGACAAACTTAAAATCCTTGATTTCAAACTATGCTGCGCTATATCCAGTTGTCCCAGTGTCAAATTGATGTAATTTTCATTGTGCTGTGCGTAAAGATATCGGCATCGGCCATTTAAAAAAAACATATTTTGGTTGACCACTACATGAAATCTATTTTTGATAAACCTTTTGCGTGACACTATATTGCCAAAAGTATTGAGACCCCCTCCAAATCTTTGAATTCATGTGTTCCAATCACTTCCATGGCCACAGGTGTATAAAATCAAGCACCTAGGCATGCAGACACTTCTACAAACATTTGAGAAAGAATGGGTAACTCAGTGAATTCAAGTGTGGTACAGTGATCGGTTGCTATCTGTGCAATAAGTCCATTCATGAAATTTCCTCACTACTAAATAACCCACGGTCAACTGCAACTCCGCCATGAAGTGGTAGGCCACGTCAAATCGCAACGGGGCACACAGTGAGCAGAAAGCGAATACTTTCTGCTGAGTCAATAACTACAGACCACCAAGCTTCATGCACTTCATGCTCCCAACTTTGTGGGAACAGTTTGGGGATGGCCCCTTCCTCTTCCAACATGACTGCGCACCAGTGCACAAAGAAAGGTCCATAAAAGACATGGATGAGCGAATTTGGTGTGGAGGAACTTGACTGACCTGCACAGAGTCCTGACCTCAACCCGATAGAACACCGGATGGGAAATTTGGGATGAATTAGAGCTGAAACTGCGAGCCAGGCCTTCTCGTCTAACATCAGTGCCTGACCTCACATGCGCTTCTAGAAGAATGGTCAAAAATTCCCATAAACACACTCCTAAACCTTGTGGAAAGCCTTCCCAGAAGAGTTGAAGCTGTTATAGCTGCAAAGGGTGGGCCGACTCCATATTAAACCCTTCGGTTTAAGAATGGGAAGTCATTCAAGTTCATGTGCATGTAAAGGCAGACGTCCCAAAACTTTAGCAATATAGTGTACATCATGATAGGACAGAAAAGATCTGTCACTACCTCCCTTTTTATCCCATCTTTAATGTATTGCTGCACCAGTGAATTTGTTTCTGAACATGTCCTCTTGCTCTACAGATATCATTCCCAGCTTGAGGGTGGCAGAGTGCCTGTCTATGCATTTACCTTCCAAGAGCCAGAAAATGACCCTCGGAACTGCTGCTATTTGTGGGCAGTGCAGTCTGCACAGGATCAGTAAGTTTACCATTTCATGTGCTCCTATCGACATAATCATCTGATTGTTTTGACTTTTGCTTTTGTTCTGATTTTATTTTGGCATATTTTGTCTTTGCAGGGAGGGGGATGTGGTCAGCCTCCATTTATTACAACTGGCCTTTGGGGAGAGAAAGTGCTTGGCTTCAGGGAAAATTATTTATGAGGTGCAGAGTTGTGCAGGATTCTACATTCTCATAGATTTATTTGAATGTTGCACATGACATATGAAATATGATGTTTGGCTCTCAGGGTCTGGAGTATTGTGAGGAGCGTTACAGTCAGGACTTGAACGGTACAGCGTTTCCTCTGAGAGCTCAGGCCACCAATACCCGTCTGATCAGCTGTCAGACCATAGAAAAGTTTCGCCACCACCCTGATCGGGACGACAGCATGAATGAAGGTGTTTTTCCATGTCCAAAGCCATATACTTTGCAGAGTGATTGAATGACATCACACATTTTCTATAATATTTGTTTTTCTCTCTCTTTAGTGGCTTCTCCAGATACAAGTGTGTCGGTTTTCAGCTGGCAAGTTAAATCGTATGGACAAGGCCAGCCATCGACCTTCATAGGTGTTTTTGACATTAACAGATGGTACCATGCTCAGATGCCAGATTCATTGAGGTGAGTATGCTTGGAGTAAGAGTTAAGTAAAGATTAAATGCAGTCAGATATGTTGCAGGAGACATGCTACTTAAGACCTTCCATATTGGCGCAGATTAATAAATGCAGCTTGTTTTGAAGTCCTTTTTTCTTTACCTGTCCAGAGCGGGAGAATCTTTACGTAACTGTCCATATCTGGCAGTGTGGTCACTTGACTGTGTGATCGAGGTGACAGCTCCCTGTTCTCTGTTGGACGTCCTGATTCATGAGCGCAGTCTAAGCAGGGGTCTGCCCTACACCTGCCCTCCACCAGAACAGTTCTTTAATCCCACCACCTACAACTTTGGCAAGACATGCTTAGCCATTATACTTGCAATATGTATATTACATGTGTTGTGTAACACCATTAAATATTGAATAACCTTTTATCTTTTTTTTTTCTATTCTTTTCTAGATGGAAGTTGTTTACTTAATGCTGGAATTGTGCACTTTACTTGCTCTGGCTATCAGAAAGAGGTTAGTTTTAAAACTATAATGTGCTGAATCTTTATTGATCTGGTACATTAAACTATTACTGTTTACTCGCAGACCCTGAGCTATCTAAAGAAGGTGGCACCAAGTTTGGGTGACAGCATTTCTAATGGATACTCGCGCTGTCTCATGTCTGGCCTCCTGTCCTCTCGTCTGGCTGATGTCCAGCCCTCCAGCCTCTCACAGGTAATGCACCCTTTATTGAATATTTTTTAGGAATAACTACACATGTCTCTAATTTGTTTGCTTATTAGCTAAATAGGTTTCACCCACATGTAGAACTGCTTTTATGAGAGCGTTTAATTATAGCTGTGATGCATGTTTTTCTTTGAATGCCTTGTGATTTGAATTCAGGAAGAGCAGCTTGATGCCATTTTGTGCACTGCTGTGGAGACAAGCTCATTGGGACTCATCACTGGCTGTATTAAACAGTGGACCACTGAAGGTGAGGATGGGAGAAGTAAGCCTTTCGTAATCTATAAAGACTTGTTTCATCAATAAAGGTAGACTGCCATTAGTGAGTTTGAGGTCGACAAGTTCCATATGCTATCAAAATCTGCAACATACAGAGTACCGATTCACATTAAATCAATTGGTACCTGAGAATGTATCTGGTGATATAAACTAGTGTATGTGAATATTAAACCGCAAAAAGACTATTTAAGTACAAATCCACCGTGTCCTGCGTATGTCTGTGCCGAATTAATGGAGTAGAGGTGCGGTTTAATTTACCTCACACACACACACACACTCGGTGTCGGTCGCATGTTCCATCTCTGCCGTCTCATATGAAGACATGAACACATAAACGTCATCTCCAGAGCCACCGAGAGTCACTTTATGATCATTTTAACATTTCATTTGAGAAAAACTACCGTCATGTCATAAACACAGAAACTCAAAAGGTCTTCATGGCAACCCGTCAAAATAAAAGTTTGGTTTAACTTGACAATTCTCTCAATGTAATAATACTAACACTAATGTAATGATAATACATGATCAAAACTTTGTTTTAAGTAGTGGTAGTTCAGCAACTTTTGGGAGTGGGACTTTGGAGCTGAACCTGCTAATTGGTTGAGCTCAGCCAGCATTTTATTTCAACCTAAAAGTCTGTTGCGATTCATGCAGTAAGAGTTGTTTGCTATTCGAATCAACAATGAAGTTGAAAAAATATGACCGATGGACTGACGACGAGGTTCAGGCTTTATTAAGTGTATTTGCGGAAGACGAAATACAGTGGACTCTGTAAAGTCGCGTGCAGCCCTACGTCACCAGACTAATCCTCACGGTACTTTAGACAGCGATGAAAACGCAGGCAGCAACAGGTCTGGGGGAAAAAATGTCCTGTGGAAAAAAAATGTCCAGGTCATTTTGGTGGAAACGGGGCTTAACTTCCTTAACATTTCTGCACGCAGAGCAACCAGGGTCAGCTGTCAATCTGCGCTATATACTGGAGTGGGCCTGGAATAAGGTTGTGCACACCAAAGAAGAACTGGATGAAATATGTGAGTTTCCTACATGCATTTCTCTCAATATGGTTGTATTGCAAATTTAACAGCATTCTGATCATGTGCTTTCTATGCATCCAGGTGCTCCGCTCTTTGACAGCTCCGCAAACTTCACAGATCCCCAGACACTGCAGTTGCTACAGCACAGTCAGCGCTTGCTGGCAAACCTCAGCACCATTTTCCACTGTTTGCTGAATGAGGCTCAGGAGCTCACACAGAAAGGTGTCTTGAATATACATTGAGATCACACCGGTATATGTGAAGTTGAAAATTACTAGAATGACTGACTCATTTTTGGCTACCTGCAGGGTTATTTGGACTCATGAACAAATGCATGGTGTCTAGCTTGATCTCCCAGTATGCTCAAGTGGTTTTGTGGTTCTGCCGAACTGGTCTTCTTCCAGAGGGCTCTGGTATGACCGTCTCCAAAGCTTTACTTAGACTCTCTGTGGTTTTAAACAAATAAATGCATTGCATATGATGAACTCCGTGTTCTTCTGTCACCAGATGATGATGATGATGTTCTGCAGATATCAAGGCCCTTTTACAGTCATTCTATTATAAAGAATTACTACACTGGCCAGAGGGAGGAGCTGCGGAGACAGGCCAAGTAAGTTGCTGAATTTCTGAAGCACCTTTGGGCTTTTGTTTATTTATTTATTATTATAATAATAATCATATGATGTAATGTAAACATCCTTTCTCCTTAAAAGTCAAATTGTATTGGTGTAGTAAGGCATAAAAATAAAAAAAATCTGCCAATAGGGACAAATGGTGTGCAGACTGCCTCCTTATTGATGGGCTGGTGAGTCAGTGTGGGGAACGCCTTACTGAGCTTTGGAAAAGGGATCAGGGTGGAACAGGACATTATCCTCCCCCATCACTTCATGTAAGTTAAGACTTGAACAAAAATGTGTTTAAACAACATTGTGCTCAGCTGTGTTTAATTTTCTGTTTTTTTTGGTCTGTCCCTGGTATAGGCATTGCTGGATATTTACCTCCTAGAAAACATTGAAGAATCTGCCAAACATGCTATTGTATCCTTTTGGGGGTTCTTTAGTACATCTAAGCTTGTCATAAATATTATGCTTTTTGCTGCTGGTTAGTAAAGATTTTTCCTTGACTCAGGCTCTTAGGTTATTTACTTGCTGCTGGATGTGATGTACTCATTTCCCAATAAAAGTGGGGCATCAGTGGAGTCTTTTCCCACTGCGTTTGCCATTCCCATTGGGTTAGTGAAACTGGTACAAGGCCTGTGGTTGCTAGATCATCATGATCACGAGGTATACAAATCAATACGTTTCTTTCTCATTTGTGCTCTCTTACTAGTATTTTTTAAATCAACTTTGATTTTTGGCTTGATTTATACATGGTGTGAACTTTGTGAATAGTAAAGGTTTAAAATTATCTTCACCCTGATATGGGAACTATATCAGTTTAAACACTACACTTACCCCTGGTTTCACATGCAAGGCTTAAGCCTAGTCCCAGACTAAAATGCATGTTTGAACTGAAAGCAAATTGCACTGACATATCTTAAATTAAAAAAAAAAAAAAGTCAGTGCCATTGTTTTGTCTCAAGGTTTATGAATGTTACTTAAATGTCCTAATTGAACTAAGGCCTAACCCTGGTTTAAGCTAAGCCCTGTCTGTGAAACCGGGCGTTAGTGTATTTTGTGTGAATGTCAGAGGTACAACATGATACTTCATGAATAATTTATATTGACTGGTTTTAATCTCCCCCAGAGCTCTCTTGAGCTGCTGTTGCACCCAGCCACCAGTCACTCTCTGTGGAGCTGGCAGCATGAGCGTGTCCTGCAGGCTTTGATGTGCCAGCAGAAGCACAGCATCGCCCTGCGCTACCTGCATGTGATGAAGCCTCCCATGTGCACTACCAACCAAGCCAAGCTTTGCCTCTCTGTCCTGCTTCATAACAGGTATGAGTGTAGTGTACCCTGTAATTAATATGTCTGCTTAGGGTGAGTTTATTTGTAGTTGCTTGACTCTTACTTTTGGTTTGTTTTGGGCTGGTCAGGTGTATTGTGGAGGCCTGGGCTTTGCTAAGGCAGCACTGTAACAAACTGAACATGGAAGAGATGATGAAGTTTCTCTTTGAGACCTGTCAGGAACTGGGACTGATGAAAGAGCTGCTTAAGCTGCCACTTGGACTTGCAGAACAGGTGTGTGTAAATCTCTACATGTATTTATTGACTGTTAGAATGCGAAACAAATACTTTTATTCAGCAAACACACAAACTCTATTAAATGTGACCGTAAAGAATTACATTGTTACAAAAAAGTCTATTTTATATCAATGCTGAAGCTTTCTACCATGAGATTCTTGAAGAAAATGTTTTCAACATTGACTGCCTGAAACTTTTGAGCACTAGTGCATATTAGCACTGTTTTGTTTTGAAACTTTAATTCAATTGTGCAGGAGTGTTTGGAGCGGTTCCTTCAAAGCACCGGAGGTTTCCAGAATCAGGAGCTGCTCATGGTCCACTACCTCCAGCAGGCAAATTATGTGCCTGCGCTTCAACTCAACCAGACCCTCAAATTGAACCTAGGAGTATGTTCAGATGTAGACTATAATATGAAATTGTTTTCATTTTGATTTAGTTATATTTTGTTTAAAAAAAAATTGTTTTGTTTTTTTCATTCAGGCTGATCGGGATCCTAAAATGAAGGAAAGGTCAAACACAAGGAACTCCATTCTCAATCAGTATGGGAAGGTTCTTCCTCGGGTTCAACGAAAATTAGCCATTGAACGAGCAAAACCGTATCAACACCCTGCTACGATTCACAGAGAAGGTATTGGTGAAAGCCATACTCACTGGGACGCAAGTGTTAGAACTTGACCGAAGTTGTTAGCAATTGAGCTTGAATCTGCTCTTCTCTCATCCCTAGTTAAAAGACCCCAGCCTCTGTCAACTGTTGCTAAACGTTCAGCCTCTGAAAATGTGATGACCAGAGCAGCCTTTATCAGTAATGTCCTCTCAAAGATTGAGGAAGTATGGGTTGGCAAGAACTCCACTCCCGAGTCGTCTCCTTTCAAAAGGTATTATACTAAATCGTTTTTCCCAGCCTTCATTTTCTGTTTGTAAGTTCTGTTTTCATTTAAACCTTACTCTGCACTGAATATTTTGTTGAATTTCCTGTTCAGCCCCAGAGAGTCAGAGAAGCAAGTGTCTAGCCTGCACCTTTCCTCTCCAAATCTGCCCGAGCCTTTTGTAGGAACTCCAATCAACATGCTAACCAAGAGAATGTCTAGGTAAAACAGTCATATAGTTTTACCGTTTACTGTACTTTATTCTTCTAGTTATTTACCTATAGCGGCTAATGAATTGGAAGTCTTCCACATTAAAAAAATGTACTTGCTTCCAAATGGCAAAATAAGTTGGATGGTAACATTTCCCTTGCTTTGTCACCAGGCTTCTGGATTTGGCTGTGCAGCCATCTTCCCTAAATTCTCCAGAGAGCTCAAATTTGCCTGGCACTCCTACAAGGTCCATTACCTCATGGGCTGGCCCAAAGAGCGTCACTAAGGCTCCTGAGCTCAGTTTGCTGCAAACTCCTCAAGTGGTAAAGGTGAGACCCCATGGTTTTAACTTTGCACAAAACCTCACTGAAACATTTGTGACTTCAGATTAAACATTCTGTATGTACTTCCTCGAGTGTTTTAAGAAACTTCCCTCCTCATTATAAACTCTTTGATTTTAGAGAGCTCGAGCCTTGGCGTCAGGCCCGGTTTTCTCATCCTTCACTCCACAGTCTATTCTGAGGAGCAGCTTGCGTCCCACTCCTGTGGCCACCCCTTCTGCCTCCCCGGGCAGATCAATCACTCCTCCTCTCCGCCCCAAAGAAAGCCGTATTACCTTCATAGAGGAGGCTGATTCTCCAGAAGTTCCCAAGGCCTCTGTCCACTGGAACAACGGGGTAACGACCTTTTCAACATCTAAAATCAAAGGTTAAGAGAAAATTGTACAGATTTTTGCAGTAGTAATATCATTGAGATTTCTTTACAGATTGCGATTAACAGGGTGCTCAATACACCTAAGAGATCTTCCCCACCTCCTAAAGCAATCATTGATACCTGGAGTGAACATTCAGAAGCTGAAGAGGAAGAAGCAGATCTAAAGAGGACGTACAAGCCATTGCCTGAAGAGAAAGAGAATCCTGATGTAGAATCTGAGAGTGCTGCAGGGATCTCTTTGATAGAGCAGCCAGAGTCCACGCAAGTGCTTCCCACTCTTGTGCGAAGGCCTAGTCTGGGGCAAGAAGCAAGTCTCGTATCTAATCAGTCCGATACCACTCTCGAGTTCCATGATGCTCCTGCTCCTGAGGATCTTATGGTAACACTGAAAGAACATCAAGCGAACAACAGCATGGATCAGGAGGTGACTGTAAGACTTCCAAACACTTCAGAGCAACATGTGCCCCCTGTAGAACATAAAACAACTTCAGAATTACCCTCTCTTCCGCTGCCTCAGAATGAGCTAAATATTGCTCAGGAAAATGATACAGATGAAGACTTGTCCAATAGAGAAAGACCTTCTGACACACAGGAAGCCCTTAATGTGAGTGAGGAGCTTGAGGTGCATGTTAATATTGAGAATGATCATGTGAGGGAAGTAACTGAGGAGCAGTTTAAGGAAACTTCAGATGCTCAGGTTCTTAAGCCGAATGTGGTTCTGGAACCAGAGCTTGTTCTTCCAGTTCAGGAACCTAGCTTAGAATCTTTGACTGCGATTTTACAGTATCCAGAGATCCAGGAACCAACAGAAGCTGAAGAATCAATGAACACATCCTCAATTTTTGTTGAAGCTCTTAGTGTTCCTCCTACTTTAGAGCCTGTAAACCAGTCAATGGAAGAAAATGCTGCTTATGACACTGTAGGTGAACCAGCTCTCACCAAGGTATCAGATACAGTACCAGAAGAACTGATCTGTGAGACCTCTGTGTCTGAGATTCCAGTGGTTGAGTTGGTGAACCATGAACAAATGACAAGTGAAGCTGAATCTATGGAAACCTCAGGTATTTAAATTTTGTATTTATTTATTCCTTAACATACAATACTATTCAAAAGCTTGGTAAGTAAGTTATTACTTTTTATTTTATAAAATTGATCAAAAGTGACAGGCATTTATAAGGTTGGAGAATTTCTATTAAAGGGTAACTTCAGTGATTTAGCCTTAAGCTTTGTATTTAAACTGGGTCATTTATGCAGTAGAAATGTGAAATTATTTTTGAATTTGGTGCCTTCTAGACTGAGAAAAGACAGAAAATGTATTTGTCTCATGTGGATGAAAGACAACAACTCCCAGAATGCACTTGCTTCGCTGCCCTACGAGGCCACTCCGTACACCGTCGTTTTGATCTTCATAGTAATACAATCATTTCGTTCAGTTAGAGAATAAACACTACAGTTAAAAACTGAAAGTGTCTTTTCAATAAAGTGTGAGTGAGCCAAACGAAAGTCACGGCACAGATGCAGCAGTGTCAGATGTCATTCGAGCTGAGCAGAGCTGAGGTAAGCGCCAGTCTGGCACGTTTTCAGATCGCATATGGAAGCTAAACTATCACAGGAATTCATTGAAAAGTTGAAACATCACTTTACTCTGCACCGCGCTCTGTTATTATGATTGTCCGTGCGGCCGTCTGTGTCTTACATTCTGTGCGTGAGATCTCTCCCCTATGGGTGGGTTGATGACACACGGAACAGCCCAATCTAGTGGCTGTAGTCTTTGCCTCTGGCCAAAAAATCCTCCAATGACGCAAAATGACGATATTTGCGTAATCGGAGGAATTTTTCCAGAAATAAAATGCATAATTCTCTCATCTCAGGGGGATATGAGGGGGAAAGTACCATAATTTGAATATACTACCGGGTTTCTACTGATACAAAGCCTAATGCTAAATCACTGAAGTTGCCCTTTAAATGCTGTTCTTTTGAACTTTCTATTTATCAATATTTCCCAGCACAACTGTTTTTTAACATTGAAAATAAGAGATGTTTCTTGGGCTGCTGAAAATGTGGCTTTGCCATCACATGATTAAATAACTTTTCTATTTTATTATATATTAAAATGTTATTTTAAATTGTTCACAATATTACTACTTTTACTGTATTTTTAAACAATGCAGCCTTGGTTGAGCGCAAGATACTTTTTTTTCCAAACCAACCCCAAACTTTTGAATGGTACTGTAACTTTCCGTGTTTTTTTTTATTTATTTTTATTTTATAAACATAACTGCTAGGAAATAAATGTCTAATGATTTATATTGTAGATTTGGATGCCTTTGTGGAACAGCATTTATTTGGCCCAGATCGATCTCCACCTTTGACCCGCTCCAGTATTAGGGAAGAAGATTCAGAGGCATCTCTCAAAAGGTACTTGTTAATGACTTGCCATGTTTCTGGTGTGCTGCTTTTGCACATGTTTTACATGTCTTGTTATTTAGCCTTTTTTATGACTTTTGTTTGTGCTGTGTACACCCTATAGTGAACCAGTTTGTGACATTAAGGAAGTTCAGCCCACTGAAGAGAGTGCTGCAGATTTGAAAACGCAGACATCAGAATCTGCTACCTCAGAGTCCAGTACGTGTAAGTACATGTTAAGTTCAGCATTTTAGTCAGCTAATGTATTTTAAACAACATGGTAATAATCCAAATCTAATCTCAATTATTTCTATAGCTGTAGTTAGCTTAAATGACACAGATGAGCTTACCAGTGCCGAATCTTCAGAGGATGAAGAGGACTCTGGAGATGAGAAGGTGGAGGACTCAGGAAGTGAGGTTGAGATTATAGAAGAAGTAAAGGGTAATGGCAGGAGTAACCACCAGCCTTCTCCTGCCCTTTACATGGAGGAACTTCCACCAAATGAGCAGTACCTCCAGGATCAAGCCAATGCAGTGCTGTCACTGGTCACACCTGAGGCACAGTTGAAAGTAAGTCTACCACTGAAGCCTTATTTTTGTGTTAAAACAAATCTAACCAGGTGAAATGTGACACGTTTCCAACAATATGGCCAGAATACTGCTGCAAATTTCTAAAAGCACAGCTGTATATTAAATGTCAAATAAGACCAGAAGGACCTGGCAAATGGAACATAAAACATACCTGCAAACTAGTCGCTTTTCGGTGAAATTCGCCGTTTTGAATCGAAATATGTCATTCATGGGGGGGTGGGTGGTGAAGTTGAAAGCATTTGTTAACTTAAAATTAATAATTGGAAATGGGCTAATTTCCCATTGACTGGAGTGAGACCATAGACCTCTCTCGAGCTGTTGCGATCTTTTTTGGTGCTCTAATTTGGCGTGACATTCACAGATCACTGTAGCGTCTCAGTTCAAACGGCACATGAACTGATCACCTCCGCTTTACAGCTGAAGTGTCATGAATGAACACAGGGCTCGACCATAGACTGTGAGGGCTCGACATTAATCTGACTGGACAAGTAGGCCTATCTTAAAACTTAACAAAATAACCAGAAACCTGTGAATGATTCTGATTTTATTACATTTCAATGTAAACAGCGATTGATAAGGGTTAGTGCATTTCTGGTAAAAAAGTCTGCCTGAGAGAGACATTCGTGGAGAAATCAAAACAAATGAACATAACAGCACTATAAACTCACAGAAGAAACATATTGGGGTAAAATAGTTTTATTTATAACTTATGATATTGTTAATAACACGAGTCGACTAAGGGAGCTGTTTTGCTGAATATCATCACAATTGCAAATGTTACATTGAAATGTGTGGTTCAGTAAACAAGTAAGTTAGCCTAAGTTAATATTAAGTTACTTACTTATATTTTAGACACAGACAACATTTACTTTTTTGTTCTATTTCACTGACGGAAATGGTTCCAAAGGAAAGCAACACTCGGCGTGGTGTTTTGTTACTGAATGATTCAGTGTTTGAATGAATCGTTTCAATGAACGACTCAATGACTCACTCATTAAGACGGTCCCTTGCTGCCACCTACTGGCGGTTTAGTTTCATGTTTAAAATATCATTGATTGAATATACAAATAAGAAAACATACAATCTCATAAATTTTCCGTTGTAATTTTTCAGTGTAAATGATTTAATTTGATTGGTAACAGCCCTATAGTGTCTTATTATTATAACTGAATGTATTGATCAAATGTAAGAATTTGACATGAAAGATGATGTATACATTTAATAAGGTTAAAAATAGCCTTTATAAAGTAAATAACTCCCTGGGGTAAATATCACAAATATACAGATTTAAGTATGTAGCTAAAAGCTAATATAACACTGAGGAGAATTACACCACAAAAAATCCACACATTGTACAGTACATACAATTTGCTATGTACTGTACCCATGTTAATCAATATCAAATCAAATTTGTAATTTGAAATTCAAATCAAATTTGTTTCAGTGCCCAGCGCTATAGTGTAAATGTTTTTTTTATTTGAAAGCAAATGTATTTTCTTTGCACCAGAATGCTTCGTTTACATGTTAAAACCACACGTTCTACTGTAGGGCAATGACCCAGATTAAAGTATTTAATTCCGAAACATGTCACCTTTTTCACCACTTGTGAGTTTGCAGGTATGATAAAAGACTGACAGAATGTCTTCAGTTCAATTCAAGTACATTTTTATAGCACTTTTCACAATACATATTGCTTCAAAGCAGCTTTGCAGAAAATGTTTGTTACAATGAGGAAACATTCAGTTATCAGCTTGGTGTGTCAAAGTAATGTCTATATGGCATTAATATACAAGTATGATATAATACATGTTATGTGGTTAGTTAACATGTATTCAGTTAAGCAGGCACAACTGGAAGGTTGAGCAGCAATATAACTTGTACGCATAATTTCAGATTAATGCAGAATACAGTCTTGTCATCTTTGTAGTGCAACTTAGTTTAGCACTGAAGATGTTGCACCTGGTTAGGACATCTGTGATGGTGTTTGTACTAGTAATGTGTTGAAGTGTGTTGTTGAACATTGATTCATTCTCCGATCCTGGCCTTTTTGTTCTGCAGGTTCTAGACACTGACATACCAGAGGATGAAGGTGAAGTGGTAATGGTTGGCCTTGGCACTGCAGATCTAGATGAGGAAGATGCTATGTGTTATACTGAGCTTAAGCCATCCACCACTCTCCTGGTGCCTGTAGAGCTGGCTGTGGAGCAGCAAACGCATCTTATAGATGAAGGCACTTTAGAGACCCTCAGCAGTGCACCAGATGGTACACAGCCAGAAGACTCAGAGGGCTTCACATTAATGCTTGATCCAGATGTGGAGGAACTGCCTGATGCTTCAGAGTTGGACCACAATGCAGTATTGCTACCTCTACATGAGCCAGAGGAGCCCCAGGATGTGGATAATCAGCTTACAGCTAACTCTGAGGTTGTCATCTTGGATCATACTGTTCAAATTCCAGACAACAAATTGGAAGAAGTAAAAGACTTGGTATCAGACATTGAACCTGTTGTTATTGGTGTCACTAAAATTGAAGAGCAACCAGGTGAGATCCTCCAGACAGTAGAACAAATAATTGCACCACAGGCAGAATCTTCTCAAGAAACAAAAGGTCTTTCCAATGGTGAAAGGCCAGAATTTGGTCCACCTGAGGTGCAGGAAGAATCACATACCCCTCTTCATGGGGAAGTATTGGGGTCTTCTGCGCCAGAGAATGTTTTGCCTTCAGAAGAGCTTTTAGGTAAGGTCAATGAAGTTTCTGCATTGGACACAGAGGTGTCAACCCTCGCTAAAGACAATATAACTGAATCCATCCAATTTGTCACTACACCCTTATTGGCTGGAGAAGTTGAGGAACTTTCCATGGCGAAACAATTGGCACGGTCAAAGTCACCAGGAAGATCAAAGTCACCAGGAAGGTCAAAGTCACCTGCAAGAACAAAAGTCATCAGATCTGGAAAAGATACAGAGGAGATTTTGGAGAACGTTAAGGAGGTGGAGCGCAGCCCGTCAAGGCGGACAAGGAAAACCGTAACATTCCCTGTTTCCAACCTTGATGTGGAGAAAGATCTTACTGAAGAGGAACAAATGGATTCTCAAGTACCTTCTACACCAAGACGTGTTACGAGAAGTGTCAAGCAGCTGCAAGACTGTCAAGTTCCTGTTACACCCAGAAGAAGCACAAGAAAAGCAGATGCAGAACAGCAGGCTAATGAGAATGACCAAGACATGCCTTCTGAGAAAGTATCAAGGCCTGCAAGTCCGGCACGAAAGACCCCACAGAAAGCTACACCTAGGAAAGGATCCCGAAGAACCAGGAGCACAGTGGTTGATGATGAGGCCCTATCCACTGACCCTGTTCCCAGTGATGACTCAGAAACACAGGCCAGACGGAGTACAAGAAAAGTACAAGCACCAATTGTTGAATTCCCAGAGGAGAAGGTAGAGCCTGCCCAAGCACAAAGCAGTCCTAGTAGGGTTACTCGCAAGTCTACTCGAGGTCTAGCGATAGAAAGTTTGCAACAGGATCCTGCAGAAGATGCCACAACTATAAATCAACCTCTTAGAACTCCTCCAAGAAGCAGGAGGAAGACTGTGGCCAGCACTGCAGAAAAAGTAAAGAATGCAACCTTTGTTATTGATGATGCAAAACTTCAGAGCGTTTCAAGACGCCTTACGAGAAGCAGGCACTGGAATCAAGGTGAGGATCTTGGTGAAGAAAGGCCAGATTTGATTCCCCTGGAAGTGGAGACCGAAACTCTTCAGGCGGATGCCCTTGTAGAGCGACTCAAAAATGAGAAGGCCAGCGAAGAGAGTGTTCCTGTTGTAACTGAAATTATACGTGCCAAGAGAAGAACCACTAGATCTGCAGCACCTCAGTCACTGAATGAAACTCAAAATGTTGACATTGAAGAATCGATATTGGTGGTGTCCGATGAAATGCAGGAACATGCAAGCAAGTCACTTGCAAGTGCTAGACGTACACGAGCGAGAAAAGTGTCTGAACAAAACTCTATGGCGGTTGAGGATTCAGCTGACCTGAAAAGAACAAGAGGTAGTCTATATTGTAATGCCTCTTTTTTGCAGTAGTTTACAACACTTTAATGTGCCTTCAATTCAATTAATCTGCAATCCTTTCTTGATAGGAAGTAGAAAAGAAACTTCTGAAATTCCAGAAATGTTGTCTCCTGTACCTCAAACAAAAGCCTCAGGTGATGAAACTGATTCTCAATACAAAGAGGTAAGAAGCATCCTGTGAAGTTTGAGTCCCAAAGCAACTGTTTAATTTGTGCTGGAACACACTTTAAACTTCATAATGTGTTTTGTTTAGGACAATGGCCCTGTAGATTACGTTGCAGTTGAAACTGAGGTTGTCAAGCCCAGAAAGAAGAGGACAACAAGGTGAATTTTCCATGTTGCATGTAGTCATATTGATATTGTAATATAAGAAGGATGTTTACATGCATGTTATAATCAAGACATTTTTTGCATAGTCAAGCTACATTCTTAATCTGCCTGTCCGAGTATAAACGAGTACAACTGCTGCGCAGTTAAATAAGTGATACAGACTACCTTGCTTGTTGTTTGTAGGGGTGTGCTATTTATTTATATATATATATATATATATATATATATATACACACACACACACACACACACACACACACACACACACACACAAAGGATTATTAGGAACACCATACTAATACTGTTTGACCCCCTTTCGCCTTCAGAACTGCCTTAATTCTACGTGGCATTGATTCAACAAGGTGCTGAAAGCATTCTTTAGAAATTTTGACCCATATTGATAGGATAGCATCTTGGGGATAGGATAGATCTGGTGATTGTGGGGGCCATTTTAGTACAGTGAACTCATTGTCATGTTCAAGAAACCAATTTGAAATGATTGGAGCTTTGAGACATGGTGCATTATCCTGCTGGAAGTAGCCATCAGAGGATGGGGACATGGTGGTCATAAAGGGATGGACATGGTCAGAAACAATGCTCAGGTAAGCCGTGGCATTTAAACAATGCCCAATTGGAACTAAGGGGCCTAAAGTGTGCCAAGAAAACATCCCCCACACCATTACACCACCACCAGTCTGCACAGTGGTAACAAGGCATGATGGATCCATGTTCTCATTCTGTTTACGCCAAATTCTGACTCTACCATCTGAATGTCTCAACAGAAATCGAGACTCATCAGACCAGGCAAATTTTTCCAGTCTTCAACTGTCCAATTTTGGTGAGCTTGTGCAAATTGTAGCCTCTTTTTACTATTTGTAGTGGAGATGAGTGGTACCCGGTGGGGTCTTCTGCTGTTGTAGCCCATCCGCCTCAAGGCTTCACAAATGCTTTGCTGCATACCTCGGTTGTAACGAGTGGTTATTTCAGTCAAAGTTGCTCTTCTCTCAGCTTGAATCAGTCGGCCCATTCTCCTCTGACCTCTAGCATCAACAAGGCATTTTCGCCCACAGGACTGCCGCATACTGAATGTTTTTCCCTTTTCACACCATTCTTTGTAAACCCTAGAAATGGTTGTGCGTGAAAATCCCAGTAACTGAGCAGATTGTGAAATACTCAGACCGGCCCGTCTGGCACCAACAACCATGCTACGCTCAAAATTGCTTAAATCACCTTTCTTTCCCATTCTGACATTCAGTTTGGAGTTCAGGAGATTGTCTTGACCAGGACCACACCCCTAAATACATTGAAGCAACTGCCATGTGATTGGTTGATTAGATAATTGCATTAATGAGAAATTGAACAGGTGTTCCTAATAATCCTTTAGGTGAGTGTATATAAAAAAAAAAATATATATATATATATATATATATAGATATTAGGGCCGGGACTTTAACGCGTTAATTAAGATTAATTACGCAAAAAATAAATAAATATTTTAACCACACTTATTTTTGCACCGCGGAACGTTTTTCAATGAATGAATGACTTCTGACAACAACATACCACAGTGAACATGAACAAAGAAGCCGTCGAGACCGCTTTGCTTGGCCCCGTGGATGGGAAATTTTGTTTTAAAAAACGAAAGGATGGAAGCGTCGACAAGAGCATGGTTGTGTGCAAGCTATGCAACAAGGAATTTGCGTATCACCGCAGCACATCGAGCCTCAAATATCACCTCAACGCAAAACACATAGGAGTTAGCGTGGACGTTAGCCCGACTCCGAGTAAAGTTAAAAGGACCCACACTCCACCAGATGACTGGTTTCAAGACCAGGGTAACTAAGTCACTGGTCTGCTGGACTGAAATAAATAAACAATATTTTGTTGATTAAGCTTATGTATTCAGTCATTATTCAATGGTATACTAAAAATCCATGTGAAAAATGACTTCTCACTGTTCTCAGGTCAAATATTTATATAGAAAATTAAAATGTGATTAATTTCGATTAATTAATTACAAAGCCTCTAATTAATTAGATTAAAAAAATTAATCGAGTCCTGCCCCTAATAGATATATAGATATATATTAGTCTATGATTAATATCGTAATTGTTGTTTTAACGATGTGCGATCTGACATTGAGTATGTCCCTCACACAGAGAGTGCACGCATGTGTAGTCTAGTAGGTTAGACTAGTGTACACATTTAGTGCATGCTTTAGTCTATTAAAATGTTAATGTCCCCAAAATTCAAGATAAGGTGGCAAAAATGCTCCTCTATGTATTTTATATTTGTCATTTTAATATAGTTAATCAATATCACACGAAGAGTGCTGTTTTTCTCCAGATACCAGCATGAAAACCAATGTGATAGTTTTTTTATAAAAGTTAGATAAACAAGAAATTAATATTAAGTTAAGTACATGAAAATCGTTCCAAACATAGCCACAGCACTGTTGTGCGTCTCTAATGCTGCCTTCACGTGCCGTCGAAAACGCCATAATTCCCACTTCTGAAGTCGTGATTATGAGCTTGTTGCATTCAAGTGCTTTGTTGTCGGAATTGTTAGGGTAAAATAGTTTAGGACCCAAGACCAGTAATTAATTAAAGAGAAATTTACTGAATAGTTTGCAGTTTCATCAGCAGAAGCCAGCTTCAAGTCTCACAAGGAGTTCATAGACCGCGCTCCCTCTACCAGATCTTGTACATACAATTTCTCAACAGTTATACTGTTTTCAAGGTCTAGCCACATCATTACTGCAAGTTGAATGATTCTTATTGGCTTAGAGAAAATAGACAGTCATGGTAAATTTCCACACATTGTAAGTTGACGTTTTCACCCCGGAATTGGGCACGTAGTTATTGAGCTCAGTTCTGAACGAGTAACATTTATAATCACAGCCTTAATCAATATTTATTAGGGGTGGGAATCTTAAGGCTAGTGTTGTAGTACTCGAGTTCGGTCTTGGTCTCGAGACCGGTCTCAAGACCGCTTTTTAAAGGTCTTGGTCTCGGAATCGACCACATTTTTACTCGGTGTCGGTCTTGGACGAAGAGTAATCAGGATTTTATTTCAAGACCACAACTGATGGCATATCACAACATTATTTCTTCACTTTATTACTGTGATTAGAAATTAAACTTCCGACCAAGAACTTGACTTGTGTCTAATTTTAAATGTATTTAGTTTTTACTGATTGCTTTATGGTGCCATTTACCCCTTCCCTCCACGCGCTGCCATCACCTACATCGCATATCGTGTAACACACACACGCCACAAGTGAATGCTGCAGACAGGAGAGCAAGCTGTGCCATCCCCGTGATTTACCGTGGCAGTCGGGGAGATGTCAGCCAAATCTTATGTTATACAATTTGGCTACCTAAATAAGCAGTTTATCTGCAAAAAAGCAGCCAAAAGAAAACATCAGCATTAGGGATGTTAACCGATGACCGTTTGACCGATGGTTGACCGTATCAACGTTAACCGATCAAAGTTGTCGGTTAAAAAAAAAAAAAAAGTGATCTCTAAATTAGGCTATTTATAGAGAATGGGAACGTGACGTCACCAACGCAATGCATTCGCGGACTTTAGGACACAGACACTACATTAGAGAATGAGTAATAGTGGAGGTAGACTTTAAAACTTGTATTATACAGTTAAAAACACATTAGAATGGTGAACGCTTGCTGTGTTATGAACTGTCATAGCCTCTCTTACAACCTGCGTGGAAAACATATCTCAAATCATGCGCAATATTTCAGTTTACCAGCTTGGAAATAACAAAAGTAAGTGAAAGTAATGCTGCCTTCACGTGCTATCGGAAATTTGACAATTCCCACTTCTAAGTCGTGATTATGAAGTATGAACTCATCTCGTTCATATTTCGAGGGGTGGAGCGCGTTCACGTGCAATTTTTACCTAGGAAACTCCTATTTACAATAATTCAGAGAGCACGTGAAGGCAGCATAACACTCGGAAATAAACAACTTAGCCAAAATGTGTCTTTATAATTTGTATTTATTATTTATAACCGATATTACAGATGAATATTTTCTGAACCGCTTGAATGTGCTCACACCATAAATAATGCATGAAACGCGTCAGCAAATGCTTCATTGTTCAGCTTCAGATGTAAGTTGCAACTTGTGTGATACAGTGCTTAAATGCAGTAGTAGCACATCATCTAAATATATTACATCTACATTTCAGTGGTAACACATAAGGTGTTGATCATCATCTTTCTTTATTATTGTTAGCACTACCTCGAACTAAAGCGGCGTCTCTTCGGAGCTGTCATTATCTTAAATGAGTCGCGGCAATGTTTCAAATGAGCTTCTAACGCTAGACAATAGCCTTTATTTTCAACGCGATCACCTTGTGCCCAAACCATTTCGAAACTAAGGAGCCATTTGTCCTCCGATTACAAACAAGCTCCTCAGCGCCGCGTTTGCGGGACTCATGTTTCGCGCTGTAGGGGATTTAAAAAAATTGACGTGAGTGGAAGGCAGGCGGCGGCGCCTGGACAGTGTGTGTGTGCGTGTGTGTGTGTGTGTGAGAGAGCGGGAGGCAGAGCGGCAGAGAGATGCGACAGAGTTGCGAAATTGCAGGCGCGGCTCGCGAGTTGCGGCTGTTATTTCAAATAGCGCAGCATATTTTTTTTACTAATCGGTTAACCGGTTTCAACCGGCTAATGAGGCTCGGTGGTCGGTCAAGAAAATGTTTAGTTTTCGCCATCGCTAATCAGCATTGTGCCGCGGCGATCGTTTCCGCACCGAGTCTACTTTTTTGCTATTCTGCACGCGCTGAATTAAAGTGATTGGTGAAATTACTAGATTTTCTAGTAATTCTGCTCTCAGATGCATACAACTTAAAGTCTCCTCAAAGTCAACACATGGCTTTTTGCCTCGAGTAAAGCAAGGAAAAAGAGATCTTAAGGTGAACATGGAGAGCACTCGTCCTTTCATGGAGGTGGAAAAAGTTATTTACGACCTGCAGGATTTCTTGTAAAAAGATTTAAAAATTAAAGAAAAGACTATTTTGCCTATTGTAAAATGTTTACATAACATACAGTAGGTCTATGTTTAAATGTTTTGCCACTTTCGTGAGCAACGTAATATATAGGCTAGTATAAATCTAAAGTGCTAGGCTATATAAATATGTTGTAATGAATTGAATAAAACGTTGTTTAAATATAGTGCATTTAAACGTGACATCTATGAAAGAGAGTATTGCAATGCTGACAAGCCATTTTCAGAAACAAAAAATAGTGGATTCGAAATAAAAATAAATAAATGCTGTGTTTGTGGTATACAAATGCGGAATTTGTGAAAGCACAACAGCTGCTGCTCCTGCATCGCATAGCTACGCACCGCAATACTACGCAGCACCACAGACGGAGTATGTGTTAAACGGGCATGAGACGGCTGGGACCACATCAAACTTTTATCAACATTTAGAAAGGAAGCATAAAGAAAGGTAAACTAAGTTCAAGTGATGTTAGCAAATTTTGCTGTACCAAAACTCCTATTCACCCCTCCCTCATACTGCTGGGCATTATTAACCAAACGCATACGTCAAACCACACGTGAAATATTTGTAAAAACGTACTGTAGTTAATAAAAATAAAATGCAAAAACAGGGTTTCCTTCCCTGTTCCAGGTCTGTTGTATAGGACTAGATGTTAATATCCCTTATTAAATGTGTATTTGTGGCACCAACGAGACTCCGTGGGATGGTCAAATGAGTGATGGCACCCTTTGGGTTATCAAGTGGGCGCCCTCCTTCTTCTGTGTTTCGCTGATGGACCCACGACACCTCCAGAGGGTTCAGCAGTGAATCCCAGCATCCCAGGTTCACTCCCTAGGTGTCATCAACTCACTTGAAGGCCCAGATAGAGTCCATTCTTTTCATCCACAGCCACTGGCTCCCCTTTTCAGCGGCCCTGGAGAGGTCTTTGACTGCCTGCCGATGGGCCTTTCCACGCACTCCCATCTCCTTGAGTAGCCTAGATGTTGAGGTGGCTATGAACCCTCTGCAGCCTACTTTCACTGGGCGCACATTCGCTTTCCAGCCATGTTGTTGTGCATCGGTTGCAAGCTCAGCGTACCTCAGCCTCTTCCACTGCACCCTCCCAGGGCACAGTGAGCTCGATGATGTACACAAGCTTGAGTGAGGCTGACCACAGAACGAGGTCTGGTCGCTAGTGGGTAACTGCGATCTCAGCTGGGAAGCAGAGTTTCTTTTCCAAGTCTGCCAGCAGCTTCCAGTCCCGTGCTCCACCCAGCTACCCAGTGTCTGGTCTTGTGATGGTTTGGCTGGCTTGACCCTCGCCCTCCAAGAACAAATGCTGTCGGCTGCCACCTGGATGACAGTAGAGGAAGGGCCTTCACACATGAACGACTTTCCAACACTGCTGCTAGGCACTTTAGCACCTGGTTGTGCCGCCAGGTATAACGGCCTTGGGTGAGGCTGGTCTTGCATCCCACTAAGATATGCTTCAGTGTTGCTGGACTTGGGCATAGAGGGCATGTGGGGTCTTTGGCATACCACTGGTTTAGGTTTGCGGGGGAAGGCAATACATCGTAGGCAGCCCTGATGGTAAAACTTGCCCTGTATGCCTCCATCTCCCACAACTCATTCCAGGAGATTTTTCCTCTTCTCCACTCCTTTCCATGCCATCCACTGCCCTTGCTTTGCCTGTGCCACCACTTGGGCGCACCTTCCTGCTTCCTCCTCCCAACGTACCTCCTGGACCACCAACTTGCGTCTCTGAGATGTAGAGGCCTTGCTCCACGCTTTTGTACTAGCCACAATGCCAAGACCACTTCTCCCCTCCTGCACTCAGCCCACAATGTCCTTGTGTCTGAGTGCTGCCTTTGCCTGCTCCGTTGCAGCCAATGGGGTCCACTTCCTCCCGGTGGCCAGAGTTGGGGCAGTTAGGGCTACAAATGGATCACTTGAATCTTGTAGCATCATCTCCAGTCTGACTTTGGCACACTTTTATTCCTCTGTCAGACTGGAAATGGGCAGGTGTAACATCCCTTTGCCGTAGTGCCCGATTCTGCTGAGGCACCTGGGAAGGCCAAGCCACTTCCTTATGTACGAGCTGACCAACCTCTCCAGCTTCTCAACCTTTTGAGAGTGGGACCTCATAGAGGGTTAGCGGCCACAGGAGGCGTGAAAGTAATCCATGCTGCATGCACCAGATTTTCAGCTTGCCAGGAAGCATGGTTCTGTCAATGTTCTCCAGGCCGCTGGCAACCTCCTTCCTGAGCTGCTCTACTTGTTCTTTGTCTTTGAGGGAGGCATCATACCAACGACCTAGGCTCTTCACTGGCTTCTCTGAAACCATTGGAATGGGTTCCTCGCCAATGTAGAAGTGGTGGTCTGACAGCTTCCCCTTGATAATGGAGATGCTTCTGGATTTGCTCGGCTTGATCTTCATGCGAGCCCGCTCAATGTTTTCCTGGAGCTTTCTTAATACCCGCACAGTTCTCACCACGACTAAGGTTTGCACTGTGACATCATCCATGTCAATCAAATCAAATCACTTTATTGTCACACAGCTATATACACAAGTGCAACAGCAGGTGAAATTCTTGGTGCAGTTCCGAGCAACATAGCAGTCACGACATGACATGTACAACATTTAAAGCAGCATCAGATTACACATCTGATGCGCACACAATTACTCACAGCACAGTGAACTCTACAATAAACAATAAATAATTTACACAATGTGAGTGTAGTTCTCACAGCTTTAACCAATATACACATACTTACAATATACATATACTTTAAACAATATACACTAAACATACATTAAACAGTATACATTAAGCTATAATAATAATAATATACAATGTACAGTATACATTATTATTTACAGTAGAGATCCAATTATGTACAATAGGTGCTATATGATAAATGATAAATAATAAATGATACATAATGATACATGTAGGCTCTGAGCGGTGGCAGCCTGAGCCCTGGTTTTATTCTCTGTCCGCCAACTATCCATCGAGAAGCCCGGATGATGACCTCCATGGCCAGGGTGAAGGCCAATGGGGAGATGGTGCAGCTGGCCATAATTCCCACTTCCAGGTGTTGCCATGCTGTTGTATACTCTGCTGTTGTCAAGCAAAGTTGGACATCCTTGAAATAGGCCTTGACAAGGGTGCATTATCTTTTTAATGTTTTAAATGTCAAATATCAATCAACACTTCATGTTTAAAACATAACATTATGCATTTGTAACAGCAGGTTATTAATTTGTCACCTCTGAGCTGCACCTGAAGTGGAATTTAGATCATTTACACAGTCTGTTTGTTTCCTCTCCATTGCGAAGATTTATGTTGATAGTTTTATTTTGATTGGTAACAGCCCTATTGTGTCTTATTATTAGCATTTAAATGATTGATTAAATGTAAGAATTTGACACAAAAGATGATGCATACAATTAGTTTAGGGGAAAAAAACACTTTATAAAGGTCCCCATAATAGCTATACCATCCAATTATCTTTGAGAAAATATCGAGATCGTTTTTTTTTTTTTTTGTCAATATCGCACACCCCTAGTTGCGCAATTGTTGTCTGATTTACTTGGTAAAGCCGAGCTACAATCGTATTATCCAGTTGATCATAGAGACCAGTGGTGGCAATTGTTCTACCATCAACTTATGATGCTTTTGGGAAACGCAGCCCAGGTCTGTTAGTCTAACTTTTAAAGTGTGTGTGAAATGTTCTTGCAAGCCTTAGTTTGATTATCAAACCCTAATTAATTTCTGCTTTCTTTTAACAGAACAAAAGCTGCCCCAGAACCTCCACCCCCTGTTGAGATCAGTTTTCTTTCTCCCCTCGCTAGTCCAGCCGAACCGATAGCTAGAACCGAAAAGAGAGCTGAAGAACGGGAAACCCCTTCGCTGAGAATGAACCTACGCCGCAAACGCATGATGGATGCCATTTTTCCTAAACCTGTAACAAGGAGGAAGAAGCTTTGATTGTGGACTCTTTGACTGGACTCATTTCCCAATGCACTTCATGTGCATTTGTTTTCTGCTCTCCTTGTTTCCTAAGAGCTCTGCAACCTGCTGTTTTATAAATAAGATAATCAATGGATAATGTTTGGAATAAATAATCTAATTTGGGATAAATAATTTTGTATTATAAATTATGCTGTTTACAGTAAGGAGCACTGAGGGACTTGAGCACCAATAAAAGAGATGGTTTAGTTTTTAAATGTTTCTACTAATCGATGCAAATGTAAATAGCCTTTTAGGTATGTTATAAATAAAATTTGATACTTGTGGATTTTGTTGCTTTTTTTGTTTACAGGAAAGATTGTGCAACTTGTAAAGTCATAGCAAACAATTATAAGATTTATGGTTGTATCACTTGGGTGATGATTCGTAAAGATGAATACTTTACATTGGTTGAAAGTGTCATTAAAATCGTCCATGTTACATGGGTGGACTTCTTGCTTTGATGCTTGGCACATGGTCTCCTCTATCTTGAGGTCTTAAGCTGGGGAACACAGTTATTTGTTCATTGCAGACAATAATGTACATTTATTTTCCTTCATATACATGCATTTTATTTTGAACAGCGTTGTGAACTTATTTGTAATGCCTGTTTGCTTTCAAATACAGAACAAGAATTTAACATTTTGGTGTATTGTAGTTCTTCAAAGGTGCTGAGTCAACCATTTTACCACAACGGCAAAAAGTAAATCAAATATTAGAATTACTGTTGTAACCTAGATGCAATATACTGTATGTATAATGGTTCTGTAACTGCTACTAGGATGTTTAGGGTAGTTTACGGTGTTGCAATGAGGTTTGAGGTTGCAAAAGTCATTGTGTGTTCAGGGCCGGCCCGCGGAATATGCAAATGCTAAGGGTGCCAAAATGAGTGATTTTCTTTTAACCCCCCTTTTATTTCTGATACTATTTTATTAATACAAATTCGAAATATTACTGAATAAAGCAACAACAAAAACTCCCCCGAATTTTCCTGGGTCTGCCCCATCAATCTCCCCCGACCGGCTAGTGCTTGAGGTGTGTCAGAAATAGAACACACGTGTTGGGATTTTGTGTCGCGTCGCCTCTCGCCGCATTCAATGTAGACAGGATTGTTTTCGTTTTTTTAGAGTGCTTGGCTGCTCGCGGCAGGTGTGGACCATAGACTGTAAAAAAAAAAAAAATTAGTTGTGGACACAGTGAAAGTTACCTGATTATTTATGAGGGATGGCCGAATTCACATGACAGTGTCAAAAAGACCGGCGCCCTCTGATGCAAGGAAGCTAGGGATAAGGGATAAAGACAGGTAACCAAATCGCTCATTAATTGCAGTTATTTTTACCTCAAACTTTATGCTAGCAGCTTCTCAAGAGGCTACAGACAGTGTGATTTTGTAAAAAAAAAAAAAAAAAAAAGTCAGTTTTTTAATAAACACGTAGTATTACTTTCTAATGTTTTTACTCTACAGTTGTGCAGTTTTAAGGGGCTTTATCGGGATATATGGCATTTTTAAAATGTATTTGCAGAGATTAGTAATGGTATTTATATACAGGTTTATATTTTTTGTAAAATTCACATTAAATATCTTAAAGGGTTAGTTCACCCAAAATTGAAAATAAAGTCAGTAATTACTCACCCTCATGTTGTTCCAACCATGTAAGACCTTCGTTCATCTTCGGAACATAATTTAGTATATTTTTGATGAAATCTGAGAGCTGTCTCACTCCTCCATAGGCTTTCAGAGGGACTGAAACTTGATGGCCCAGAATAGTAAGTAAAAACGTCATTTAAGGAGTCCAAATGACTACAGTGGCTCTGTATTAAGTCTATCATGCGACGAAAATACTTTTTGAGCGGAAAAACAACAAAAATAACGACTTTATCCCACTATTATTGTTCAATTTGAACCTCGAGTTCGCGGGAGTGCCAGTATAGTGGGATAAATAGTGGGATAAAGTCGTTATTTTTGTTGTTTTTCCGCTCAAAAAGTATTTTCGTCGCATGGTAGACTTAATACAGAGCCACTGTAGTCATTTGGACTCCTTAAATGACGTTTTTACTTACTATTCTGGGCCATCAAGTTTCAGTCCCTCTGAAAGCCTATGGAGGAGTGAGACAGCTCTCAGATTTCATCAAAAATATACTAAATTATGTTCCGAAGATGAACGAAGGTCTTACATGGTTGGAACAACATGAGGGTGAGTAATTACTGACTTTATTTTCAATTTTGGGTGAACTAACCCTTTAATTTCTCAGTTTAATTCATGATGAAAACATGAACGTGCATAGTTTAGTGGAAGATTGCTGCCATCTACTGGAAAACAAACACTTTTGCTAGTTCTCGATGAATAGTTTGTGCATGAATGTTAGATGCAATTACTCTTGCTATTTGTGTTTAGGCTGTAATGTGATGTCTGTGCTATTTTTGTATAGTTTAAATATCAGCCTTTTAATATATATATACAGGTGCTGGTCATATAATTAGAATATCATCAAAAAGTTGATTTATTTCACAAATTCCATTCAAAAAGTGAAACTTGTATATTATATTCATTCATTACTCACAGACTGATATATTTCAAATGTTTATTTCTTTTAATTTTTATGATTATAACTGACAACTAAGGAAAATCCCAAATTCAGTATCTCAGAAAGTTAGAATATTGTGAAAAGGTTCAATATTGAAGACACCTGGTGCCACACACTAATCAGCTAATTAACTCAAAACACCTGCAAAGGCCTTTAATGGTCTCTCAGTCTAGTTCTGTAGGCTACACAATCATGGGGAAGACTGCTGACTTGACAGTTGTCCAAAAGACGACAATTGGTCAAATTGGTCATTGCAAAAGAGGCTGGCTGTTCACAGAGCTCTGTGTCCAAGCACATTAATAGAGAGGCGAAGGGAAGGAAAAGATGTGGTAGAAAAAAGTGTACAAGCAATAGGGATAACCGCACCCTGGAGAGCATTGTGAAACAAAACCCATTCAATAATGTGGGGGAGATTCACAAAGAGTGGACTGGAGCTGGAGTCAGTGCTTCAAGAACCACTACGCACAGACGTATGCAAGACATGGGTTTCAGCTGTCGCACGCCTTGTGTCAAGCCACTCTTGAACAACAGACGGTGTCAGAAGCGTCTCGCCTGTGCTAAAGACAAAAAGGAAAAAAAGTGGTCCAAAGTTATGTTCTCTGAAATCAGGGTCCCAGAATCTGGAGGAAGAGAGGAGAGGCACACAATCCACATTGCTTGAGGTCCAGTGTAAAGTTTCCTTTGTCAGTGATGGTTTGGGGTGCCATGTCATCTGCTGGTGTTGGTCCACTGTGTTTTCTGAGGTCCAAGGTCAATGCAGCCGTATACCAGGAAGTTTTAGAGGCCTTCATGCTTCCTGCTGCTGACCAACTTTATGGAGATGCAGATTTCATTTTCCAACAGGACTTGGCACCTGCACACAGTGCCAAAGCAACCATTTCCTGGTTTAAGGATCATGGTATCCCTGTTCTTAATTGGCCAGCAAACTTGCCTGACCTTAACCCCATAGAAAATCTATGGGGTATTGTGAAGAGGAAGATGCGATATGCCAGACCCAACAATGCAGAAGAGCTGAAGGCCACTATCAGAGCAACCTGGGCTCTCATAACACATGAGCAGTGCCACAGACTGATCGACTCATGCCACGCCGCATTGCTGCAGTAATTCAGGCAAAAGGAGCCCCAATTAAGAGTGCTGTACATGCGCATACTTTTCATTTGGCCAAGATTTCTAAAAATCCTTTCTTTGTATTGGTCTTAAGTAATATTCTAATTTTATGAGATACTGAATTTGGGATTTTCCTTAGTTGTCTGTTATAATCATAAAAATAAAATAAAAATAAACATTTAAAATCTATCTGTGTGTAATGAATGAATATAATATACAAGTTTCACTTTTTGAATGGAATTAGTGAAATAAATCAACTTTTTGATGATATTCTAATTATATGACCAGCACCTGTATATATACACTCACCTAAAGGATTATTAGGAACACCATACTAATACTGTGTTTGACCCTCTTTCGCCTTCAGAACTGCCTTAATTCTACGTGGCATTGATTCAACAAGGTGCTGAAAGCATTCTTTAGAAATGTTGGCCCATATTGATAGGATAGCATCTTGCAGTTGATGGAGATTTGTGGGATGCTCATCCAGGGCACGAAGCTCCCGTTCCACCACATCCCAAAGATGCTCTATTGGGTTGAGATTTGGTGACTGTGGGGGCCATTTTAGTACAGTGAACTCATTGTCATGTTCAAGAAACCAATTTGAAATGATTGGAGCTTTGTGACATGGTGCATTATCCTGCTGGAAGCTGGTCATAAAGGGATGAAACAATGCTCAGGTAGGCGTGGCATTTAAACGATGCCCAATTGGCACTAAGGGACCTAAAGTGTGCCAAGAAAACATCCCCCACACCATTACACCACCACCACCAGCCTGCACAGTGGTATCAAGGCATGATGGATCCATGTTCTCATTCTGTTTACGCCAAATTCTGACTCTACCATCTGAATGTCTCAACAGAAATCGAGACTCATCAGACCAGGCAACATTTTTCCAGTCTTCAACTGTCCAATTTTGGTGAGCTCGTGCAAATTGTAGCCTCTTTTTCCTATTTGTAGTGGAGATGAGTGGTACCCGGTGGGGTCTTCTGCTGTTGTAGCCCATCCGCCTCAAGGTTGTGCGTGTTGTGGCTTCACAAATGCTTTGCTGCATACCTCGGTTGTAACGAGTGGTTATTTCAGTCAAAGTTGCTCTTCTATCAGCTTGAATCAGTCGGCCCATTCTCCTCTGACCTCTAGCATCAACAAGGCATGTTCGCCCACAGGACTGCCACATACTGGATGTTTTTCCCTTTTCACACCATTCTTTGTAAACCCTAGAAATGGTTGTGCGTGAAAATCCCAGTAACTGAGCAGATTGTGAAATACTCAGACCGGCCCGTCTGGCACCAACAACCATGCCACGCTCAAAATTGCTTAAATCACCTTTCTTTCCCATTCTGACATTCAGTTTGGAGTTCAGGAGATTGTCTTGACCAGGACCACACCCCTAAATGCATTGAAGCAACTGCCATGTGATTGGTTGATTAGATAATTGCATTAATGAGAAATTGAACAGGTGTTCCTAATAATCCTTTAGGTGAGTGTATATATATATATTCATGAACACAATGACTGTGTAGGATGAACTGCACTCAGCGTATTTTTAAAACACAACCAATATATAAAACAACAAAAATATAAATAACATCAATGCATTACAAAAATAAACCAGTACCAGTGTTTCCACAACTTGGACTGATAACATGTAGTGCTAAACCTTGATACAAGGGGCACCAAGTAAAATCTTGCCTAGGGAAACAAATTGGTCAGGGCCGGCCCTGTGTTTTGGGTTGTTCTTTCCTGGCCAAAGTCAACCCTAAGTATAAGCAATACAAGAAATAGCTAGCAATTATTCAAACAGCCGTCGAATACTAGTTCATCTAAGAAGCATCTACAGTGCCCTACATGAGAAAAAGGTTAAAGAGCTCTTCATCCTAAGGTTTGCTTCTATTTTAAAAGCATGGACACTGTGTGGTAGTGATCTTTACAGAAACTATGGGTACTGTATTATTCATCTTGCTGGTCCCTGGTAGAAAGTGAGCGTAACATGCTCAGGTTTCATCCTGTTGCTCTGACACTCATTCTGTGTCTGAAGCATCCACGTGAGCATGAGGGTAAGGGGAATCGAAATGGCCAGCAAGGACTGTGTGAAAGTGGCAGTTAGAGTCAGGCCTTTCAATAAGGTTAGTACGACCATATCGTCTCAAATACTGCTAAGGTATTCTCTGTAGTGAGATGTGCTTGAATGCATTTCAAGGTTAATTTGGTAGGATTTTATTCGGTTGTCTCTTTAGCAAATTGACTATTTGAGATGGAAGAACATCTTTGAGACTTTGAAGCCTTTTTAAATGTAAGTTTTTCCTTGGTTATATACAGAGGGAGCGGGATGCAGGCAGTCGCTGTGTGATCTCAATGGCCTCGAACAACATCAGTATTCAGGACCCTCGTAACCCGCAGAACAGCCGCACCTTCACTTTCGACTACACTTACTGGTCCCATAGTGGCTTCAGTAGAAACAAAGATGGTCTGTTTGTACCTGAGGAGGCAGGTGGGCGCTATGCAGACCAGGTAACATATCAGGTTATTTAGATGTTATCTCACCTGCTAAGAGAGGATGCATCTTTTTGCATGTTTGCAAAGATGATTGTAACAGCTGAACTAAGTTTCTATTTGATTCAATCTCCTGTGGTCATTTACAGACAAGTGTGTTTCTGGATTTGGGGCAAGGCATTCTGGATAACGCACTGCAGGGCTACAATGCCACATTACTGGCATATGGGCAGACTGGCTCTGGGAAGAGTTACTCCATGGTCGGTTATGGTCCTAACAAAGGCCTCATACCCACCCTCTGCGAAAGACTATTTCAGTCTATCAGGAGCATGCAAGACAGCAGACAGTCTCAGGTTTGTCAATCATATTCAAGGTGATTAGTTTGGATTCATGCTAAATAATGCAATGCATTGTAAAAGTTTGGCCTCAGTTTCTATTTGTTTTAATGCGATTTAGAATCAATTTCAAAAACATGCTAAAGACAAATGTAATTAGAAGGTTAAATTACACCTTAATGGAATATTGACAAATACAGTCAATAATACAGACCACATTGGACATAATTTGTCAAAAAGCAATTATAATCGATTTCAATTTATAATCTATGCATTGAATTTTCAGTGTCAAATAGATTTATGGTGTTACAAAACTGTTCACCTACACTAAAAAAATGCAGGCCTAAATTTAAAATTTCCATCCATTTGGATTACACAGCTTTAACATAAACAAACAAACTTAATGGGATTCATATTTGTCAGTCATAAATTAAATAGGTAAGAAATGTAAGATATTTGTAATAGTACTAATAAACTTTTAAATAACCAGGCTTATATACTATATTTATCATCTATGAAAACAATTCGTTTTTTCCTAGATTTTAATTTGCTTGTTCCACAGCTAGCCATATTAGCCATGTGCATACATTTTCACTGAATACATGTATTTATCACAATTAACAGAGCTCATCATTTTGCCACCATTATGCTTGGCCCCTTAATTGTTCCTTGCATATATTTGTATTATTATTTTTCTTTACACTAAAAAACATTTAGGCCTACATTTAAGATATTCAAATTGCATATAAAATTGCCATATATTTGGGTTACACCATTTTCGCATGAAAAACTAATAAACATAATGAGATACATAATTGTCAGTCATACATAAAGAAGAGATTTTCTTCTTTAATGTTGATTTTTTTAAATTTCCCAACTGCAAAAATGAGTAAAAGGCATTTGGAGATGATTTTAAGTGAAATGGTTGAAAATCCATAAATTCAATCACTTTCAATATGGCATAATTGCTTATTACTTTTGACTGGTCAGTGGCACTGACACCAAATTTAATTGTCAGTGTTGGGTGGCAATGACACAAGTTTGGTGTCAATATGCCAAAGCCTTGCAGAGATACAGCCTCAGATGCAGTTTGGCATCATGCCATCAAATGAAATAAAATGAAAAATGTCTATCGATATACACTTTTGCCAGCATAGTCTGGAGATGATCCAAGCAAAATTTGGTGAAAATTTGACTAACGGTCTAGGAGGAGTTTGAATAAGTAGGTTTTCCAAAAAAAAAAAAATCAAAAGGGCATACAGGAAGATCAGCCAAATATGGCATATGGCATTTTGGACAACATGGTTGTGCCCCACAACTTTTTGAGAAAGACTTGTGATACCAAGATACCATGTTTCGTAAAGATACGCCAATGTGTATGTAAAAATATAGCTTTATATGACAAAATTCGAAATGGCTTATGTCTAAAATGGCTGACATGGGAAAACTGGCTATTGTTCGACTCGGTATGCCACTTCGAATCTTGGCCAAACTGTTCAGAAGTTAAAAGTAAAAATAAGCAATTTTTTCATATCTCCTGACCACTAGGTGGCACTGTACCTAAACTGTGCAGGTAACCTCAGGTCATGGTTGTCATAATACAAACCAAGTTTGGTCTGAATACGGTTAAGCGTTTTGGAGATATAGCCTCACGTTCACTTTGGCATGCTCTTTGAAGAATTTGTTCGCAAGTTATTTGAGAACAGTTTGACTAATAATCTTAAATTCCATGTTTTTTGTCGCCGTGGTCTGAAAATTGTCTGCTTTGATTTTCATGGAGTCAGACAAACCGCCTAGGACGAGTTAAAAAAAGTTGGGTTTTCATTTAAAATGGTGGAAAAATCAAATATGGTGGAAAGTTTTCGGTGACGTTATATTACATAAATGTGAATGCAACTTTTGGACGGTTGGTGGCGTTGGAGAGATTGAGTTAGAGATTCCAAAATTGCTGTGGTTAATGTTCAGACTGCCATAGACACTATTGATTACAATAGGTGCCTTTGGTACTTGTCCCCTAAAATAAATGAATACACTCAAAATCCCATTACTTTTTAGCTTAAAAATACTTCTTCTTTTTTTTACCAACTACAGGTATTTTTCAGCATGTTGGAAATCTACAATGAACAGGTAAGAATTCACCCTAACTGTGGTCCATTCCCCCATTTATTTGTAGTAAGTATGTTTTGGATTAAACTGTCTGCTAAATGATGACATGCTAATGTTTATAGTGGTTTATAGTATGTCCTGATGAAATGTTTTACATGACTTGAGTGGCACTTCAAACTGCTCAGGTTGTAGATCTGCTATCGAAGATCAGCCGTTCTGCGGGTGGTCTGCGGGTGCGAGAGGACCAGCAGAGGGGTTTCTACGTGGAGGGGCTGAGACGGGTGCCCTGCGACAGTGCAGTACAGGTGGAGCAGCTGATGGAGCAGGGAACACGCACGCGCACCACTGCAGCCACACACATGAACGCCAACAGCAGTCGCTCGCACATGCTCATCATCGTCCAGCTCAAACAGGTGTCCATTCTGCCAAGCAGAACGCACGACTGAAGCATTGTTTACACTTGCCATTAACATGCGTTCACCCAATCTGCATTTTAATGATGTGTAAACAGAGCCTCATATTCTAAATGATCTGCAGTGGCGGTTTTTCTCACAGATTCTTTACTTGTATGTTCACTGTGCTTGTAGATCTTCTCAAAGGAGTGCATCACCAAACAGTCCAACATTTACCTAGTGGACTTGGCTGGTAGTGAGAGACAAAGGTCATCAGGGTCAGAGGCCGACAGGCTTAAAGAGGGCACTGCCATCAATCTCAGTTTAACTACACTTGGAAATGTCATCAGGTCAGTAGATACATACTATAGAACAGGGGTGGGCAATTCCAGTCCTGAAGGGCCACTGTCCTGCAGACTTTAGCTCCAACCCTAATCAAACACACCTGAACCAGCTAATCAATGGCCCTGTCCTAAATGGTGCCCTAAACCCTCACGGTCATCCTCTGAGTCTGCACTTTCAGGACGTAATGCCGCTTTGACTGCCGGGAAGAAGTCAGCTGCGTAACCCGCGCCAGTGTGGGCTCGGCAGAAGTGCGCTTCGAGGGCACATATCGACCTCAAAGGGGGGCGCTCGCGAGCACCCTTCTGAGACCTAAAATGACAAATGGGACACCCTGCGGTCTCGTGGACTTAACGGACACGCGCACGCAGCGGCCATTGTAAGTCCACAAGACCGAAAGTGCACATGAAGTGTGCCATTTGGGACAGGGCCAATGTCTTCAGGATAACTAGAAGGCTACAGGCAGGTGAGTTTGATCAGGGTTGGAGCTAAACTCTGCAGTACAGTGGCCCTCCAGAAGTGCCTACCTCTGCTGAACCTATACACTCATCGGCCACTTTATTAGGTACACCTGTTGAACTTCTTGTCAGCACCAATATCTAATCAGCCAATCACATGATAGCAACTCAATGCAATTAGGCATGTAGACATGGAGTGCTTCTCATTACTTATTTGTGGATCCTCGCTTCCTTTCCTCGCGTCTTGGCTCCACCCCCTTAGGATGCGAGGGAAGGATACATGAGTGTGTATCCCCACTCATGACTCCTCAAGAAGCTTCTTTCCCTGAGTATTTATAATAATAATTAGTTACATTTATATAGCGCTTTTCTGGGTACTCAAAGCGCTTTACATATAGAAGGGGGAATCTCCTCAACCACCACCAATGTGCAGCATCCACCTGGATGATGCGACGGCAGCCACATTGCGCCAGAACGCCCACCACACACCAGCTTATTGGTTAGAGGAGACAGAGTGATGTAGCCAATCAGTATGGGAATGATTAGGAGGCCATGATGAACAGAGGCCAATGGGTAAATTTGGCCAGGATGCTGGGGTTACACCCCTACTCTTTTTCCAAAGGCTATCCTGGGATTTTTAATGACCACAGAGAGTCAAGACCTCGGTTCAACGTCTCATTCGAAGGACGGTGCTTGTTACTGTATAGTGTCCCCATTACTATACTGAGCATTAGGACCCACATAGACTACAGGGTGAGCACCCTTGAATATTTGAGTATTGGGAAGCACCCACCGTCAAGGCAATCTGCTTAAGATGAAACTGAGTATCAGAATGGGGAAGAAAGGTGATTTAAATGACTTTGAATGTGGCATGGTGGTTTGTGCCAGACGGGCTGGTCTGAGTATTTAAGAAACTGCTGATCTACTGTGATTTTCACACACAACCATCTCTAGGGTTTACAGAGAATGGTCTGAAAAAGAGAAAATATCCAGTGAGTGGCAGTTCTGTGGGTGAAAATGCCTACAATTGCACAGGCTCACCAAAATTGGACAGTAGTAAATTGGAAAAATGTTTCCTGGTCGTATGATTATTGATTTCTACTGCAACATTCAGGTGGCAAGTCAGAATTTTGTGTGAACAACATGAAAGCATGGATCATCTTGCCTTGTATCAATGGTTCAGGCAGGCTGGTGGTGGTGCTGTAATGGTGTCTGGGATATTTTCTTGGCTTTGGGCCTCATTGTACCAGCTGAGCAACATTTCAGTGCCACAGCCTACCTGAGTATTGTTGCTGACCATCCCTTGAAGTCCATCCCTTGATGACCAGAGGGTACCAATCTTCTGATGGCTACTTCCAGCAGGATAACGCGCCATGTCACAAAGTTCAGATCATCTCAAAAATGGTTTCTTAAAGGTCCCATGACATGACAATTTCCATTTTTAACATTAATATGAGTTCCTCTAGCCTGTCTATGGTCCCCCAGTGGCTAGAAATGGAGATACTGTAGGTGTAAATACCTGGGTATTTATCTGGGTGTCCCGCTCTGCCTTTGAGAAAATGAAAGCTTAGATGGGCCAATCTGGAATCTTCCCTATATGTCGTCATACGGGGAAAGGTTACCTCCCCTTTCTCTGCTTCGCCCAGAGAATTTGGAGAAAATGGATTCAGTTTATTTTAGTCATAGTGTCAGCACAGGCTTTACAAGCAGACTTTTACCATATGGATTTGACAGCACCGCCACAAACAGTGAATAACAGTGTTCATTAATGCCTGATCTGTGATCAGTGATTTCTGATGTGTAGCTAATTATTCAAGTTCACACAGACTTTCTTCCTAAATCATTGAATACTGTTCATGCATCAGTGAATCAAGCCAGTGACTAAACGACCAACTTCACATTGTTTCTCTTAGTAGCATGAAACGTTCAAAGATGTCAATCACACGTCGCGAGTGTATCTGCACACTTGCCCAAACTGCCGTTATAATGAATGACGCTGTTATGCTGCACAAAGCTTTTACTGTATTCATATTAATATTGTGTTTGCTGTTAGTATTGGTGAAATCATTTTGTGAGAGAAATAGTGTTGCAATGAGGAGATCACTGCATTCACGCGATCAACAATACTGCTCATCACTGCAGCCTTTCATGTGATGGGAAAAAGATCTAAAATTAATGCTATAATCAACACTTTCACGATTCGTTCATCTCGACAGCTGTAATAGTAAAACGTTGTTAAAGCATTCGAGAGTGGGTTCCACATGTAATACACATTTCAAATGCAAAGATGTCAGCCAATCACAACAGTGGGGGTTTTCACTGAAGTCTCACGGCAGACACACCCCTTCAAACAGAGCATTGAAGCCAGAGGGCTAACATCAGGATAGAAAAATGCCTTTTATTTCTAAATGATTTTATGATGTAACAATCATACTAACAATATAAGTACACCTCAGGAAACATAAAATAATAATAAAAATTCACCTTTAAATATGACAATGAGCTCACTAAACTCAAATGGCCTCCACAGTCAATTAATCGCACTCCAATAGAGCACTTTTGGGATGTGGTGGAACTGGAGATTTGTATTGTGGATGTGCAACAACCTCGTAATGCTATCTTGTCAATATGGACCAAAATCTCTGAGGAATATTTCCAGGATATAGTTTAATCTATGGCATGAAGGATTAAGGCAGTTTTTAAGGCAAAAGAGGATCCAACCCAGTACTAACAAGGTGTACCTAAAAAAAAGTGGCCGGTGAGTGTATATATACATCTCACTTGTGTTTCACACAAACGCAGATGGTGCATTCTTATATGTTTGATATTGATTTTGGTGAAAATTACCTTAAGGACTTTATTACTAATATTACTGTAATGTTGCAGTGTTCGTCTTGTTGCTAGGTTGATTGTTTTGTAGATTATAATGGACTATTTTTTACACTTTAAGATTATAAAATAATTAAAATTTAAGTCAATATGTCCTGCCCAAATATTTATTTATATAGTGTAGTGATTAGCTGTATAATAAGTGGGGGTGGGTTAATTTTGCTTATAATTTTTAAGTTGGCCTATGTGTCCAAATACATTGTTTTGTGTTAAATGTGCTGTCGTAAATTGCTTTGCATTTATCTGTATAAAGTGCTCTAGCAGACATGGCTCTTGGGAAGAAAGTAGTTCACATCCCTTATAGAGACTCTGTCCTCACCAAATTACTGCAGTCTGCTCTTGGTGGAAACAGTCGCACTGTCATGGTGAGTACCTTTGCCCATAGTTTTCTGAATTTAATGGTTAAGGCACTCTAAACTAGAACTATGTCGTTTTGATGTTTTAGAATTTGCATTGAAGTGTTTTTTTGTCCTCATGCACAGATTGCAACCTTAAGTCCTGCAGATATTTGCTATGAAGAGTCTCTTTCCACACTTCGATATGCAGAGAGGTGTGTTCTTATATAAAAAGTTAGTCATTACATACATTTAGTCATTACTGTACTGGTTTACGTAAGCATCCTGCTGAAGTATGGACAGTCAGAATTACCACTGTATTTCATGTTAGTTTTGCGTCGGCCCAATATACGTAATATATTCCAACAGACACATTGTGGAATGTCCCTCTTTTCAGGGCCAAGCGGATTCAGAATAAAGCCGTGGTGAATGAGAGTCCCACAGAACGGCTGGTGAAGGAACTCAAGGCAGAAAATGCAAAACTGCTTATGAGACTAAGCCGACTGGGTCAAGAGGGCCGTAAAGCTGATGATGAGACGAGTATGTAAGGTGATAGAAATACAAGGAAATTTTAAATGCAAGTACATTACATCTAATTAAAAGCATTGTCTGTTAGAGGAGCTGCGGCGATTGTTGACTCATAATGAGCTGCAGATTCGAGCCATTCAGACATTGTGGGAACAGCATCTCCAAGAAGCCCTAAAAGACTGGGAGACTCAGTATGCAACTATAACACAGGTACACAAAGATGCTCTTTTACATGGTGTGACTTGGGATTTAAAACACAGGTTTTTCATAGCAATGCCTGAGAACATATACAGGTGCTGGTCATATAATTAGAATATCTTCAAAAGGTTTATTTATTTCACTAATTCCATTCAAAAGGTGAAACTTGTATATTATATTCATTCATTACACACAGACTGATATATTTCAAATGTTTATTTCTTTTAATTTTGAGGATTATAACTGACAACTAAGGAAAATCTCAAATTCAGTATTTGAAAATTAGAATATTGTGAAAAGGTTCAATATTGAAGACACCTGGTGCCACACTCTAATCAGCTAATTAACTGAAAACACCTGCAAAGGCTTTAAATGGTCTCTCAGTCTAGTTCTGTAGGCTACACAATCATGGGGAAGACTGCTGACTTGACAGTTGTCCAAAAGATGACCATTGACACCTTGCACAAGGAGGGCAAGACAAAAAAGGTTATTGCAAAAGAGGCTGGCTGTTCACAGAGCTCTGTGTCAAAGCACAATAATAGAGAGGCGAAGGGTAGGAAAAGATGTGGTAGAAAAAAGTGTACGAGCAATAGGGATAACCGCACCCTGGAGAGCATTGTGAAACAAAGCCCATTCAAAAATGTGGGGGAGATTCACAAAGAGTGGACTGCAGCTGGAGTCAGTGCTTCAAGAACCACTACACATAGACATATGCAAGACATGGGTTTCAGCTGTCGCATTCCTTGTGTCAAGCCACTCTTGAACAACAGACAGCGTCAGAAGCGTCTCGCCTGGGCTAAAGACAAAAAGGACTGGACTGCTGCTGAGTGGTCCAAAATTATGTTCTCTGATGAAAGTAAATTTTGCATTTCCTTTGGAAATCAGGGTCCCAGAGTCTGGAGGAAGAGAGGAGAGGCACACACTCCACGTTGCTTGAGGTCCAGTGTAAAGTTTCCACAGTCAGTGATGGTTTGGGGTGCCATGTCATCTGCTGGTGTTGGTCCACTGTGTTTTCTGAGGTCCAAGGTCAACGCAGCCGTATTCCAGGAAGTTTTAGAGCATTTCATGCTTCCTGCTGCTGACCAACTTTATGGAGATGCAGATTTCATTTTCCAACAGGACTTGGCACCTGCACACAGTGCCAAAGCAACCAGTACCTGGTTTAAGGACCATGGTATCGCTGTTCTTAATTGGCCAGCAAACTCGCTTGACCTTAATATTGTGAAGAGGAAGATGCGATATGCCAGACCCAACAATGCAGAAGAGCTGAAGGCCACTATCAGAGCAACCTGGGCTCTCATAACACATGAGCAGTGCCACAGACTGATCGACTCCATGCCACGCCGCATTGCTACAGTAATTCAGGCAAAAGGAGCCCCAACTAAGTATTGAGTGCTGTACATGCGCATACTTTTCATGTTCATACTTTTCAGTTGGCCAAGATTTCTAAAAATCCTTTCTTTGTATTGGTCTTAAGTAATATTCTAATTTTCTGAGATACTGAATTTGGGATTTTCTTTAGTTGTCATTTATAATCATCAAAATTAAAAGAAATAAACATTTGAAATATATCAGTCTGTGTGTAATGAATGAATATAATATACAAGTTTCACTTTTTGAATGGAATTAGTGAAATTCAACTTTTTGATGATATTCTAATTATATGACCAGCACCTGTATACTGAATTCACTATTGAGTTGAATGCATATGCAAAATTTTAAATGTAATATAAATGTAAATGTTCTCCCAAATCATCTTCTAAGACTTCCTCCATAGAAAATATGAAAAAAATGGGGTTTTATGTCTAAAGTTCCTCTAAAACCAGTAATTGAACATTATTTCAGAGAATTCACAGTTTAAACAAAATATTTACAAAAAAATGTATTCTTGTCGGGGGCTGCAAAAGCTGAGAATATTACATTAATTGAAATAACACTGAAATGTTGACACGTTTGTACAACCTATAGATATGCATTTCATTCTGATTCTCCAGAATGTTTTAGGTACAATATAAGCATCACTTAAATGTAGTACATCAGTGTATATACAGTAGTGAGAGTAAATAATGAGCCATTAGAATCTTTTTTCTAAAGTGACTTATTTTTAGTATTTATATTTTACAATTTATTACTAGTTTGAAATGGCTTTTATTTTTATATTTTCAAGTTTTATAGATTTCAAAGTTTTAGTAATTTTGTTATGTGCTTTTGTCACTTATTAATTTGTTTTATATATCTATTTAGCTTTAATTTACATTTATTTCAGTTTTAGTTGCACTTATTTTATTTCAGTTAGTTGCCAAGGCATCATTTCAAATGTTCGTGTTTTAAAGTGTTTTGCATTTTATATTCTGAAGCGGCATTTAGATGTATTTACTCAGACTGTCAAATGCAGCTCAGAGATACCATGGATGCATTTACTCTGCAATTGTTTAAGTAAAATTATAAGATTAATGTTTTAAATATAAAATATACTCACTATAAAACATGAATCAGTAGAAAAAATAAATTATATTTTAAATAATAATTAGAAACTAAAACCAACATTTGGTGGTGGTAAGTCACTGTCTTAATGGGTGCATTATTGACTACATTTACATGTGCACCAATAATGAGATTTTTTCTAATAATCAGTAAGGTATTAATCGCAGTAAGATGTTTACATGACATGAGCAAAACTCTTCACTCCAGTTTATATGCAATTTTCATTATTCTGATTATTCGCTAATAAGTCTGGTTGTACCACACTCAGATAGGCATAGAGAATGCATGTTGAGAATGAGAATGGCCATTGTTTTAATCTACTCACATCAAATTCAAAAAAATTTTTTATGGATGTACTGGATATTATTCGGTGCCGTGATGGACATGGCAATGCCGGGTTTGTCTACGCTGTCGTCACATTTGCGCCGTCTGGATGAAAATACGGAGCAGAGACTGTGCAGCGAGTTGTGTTGACAGAGTTTAGCGATTTGGAGAAGAGAAAACTTCAGAATAATGTCACAGAGTCCATTCACTTTGGTCAGAGTGGTAATAATGCGATTAAAATCGGTGTACGTGGCGTAGTTATTTGAGATTATGGTTACTACGATTATGAGCTTAATCACATTAGTTTGATCGAAGTATTGCGTTTACATGAGGTAAAGTTTAATCGCAATTTTGCCAAAATCCCATTATAATCGTATTATGAGGATGCATGTAAATTAATTAATTGAACTGATTTTTCATTCACTTTCAAAATGTATTCAGGAACGAAGCAAGTGTTTTATGAATGGGTCATTGAATCATTGACTCACCCGATTCATTCGAAAATACTTAATCATTCAGGAACTAATATACTAATATTTATATTTTATTTCAGCTTTAGCTAAATAGATTTAGCTAAAAATAACAACACCATTATGGACAATTCTCCTCCAGCAATCACAAATCCTTTCCTTCATTTAACCACCAATCTCTCAAAAATCTCCTCCCACTTTAGGAACGAAGGATGATGCAGATGTATCCGTACATAATGAACATCAATGAGGATGCTCAGCTTTCTGGCGTGGTGAAGCTATTCATTCAGGAAGGTGAGTTTGTCTTACAATCATGGGCGTCGGAACCATTGTATGTGGGTGGGACAAGACCCACCCACTTTTTACGATCAATGATATTGAAAACACCCTCACTTTTATCGTGTCTAATTCAGCACATGTCTGTTTACCTACCCCTAACCGATAAACACTTATTATTAAACACGATGCTTTATTTCCACTTTTCTAATATTTTCTTCATTTTTATTGAAAATAAATGCCTTTCCGATCTGATATGTGATGGGAAAAGGGAGTAGAGTGAGTTTGGCAAAAGGCGGATTCGAACCTCGGGTCCATTTGCATCAAAATTTGATGCCATGCATCTCACCCCTACTCTATTGCCACACTCAATGATTTGGCCATTTCCGTAATTTTGTCTTGCTCAACCAGACATTTAGTAAACGGGGCGGTATATTTGTACTTAATGTAAATCGCATCTACTCCAGTAAAAAAAATTCTGAGAGAGGACCACATTTTTTTATGCTTCCGGCACCCATGCTTACAATAATGACATCAGACCAGTTATATCATATCTATATGTTAACTAAATGCAACATAATTGATATATTTTTATGAGAAGGTGAATGGGATATTGGTCTGGCAGACAACTCACCCAGAACTCTCTCTATTAGGGGTCTAGGGTAAGTCAAGCAGGAGAAAGATGAATAAATTGCGTCTCTATATGATATACACCCCATAATGAACATTAATTATGTATATTATAGATTTAATCGAAAATGTGCAATTTTCTTTTCCTGTTTTCAGCATTCAAGAGAAACATGCTGTGTTCTCAAACCAGCAAAGGAGAGTATCGATTACTCCTGTGTCCGGGTCAAAGGTCATTGTGAATGGAGTGCCGGTATCTAAAAGGACAGAGCTGCAGCATTTGGTGTGTTTTATTATCTGCACCTGTATTATCAGCTATATGAACTGAAATATTCATCAGGAAGGTAATTTGTGTAAATTAACAAATTGAGTTTTGGCTTAGTGTTAACCTGCCTTTGTTTCGCGCTGATGAAGGATCGACTCGTCCTGGGTTCGAACAGCACTTACCTGTTCATTGGCTTCCCTTCGGATCGTTCAGGAGAGGACTGGAGTCGCTATGACTATGATTACTTCCAGTCTGAGCTGGCAGAGGCAGAGGGCTTCCACATTCAGTCTCTGTGTGACGATCAGGGCCATCGTATGTGTGGAGTTTGGAATTTTTGTTGTTTGTTCTAATTTAGATGCATCCAGTATTATTGTATTATTTATATACAATTATAGTATTATTTATTAATATTTAGAATTTGCTTTTGTTTTTATATTTTTAGTTTTCATTTGTTTTAGTAATTTTGCATGCTTTTGTAATTTTTTTGTTTAGCTCTATTTAACTTTTATTTCGGTTTTGGTTTAGTAATTTTAGTACTTAAAATTAATTTCAGTTAAAGGGTTAGTTTTGTCATTAATTGCTCACCCTCATGTCATTCAGACTTTGTTCATCTTCGGAACACAAATGAAGATATTTTTCATGAAATCTGAGATATTACTGTCCTTTCATTGGCAGTCTAAGCAACTGAAACTTTGACACTTGAAAAAGTTCATAAAGAGATCGCAAAACGTATCCATATGAATCGAGCGGTTTAGTCCAAATTTTCTGATGAGACACGATCACTTTATATGATGAACCGATTGAATTTAGGCTTTTATTGACATGGACATTCATCAACTCACACATCAGTGGTGGTAAACGGAAGCTCAAGCATGTTGGCTTGACGTGCAAGAACCAATGAGGATCATTCTCGTGTTATGCAGCACGTTTGAGTTTCCTCAAAAACCAATGAGGTTCCTCCACGTGTTATGCAGCACGTTTGAGCTTCCTCTAGAACCAATGAGGATCATTCTCGTGTTACACAGAACATTTGAGTTTCCTCAAAAACCAATGAGGTTCCTCCACGTGTTATGCAGCACGTTTGAGCTTCCTCTAGAACCAATGAGGATCATTCTCGTGTTATGCAGCACGTTTGAGCTTCCTCTAGAACCAATGAGGATAATTCTCGTGTTACACAGAACATTTGAGTTTCCTCAAAAACCAATGAGGTTCCTCCACGTGTTATGCAGCACGTTTGAGCTTCCTCTAGAACCAATGAGGATAATTCTCGTGTTACGCAGAACATTTGAGTTTCCTCAAAAACCAATGAGGTTCCTCCACGTGTTATGCAGCACGTTTGAGCTTCCTCTAGAACCAATGAGGATCATTCTCGTGTTATGCAGCACGTTTGAGCTTCCTCTAGAACCAATGAGGATAATTCTCGTGTTACACAGAACATTTGAGTTTCCTCAAAAACCAATGAGGTTCCTCCACGTGTTATGCAGCACGTTTGAGCTTCCTCTAGAACCAATGAGGATAATTCTCGTGTTACGCAGAACATTTGAGTTTCCTCAAAAACCAATGAGGTTCCTCCTCGTGTTATGCAGCATGTTTGAGCTTCCTCTAGAACCAATGAGGTTAATTCTCGTGTTACGCAGTACGTTTGAGTTTCCTTGAGAACCAATGAGGATCATTCTCGTGTTACACAGAACGTTTGAGTTTCCTCCTCGTGTTATGCAGCATGTTTGAGCTTCCCTAAGAACCAATGAGGTTCATTCTCGTGTTACGCAGTACGTTTGAGTTTCCTTGAGAACCAATGAGGTTCATTCTCGTGTTTATGCAGCATGTTTAAGCTTCCGCAAGAACCAATAAGGTTTCAGATTGGTTGACGTGTTAAAATTCAGCCTAAATTCAATCTGTTCATCATATAAAGTGAATTCATATGGATTAGTTTTGCAATCTCTTTATGAAGCATCAAAGTGGTAGTTGCGTAGTTGTCAATGAAGGGACAGAAATCACACAGATTTCAACACAAATATCTTCATTTGTGTTCCAAAGATGAACAAAAGTCTTACGGGTTTGGAACGACATGAGGGTGAGTAATTAATGGTATAATTTTCATTTTTGGAGCTTTTGAACTAACACTTCAAATACCAAATCAACATTTAAATTTTTTGTTCAAGTATTTCATCTAATTTTTATATTTTTCAGCTTTATTTCCATGAAGGAAAATTATTTAAATAGTTTTAGTTTTCATTAACAATAATTTCATCTGCAGGGCCACACCAGCCTGACCCCAGTCTACTGGCTGTGTTCTATGACTATATAAAGCTGATGCCCATGGTCACAGAAGCTAATCAAATGAGCAAAGAGTTGAAGAAGGTAAATACGGTTATTAAACTTGCAGTCATGTAAAGTATATTCATTCATTTTTGGAAAACACTAGCTGGAAAAGGCCTCTTATTATGAAATCGAGTTTTAAAAAACAATAGTACTTTTGAAAAAATCAATCTGGGCCAGTCAAATGCTACTTAATTTATCATTCTGGTTCCTGATACCTGATGTATTTGGTTGTGGGATAAAGTAATCATTCATGCTACAATGGCTGAAAACATTTTTGTGATGTTGCATCCACAATATGCACAAGCCTGTATTATGCTGTCATATTGTAGCAAAAGGTAAAAATAATGCAGTGCACCATTAAATCTTGACTTTTATCTTTTCAGGGAGTTGAATTCAAATTGGAAATCAAGAATCTGGCAATGTCAGACTCTAAGGGTCATGACCTGGAGAAGGACATTGTGGTGAGAGTGACATCTGTAGAGAGCAAACAGGTGAGAAATATGATTCTGTGGGAATTTGAATCAATTACGGATAAAGCTCCTTTCATTTTTGGATATGCACAACACATAAGAGTATGTGTTCTGACACTGGAAATAGTGTCTCTTTCTCAGATTACAACAAACTAGTCAAAAAGGAATGTACAGATATCTTACTGCCAACCAGTGTTTGACAAAGATGTCAGGTGATGTGGTTTTCCTAGATGGAATTAGATGTTTTTGAAAACATGGACTGGTGTAATTGAATAAGAGACTAATGCAATTACAGAATCAGATGTAGAGCAGAATCACAAGGACATTGATGTTATATTATCTCACAGCATGCACAAAAATGTTCCATGTCTCACCCGATATCAATTTAGCGCTGGAACCATACTTTTTGTTTATTGAACTTTTATTTATTGCCCTTAATATCACTTATAATACTAGTCAATGTTTTTCAACAAAAATGGTTATATTTTCCGCCCTCTCTCTGACCCTTATATTTAAACCATTTTTTTTTTCTTAAATTTTTGCAACTGTGCCTTTAAGACTTTTATATATATAAAAAAAAACATGTCCGCCTGCTGGTGCAGCCTTGAGCCAGATGCTTATTTGTCCTCTTTTTAAGATCATCACTATTTTATACTTTATCTATACTATACCAGTGGTATATAATTCATAAATTAATTAAAAATAGGCTTTGTTTAAGTTAATATTATCTGACATACATTTTAGACACAATATTGTAAGTATCGACAGCAGAACCATTGCCCCTCCGATCAACACGAGTGATATTTCGTTCCTGAATGATGAAGCATTTTCGAACAAATCAAGTCAATGTTTCAATGGCCCATTCATAAAGACAGTTACTCCCTTCATTCCGTCACCTATGAGCAGTTTTATTTTCATAAAGTATCATTTCATTTTTTACACTATTCAATGTTTCTACAGTCATGTGAAAAAGTTAGGACGCCCTATTAAATTCCGTGGTTTTCTGTATCGGGGCATAATAATAAAACAAAATTATCTGGTCCTTGGCAGGTCTTAATTTGGAAAATAAAACTTCTTATGAACTACAACACGACACATCACACCGTGTCATTATTTATTTAGCAAAATGAATGCCGATATGGAAAAGCCATGGGTGACAAAGTTAGGACACCCTTATTGTTAACATGGGAATTAAGAGGGTAAGTAATGGTCAGGCACTGCTAATCAAATGCATTTGATTAACTGATCACCAGCAAATGTGATCCCCTCTATAAAAGCTGAAGTTCTGGCAGTTTGCTGGTCTGGAGCATTCAGGTGTGTGTTAACACAATGCCAAGGAGGAAAGACATCAGCAATGATCTTAGAGAAGCAGTTGTTGCTGCCATCAATCTGAGAAGGGTTAGAAGGCTATTTCCAAACAAATTGAAGTCCATCATTCTACAGTGAGGAAGATTATTCACAAGTGGAAGACATTCAAAACAGACACCAGTCTTCCCATGAGTGGACGTCCCAGAAAAATCAAACTGTGTAATGCTCAGAAAAATTGCAGACAATTCAATAACTACACCTCAGACTCAACAGGCCTCAGTTAACATGTTAAATGTTAAAGTTCATGACAGTACAATTAGAAAACAAACCAGAAGACTTCTAGAACAATGTCCTTTGCACAGGCGAGACCAAAGAGGAGATGTTTGTCCATTTAAAAAGACAAACGAGTCAATAGGCTTGTCAGGAATAAGGATAAAAAAAATAAAATAATAGAAATCATTGTCTTATCAGGTCTGGATGTGGTCCAAAGCCAAATTTGTCAACCGTAAGTTTCTGATGGAAGAGGTGTACCAGCAGCAGGTGGTAGGAGGAGAGGGGGCAGACCGAGCTCCTCTTCCCAGGGACAGAGATCCGTTCTGGGATCCTCTGGAGCCCCTGCACCTGGGCAGTGCTCACCTGTGGCTGCAGTCCTTGGCATTCCGCATCCCTCTGGAGGAGCAGGTGGAAGTGGTGGGTCCTGAAGGAACAGAGGAGGCCATACTGCAGACACAGCTTGTGCCTTGCAGCCCCATGGGATTGTGGGTAACATTTCTACATGTAAACAAAAATATTAAATTAAATAAATGAAATATTTGTAGTGCTATATTTATCATTTGTAGGCCCCTGGGTGAAGATGACATCCTTATAGACCCATCAGAGCTGCTTGGGAAGCGGCTGGACTTTCAGCTGGTTTTGGATCAGTGCTGTGGCTTACGCTGGGTTAAAGAGGCTCGTAACAGAGGCGTGCAAATAGGGTTAGTTTGGACAGTCAAGTCACCTTCATTTATTTAGCGCTTTATAAAATACAGATTGTTTACAGTGATAAACAGGAAAATAACTATTCAATGATGCAAACAGAATTAAATTCTGCTGTAAAGCAGCTTTAAAAAGACAATAGTAAACTGTCATCATTCAGTCAAAATCAGTTCAGTGTTAATTCATTTTGGTTCAATAACTGTAAGTACATCAATTAATGAAATTAGTTCAATTCAGCTATAAAGCAGCTCTGCAGAAAACAGTGATGTCATCATCCAGCTAAGTTGAGTTCTTGTTCAATAGTGTCAGTGCAGTCAAATCAGTAATACTGCTGAATTTTAAATGCTGAAACTAGACTGTAGACTGCTTAGTATGGATATTATGAAAGCTTATTTTTGTTTTATATTAGTAATTATACTTATCCATATCATATCATAAGATTTTTTTAACCAGATAAATTTTGACAATAGTACACTACTCAGTGTTGTAGTACTCGGACTCGGTCTTGAACTGGGTCTCGAGACCATATTTTAATGGTCTTGGTCTTGTCATGGACTCGTGTGCATTTGGACACGGTATTGACTCGTACTCGAACATATTAGGAATTGGACTTATTACCGGGTCCACTCGAGTCCCATTCAAAATATTTCATGATTTTTACTGTATGTTAATATTTCATTAAATTGATGTTTGATTGACCCGTCCAATGATTGGTGATTTTCTTGTGCGCAACTGTGCATGACTTGAGACGTTATAGCAAAGATCCCGCCAGGTTCTCTCCCACACCCGTGACCCACCTGCCCACTCTAGATTCTATTTTACACTGTGTCCACCTGCCATTAACCTGTAGTGATCCCACTTTCCAGAAAGTCACATTGCTACATTATTTCTCTTCTGTTGTCTTTTTATTGGTTTTGGTATTTAACATAATATGAAAATAAAATAAATAAATAAAAAATAAAACAACAACAACAACATTAGATACAATTAGTAGCAGATGATAGAATAATTTAAGTCATAATAATAAAGATATGTAAATAAATAATAACTGTAGAAATTACAGGAAAAAAACAAACACAGAGAGGAGTACAGTTCCAACTATGATCAAAGGCATGGTCGTACGCTACATTATTTCTCAACTGTTATTTTAATTTATTTTCTGTTTACAAAGTAGGACAAAAGTGTCACAGAGAAAACAAAATCTTGTTTAATTAAATAATAAAATGAATACAGATACGATGACTGCTGACAGTCTCAACACTGAACATCTTCCCCCAAAAATGTCCAACAGAAGGCCGCCCGCCCTCTCTCCCTCCAGCACATTCACACTTTTGCATTAAAAAGACAGCAATTTTTCTGCAGTCACTCTTGTGCACACCCTCCATAACTAAAACGTTAATTAAATTGAGTTCTAATGTTGTTTGTGGATTTTCTCTGGTCTTGTTCACGCCTCGGACTCAACCCTCTCTGAACTCGGTCTCGACTCGGACTCAACCCTCTCTGAACTCGGACTCAACCCTCTCTGAACTCGGTCTCGACTCGGACTCAACCCTCTCTGAACTCGGTCTTGACTCAGACTCAACCCTCTCTGAACTCGGTCTCGACTCGGACTCAACCCTCTCTGAACTCGGTCTCGACTTGGACTCAACCCTCTCTGAACTCGGACTCAACCCTCTCTGAACTCGGTCTCGACTCGGACTCAACCCTCTCTGAACTCGGACTCAACCCTCTGTGAACTCTGGCTCAACCCGCTCTGAACCCGGTCTCGACTCGGACTCAACCCTCTCTGAACTCGGACTCAACCCTCTCTGAACTCGGACTCAAGCCTCTCTGAACTTGGACTCAACCCTCTCTGAACTCGGACTCAACCCTCTCTGAACTCGGACTCAACCCTCTCTGAACTTGGTCTCGACTCAGACTCAACCCTCTCTGAACTCGGTCTCGACTCGGACTCAACCCTCTCTGAACTCGGACTCAACCCTCTCTGAACTCGGTCTCGACTCGGACTCAACCCTCTCTGAACTCGGTCTCAACTCAGACTCAACCCTCTCTGAACTCGGTCTCGACTCGGACTCAACCCTCTCTGAACTCGGTCTCGACTCGGACTCAACCCTCTCTGAACTCGGTCTCAACTCAGACTCAACCCTCTCTGAACTCGGTCTCGACTCGGACTCAACCCTCTCTGAACTCGGTCTCAATTTGGACTCAACCCTCTCTGAACTCGGTCTCGACTCGGACTCAACCCTCTCTGAACTCGGTCTCGACTCGGACTCAACCCTCTCTGAACTCGGTCTCGACTTGGACTCAACCCTCTCTGAACTCGGACTCAACCCTCTCTGAACTCGGTCTCGACTCGGACTCAACCCTCTCTGAACTCGGACTCAACCCTCTCTGAACTCGGACTCAAGCCTCTCTGAACTTGGACTCAACCCTCTCTGAACTCGGACTCAACCCTCTCTGAACTCGGACTCAACCCTCTCTGAACTCGGACTCAACCCTCTCTGAACTTGGTCTCGACTCAGACTCAACCCTCTCTGAACTCGGACTCAACCCTCTCTGAACTCGGTCTCGACTCGGACTCAACCCTCTCTGAACTCGGTCTCAACTCGGACTCAACCCTCTCTGAACTTGGTCTCAACTCCGACTCAACCCTCTCTGAACTCAGACTCAACCCTCTTTGAAGTCGGTCTCAACCCTCTCTGAACTCGGTCTCAACTCGGACTCAACCCTCTCTGAACTCGGACTCAACCCTCTCTGAACTCGGTCTTGACTTGGACTCAACCCTTTCTGAACTCGGTCTCGACTTGGACTCAACCCTCTCTGAACTCAGACTCAACCCTCTCTGAACTTGGACTCAACCCTCTCTGAAGTCGGACTCAACCCTCTCTGAACTTGGACTCAACCCTCTCTGAACTCGGACTTAACCCTCTCTGAACTCAGTCTCGACTTGGACTCAACCCTCTCTGAACTCTGTCTCGACTCGGACTCAAACCTCTTTGAACTCGGTCTTGACTTGGACTCAACCCTTTCTGAACTCGGTCTCGACTTGGACTCAACCCTATCTGAACTCGGACTCAACCCTCTCTGAACTCAGACTCAACCCTCTCTGAACTTGGACTCAAACCTCTCTGAAGTCGGACTCAACCCTCTCTGAACTCGGACTCAACCCTCTCTGAACTTGGACTCAACCCTCTCTGAACTCGGACTCAACCCTCTCTGAACTCAGTCTCGACTTGGACTCAACCCTCTCTGAACTCTGTCTCGACTCGGACTCAAACCTCTTTGAACTCGGTCTCGACTTGGACTCAACCCTCTCTGAACTCAGAATCAACCCTCTCTGAACTTGGACTCAACCCTCTCTGAAGTCGGACTCAACCCTCTCTGAACTCGGACTCAACCCTCTCTGAACTCGGACTCAACCCTCTCTGAACTCGGACTCAACCCTCTCTAAACTTGGACTCAACCCTCTCTTAACACAGACTCAACCCTCTCTGAACTCTGACTCAACCTTCTCTGAACTCGGTCTCGACTCGGACTCAACCCTCTCTGAACTCGGTCTCGACTCGGACTCAACCCTCTCTGAACTCGGTCTCAACTCAGACTCAACCCTCTCTGAACTTGGTCTCGACTCGGACTCAACCCTCTCTGAACTCGGACTCAACCCTCTCTGAACTCTGTCTCGACTCGGACTCATCCCTCTCTGAACTCGGACTCAACCCTCTCTGAACTCGGACTCAACCCTCTCTTAACACAGACTCAACTCTCTCTGAACTCCGACTCAACCCTCTCTGAACTCCGACTCAACCCTCTCTGAACTCCGACTCAACCCTCTCTGAACTCGTACTCAACCCTCTCTTAACACGGACTCAACCCTCTCTGAACTCGGTCTCGACTCGGACTCAACCCTCTCTGAACTCGGTTTCGACTCGGACTCATCCCTCTCTGATTTCGGACTCAACCCTCTCTGATTTCGGACTCAACCCTCTCTGAACTCTGTCTCGACTAGGACTCAACCCTCTCTGAACTCGGTCTCAACTCGGACTCAACCCTCAAAATATTATGCTCGGACTCAACCCTCAAATATTATGCAAGGAATATTAAACTTGGACTCAACCCTCTCTGAACTCGGACTCAACCCTCTCTGAACTTGGTCTCGACTCAGACTCAACCCTCTCTGAACTCGGACTCAACCCTCTCTGAACTCGGTCTCGACTCGGACTCAACCCTCTCTGAACTCGGTTTCGACTCGGACTCATCCCTCTCTGATTTCGGACTCAACCCTCTCTGATTTCGGACTCAACCCTCTCTGAACCCTTTCTGAACTCCAACTCAACCCTCTCTGAACTCGTACTCAACCCTCTCTTAACACGGACTCAACCCTCTCTGAACTCTGTCTCGACTCGGACTCAACCCTCTTTGAACTCGGTCTCGACTTGGACTCAACCCTCTCTGAACTTGGACTCAACCCTCTCTTAACACAGACTCAACCCTCTCTGAACTCCGACTCAACTCTCTTTGAACTCCGATTCAACCCTCTCTGAACTCGTACTCAACCCTCTCTTAACACGGACTCAACCCTCTCTGAACTCTGTCTCGACTCTGACTCATCCCTCTCTGAACTCGGACTCAACCCTCTCTGAACTCGGACTCAACCCTCTCTTAACACAGACTCAACCCTCTCTGAACTCCGACTCAACCCTCTCTGAACTCCGACTCAACCCTCTCTGAACTCGGTCTCGACTCGGACTCAACCCTCTCTGAACTCCGACTCAACCCTCTCTTAACACGTACTCAACCCTCTCTGAACTCGGTCTCGACTCGGACTCATCCCTCTCTGATTTCGGACTCAACCCTCTCTGAACTCTGTCTCGACTCGGACTCAACCCTCTCTGAACTCGTACTCAACCCTCACTGATTTCGGACTCAACCCTCTCTGAACCCTTTCTGAACTCCAACTCAACCCTCTCTGAACTCGTACTCAACCCTCTCTTAACACAGACTCAACCTTCTCTGAACTCAGTCTCGACTCGGACTCAACCCTCTCTGAACTCGGTCTCGGACTCATCCCTCTCTGATTTCGGACTCAACCCTCTCTGAACTCCGACTCAACCCTCTCTGAACTCGTACTCAACCCTCTCTTAACACGGACTCAACCCTCTCTGAACTCGGTCTTGACTCGGACTCAACCCTCTGTGAACTCAGTCTTGACTTGAACTCGAATGAGCTGGTCTCAACTACAACACTGACACTAATCACAATAATGAGCACTGCAGAACATAGCATTATGTATATACTCTTAGTTTTTATAAATATGTTGCTTTTATTTTTAGATTTTAGTTTAATTTGAGTAATTTTGTTTATCAGATTTTTATTCGTTTTTTGTTTTCTAACTATCTTTAGTATTATTTTAGTTAGGGATTTAAGCTCATTTCAAAATTTTAATTTAATTTGTTTTTCCATCTAAAATGTATATTTGATTTTATTTCATTTAACAAATTTTTATTATTATTTACATTTTAGTTTTAGTTAACAATAATGACATGTCTGAATATTTGCATTCCTGTTGAGATTTGAAAATAAATTTTATTTGAGCTGAAGAAAATACTTTGGAGTTCAACCAAAGATTTAATCTCTGATTGACAGGTTTCGGGTGTTTGACTGCCCGCAGCCCCTCTACACTCCAGCGATATGGCACAACATGAACCCGCTGATGGACCACAGAGTCCAGTTCACTGCTTTGAGAATCTCTCAGGAACTGCTCAACTACCTGCAGAGCAGTGCCCTGGTGCTGGAGCTGTGGGGTCTGCAGGGTAAAAGTCTCTGATATTATGCAAGGATTATTACACCTGACCATTCAAGAGTTTGGGGTTGGTAAGATTTATTTAATGTTTTTGAAATAAGTCTTATATTCTCACCAAGGCTGCATTTATTTGATCAAAAATACAATAAAACAGTACTTTTGTGAAATATTATTACAATTTTTTTAATATAATTTATTTCTGTGATGGCAAAGCTGAATTTTCAGCATCATTACTCCAGTACTTCAGTGTCACATGCTCCTTCAGAAATCATTCTAATATGCTGATTTGGTGCTAAAAACATTTATTATTTGTGCTGCTTAATTTTTTTTCAGGATTCTTTGACGAAAAGGGAGTTCAAAAGAACAGCATTTATTTGAAATAAACATTTTTTGTAACATTTTAATTTAATATGTCATTGCAAGAGTATTCATTTCTTTTAAAGCAAAATCTTACTCGCCCCAAACTTTGGAACGGCAGTGCATGTTAAGGTTAACAGCAAAGTCATTTGATGACAGAAAATACAAAGAAGCTGTAGAGACTGGAACAAGAATGAAACCGAACCATTTGCCTTTGAGGCATTCTTGAACTTCTCCAATAAACATGTCTGTGTTTGTAGAAGGATGTTCTGAATTATTCTCCATGGATGGGGTGAAGATGACTCAAGAGGACAGCATTATTATTGACAAGATTAGTGCATCAGAACACTCGGTATATTCCTTAAATAAACAGACCATGTGTATGTTTCAAAATGCTTTGCATGAGCCAGTCCAGGGTTATACTGGGATTCTCTGAAACTGAATTATTTTGTGGATGTGTATTTATGTTTGCTTAGACTGCAGAAACCGGAGGCACTGACCTCAGCTCATCACTCCGAACCCTTCATCAAGATATGGAACAGCTGAGAAATGTTAACGCAGCACTGAGGAAAGAAAACAGCACACTGAGAGAGCAACTCAACTCAGCCAGAAATGGTGAGTACCTTTGAGCAGTCATGCAGTACAATTTTGCAGTCAAGCTATTGTAGAATCTTTGGTCAGGGTATAACACAAATTGGGGGCTCGTCCGGGATCTGAACCCTTGCAATTAACCCTACAATAACAAGCATTAAAAACATGCAAGAACACAACAGCTTAGCATTTCTACTAGCAGGCCACCATATTGCCTCCTGCTCAATTTATAACATTGTTATTCTCCCACATTTCTGCCGCAGGTGCGGAGAATAACCGCGGTCGGCAGGAACGAAGAGGCAGTCTGAGGCCCAGCTGTGATGCTGAATTTGCCAAAGCCTTAAAAGTGTTCTACCACAGCATGACCTCTGTTAGGGGGCAACTTCAGCGGCTGCGCAGACACAAACCCAGTGTAATTATGCAAGTCTCATTCTATCAATCATGCCAATCAGCCTCTGTTGTAAAGATTTTGAACATAATCATTCATGTGAAAGAATTTACCAGCAAAGTATTTTAGGGTGTACAAGCTTTGACTAATATTGAGAGCATCGATAGATTTTGTACGTTTGTGTCTCCATAGGAGGAAGCAGACCTGTTGGGTTTTAGACTGTTTGTGGATGAGCATACCTATCTCCTGAAGGACTTTTCTGAACAGTTGGAACAGTGCGTAACCACTCTGAAACAAGATGTGGCTGCCATTGTACGTCGAAAGAGAGAAAAGTCTGGGATTTGGTCCTGATACACCTATTAAATCAATCGTCCTGCATTAAATTGTACATTTACAAGATGCTTTACATTCATGCTCTCATTTTGTCTTAAGAGTGCATTTGGAATGGGACAGTACCTACTATTTTTAAACAGCTAAATACAGTATACACTGTACTATATGCACAAATTGTTAATGTATTACTCTTACAACTCACTGCATTTGTCAAAATGTATTCGAGCGCACTACATTGAATATTATTTCCCACACTGCAATGCCTTCGACCAATCATTTTTATAATTTCAAGTAAACTGCAATGAAAGCAATATTAACCATGACATTTTTTTAAAGTTATGACAAATTTCACAATTTGAATTCACAAGTTTGATTTTTATTTCATTTGGATATACACTATATTGCCAAAGGTTTTGGGATGCCCGTCTTAACTACGCATGAACTTTAATGACATCCCATTCTTAATCCGTAGGGTTTAATATGGAGTTGGCCCACCCTTTGCAGCTATAACAGCTTCAACTCTTCTGGGAAGGCTTTCCACAAGGTTTAGGAGTGTGTTTATGGGAATTTTTGACCATTCTTCTAGAAGCGCATTTGTGAGGTCAGGCACTGATGTTGGACGAGAAGGCCTGGCTCGCAGTCTCCACTCTAATTCATCCCAAAAGTGTTCTATTGGGTTGAGGTCAGGACTCTGTGCAGGCCAGTCAAGTTCCTCCACACCAAACTCGCTCATCCATGTCTTTATGGACCTTGCTTTGTGCACTGGAGCGCAGTCATGTTGGAACAAGAAGGGGCTGTCCCCAAACTGCTCCCACAAAGTTGAGAGCACGAAATTGTCCAAAATGTCTTGGTGTGCTGAAGCATTGTGTTCCTTTCACTGGAACTAAGGGGCCAATCCCTGAAAAACAACCCCACTCCATAATCCCCCCTCCACCAAACTTTACACTACAGTCAGGCAAGTACTATTCTCCTGGCAACCGCCAAACTCAGACTCGTCCATTGGATTGCCAGACAGAGAAGCGTGATTCGTCACTCCAGAGAACACGTCTCCACTGCTCTAGAGTCCAGTGGCAGCATTACGGGACGTACTGTTTACTAGCTGTTCCCTTTCAAAATGGAAAGGGCATTATGGAGTTGGCGTTATGGGGAAGCCATCATCATGACCCGTGTCTGAAGCACGTGTAAACACACATTATAAATCATTGGTAGACATCACATGCAGAGTGCCTGTGAAGATAAAAGAGGAGGCTGCTTGTTTGTAGGTGTGTAAGATAACTTTCTGTTGGAGTGTGTTCGAATGCATTCTTTGTGAAGAGTTCACTGTGGTAAGCGCCACCCATGCTTGACTCTCTCTTAAAGAATGAGAGTCGAGCGTCCACACCTAGTGGTTTAAAGGGTTAGTTCACCCAAAAATGAAAATTCTGTCATTAATTACTTACCCTCATGTCGTTCGACACCCGTAAGACCTCCGTTCATCTTCAGAACACAAATGAAGATATTTTAGTTGAAATCCGATGGCTCAGAAAGGCCTCCATTGGCACACAATGCACTTTACACTCTCAAGACCCATAAAAGTGGTTCTACAATAACTTTATGAAGCGACGAAAATAGTTTTTGTGTGCAAAAAAAACCCTAAATAACGACTTATATAGTGATGACTGATTTCAAAACACTGCATCATGAAGCTTTGAAGCGTTATGAATCAGTGAGTCGATTCATGATTCGGATCACGTGTCAAACCGCCAAACTGCTGAAATCATGTGATTTTGACGCCCAAAAAACGCATCCATCCATCATAAAAGTAATTCATTCAGCTCCAGGAGGTTAATAAAGGCCTTCTGGAGTGAAGTGGTGTTTTTGTGAGTAAAATATTAAAAAATATGTAACTCTAGAAACTATAATCACTGGCTTCTGGTAATGGCTGTACACAAAGTTTCTTTTTAGCAGAAAAATTAACTCTTAGGTGAGAGTAGACGCCTCTAGTGGTAATAACGGAGGTCATAGTTGATATATTCAAGAGTTAACAAATCAGATTTTGGGATCAAGACCTGCAGTGTTAATGCAGCCTATGAGTCATTTTGGATGCGCCTTTGGGATGACATGCTCGGACTCTGGCTAAGTAATCCATAAAGTCAGTTTATGCTATGCCCATTATGTTTGTGCATATGTACAGCTTAGTTAGGTAGCCATTCCCTCAGCATGATGTAGTGGGTATTGCCTGCAGACAAAAGAGTTGATGACGTGTATAACAGCCTTTTATTATCATGTGCGCTCCGCTCTGCGTGTGATGTCATGTATTGTGACAGTATGTATTGTTTGAATTTCGTAATAAAATTATTGCAATTTATACACACTACAAAACACTGATAACAGCATAGACTAAAAGATTGATTATTAGGATTTAATAATCAATATTGGTTCATCAGAATGAGAAAAATCGCTAATTTTAAATCAATATCGTCAACCCAGCTCATATAATAATTCGATGCATGAATTAAAGTCATGACATGCGCCATACAGTTTCACATGCAAGCAATTAGGCTGTATACGATAAGCTTGTACTATTCCCAGCTCTTAAATACTTTCACCCCAGGATATGATTTGATATATTCTTTATTTAGTTAGAAACAAGCCAGAACGACATTCTGCAATCTTTCAGACACCTCACAGATTCATTGGTCCCTAAAACATTTTTCACCCACAATTCACAAATATAACAACTCGTGACAATATAACAAAACTATATTTTCTTTCAACTCTAGGTGTGCTTTAAATATGTATTTAGAGATGTCTGCCATCAGTGAGGATGAGCATTTCTGTTAGTGATAAAAACACGAACAAAATTCAAATTCCAAACTTTCAAACTGAAACACGTGTGATAAAATGGAGGGATTTCAAGAGTTTGTGCCAAACTTGTGCAAATTTCTCAGCCATTTGAGCAGAGCGCATGCTAATAAACTCATCCCAGTCAATTGGGCGCAAGCCAGGACACCAAACCGGAAAACAGCAACACTGCGAGATGGCAGAGAAAGCTTCAAATAGCAACAAGATTTCTCCACACTCAAGCAAGCGAATGAATAGGTGCTTCAGAAGAAGGGACTTAAAGAACGGAGAACTGAACGCCGTGTTTGTTGAGGCGGTCGACGAGGGTGGTCTTGGCGAACGTCGCTCCTGGAGTGTACACGCCCCCACTGTGGAGAGTCACCCAATAACATACATTCAGGACACTTAATAATACAAACTGCTTATTTAGGATTAGTTTTGAACACATATGACGGTGACTGGGTAAGTTGTTAGAACTCACGTTTTTGGAAGAGAATCGGATTCATTCAACATGGTAATGGCCGCTTGAACCATAGCGATCGGTGTGGCGACATATCCAGCCTCTGGAAAACAAAGGGATGTGAGAAATATGCAGATGCAGCTTTTTATCTACACTGATATGAGGCAGACGTTAATATGGGTACCTGGTCCTTTGACCACGGTGCAGATCTTGGCGTTGGGCTTGCCCTCGGTGGGGTCCTGATCTTCAGTGTAACCCTCCCCATAAAAGACGAAACGGAAAGAGGAGCCCTCCAACTGCAGACATCATATTTAAATGAAGCTGTACATGTGATCATAAAGATTATAGCTGACAGACTAGATGATGACGTGGGTATAAAACCTGTTTTCTAGTTGGACCATCTTTGGAGAAGAAGCCAAATGAGAAAAACTCTGGAAACTGCAGACAAAGTATATCATTGATTAGAAAAAGTTATTACATGCAAATTAAAATGGGAAATATATGGCTCTCACCAAATTATGTTTTACCTTAACAAGGAGATTTCTGCCAAAGCTGAACTTTACAAGGAACCAGAACATCAATCCAGCGAAGACCAGTTTAAAAATGTTGGAAACACCGCCAACACCAACATACGCCCCATACTGAACCTGTAAGAAACATGACAGCACATGTCAAAAACACTATTGAAAAAGGAATCTATGAATTACTGCTTTAATCTTCTTGCAGTCATTTTAGTACATCTAATATTTATTACAATTAATGAAACTGATATTTAATAGTTTTACAACTTACTGGTGACTCATTGAGTTCTTCATGTAAGTAACGCTGGGTCCTTTTCACCACTGATGGGTCAGAACCCATGAAGGGAATGGCATATTGCTGCACCTCTTTACTATAAAACAGCGCACCCCTGTAGAGACAGAAACTCAGTTTGTGTTGATAGACACATTTCTATGAGCACATCAACATCTCCTATTAAATAACTTTAACCGTTTTATGAGCGACATTGTGCTGATACTCAATCATAAATGTGTAATTTACACTACGATTTAAAAATTTAGGTCCGTAAGATTGTTTTTTTAATCAGTATGTTTTATTCAGAAAGGATGTATTAAAAGCAATCAAAAGTGACAGTAAAGACATTTATAAAGAAAAAAATATTTCTATTTCAACTTAATGCTGTTCTTTTAAACTTTTTATTCATCAAAGAAGCCTGAAAAACGAATATATATATATATATATATATATATCCTACACACACATAGGTGTATATACACGATCAGGCATAACATTATGAACTAATATTGTGTTGGTCCCCCTTTTGCTGCCAAAACAGCCCTGACCCGTCGAGGCATGGACTCCACTAGACCCCTGAAGGTGTGTTGTGGTATCTGGCACCAAACTGTCAGCAGCAGATCCTTTAAGTCCTGTAAGTTGTGAGGTGGAGCCTCCACGGGTGCATTTTTCACAGCCACCAGGGAATACAGTTTCCATGAAAAGTTGGACATGGTCTGCAACAATGCTTAGGTAGGTGGTACATGTCAAAGTAACATCCACATGGATGGCAGGACCCAAGGTTTCCCAGCAGAACATTGCCCAAAGCATCACAATGCATTTGCCAGCTTGCCTTCTTCCCATAGTGCATCCTGGTGCCATGTGTTTCCCAGGTAAGCGATGCATGCGCACCTGGCCATCAGACCAGGCCACATTCTTCCATTGCTCCGTGGTCCAGTTCTGATGTTCACGTGCCCACTGTTGGTGCTTTTGGCGGTGGACAGGGGTCAGCATGGGCACCCTGACTGGTCTGCGGCTATGCAGCCCCATATGCAACAAACTGTGATGCACTGTGTATTCTGACACCTTTCTATCAGAACCAGCATTAACTTCTTGAACAATTTGAGCTCCAGTAGCTCGTCTGTTTGATTGGACCACACGGGCCAGCCTTCGCTCACCACGTGCATCAATGAGTCCATGACCCTGTCGCCGGTTCATCACTGTTCCTTCCTTGGAGCACTTTTGATAGACACTGACCACTGCGGACCGGGAACACTTCACAAGAGCTGCAGTTTTGGAGATGCTCTGACCCAGTCGTCTAGCCATCACAATTTGACTCTTGTCAAACTCGCTCAAATCCTTACGCTTGCCCATTTACCCTGCTTCTAACACATCAACTTTGAGGACAAAATGTTCACTTGCTGCCTAATATATCCCACCCACAAACGATGAAGAGATAATCAGTGTTATTCAATTCACCTGTCAGTGGTCATAATGTTACGCCTGACGTAACGGCCTGTTTATGTCACTGTACCTTTAAGACCTCTGTATGTGCACTACTGTTCAAAAGTTTGGGATTGGTACGAAGTCTCTTTTATTCATTGCTCACCAGGACTGCATTTGTTTGAAATGTAATTTATTCCTGTGATGTGATGATCTTCAGCGTTTCATTACAAAACAAAGGCAGGTAGAAAATATTAATAAAATCGAAATTTCAACCATTTTTGGTGCAAAAAAATAACATTATAAATGGACTTTTCGAAATACTGCATGTTTACACACCTCCTTTTAATTTTGGCCCCCACCACTGGAAGTGGCTTGTGACCGAACTTCTTCCTGAGGCTCTGCAACTTGGGGCCGTCGGCAAAGCCATAGATGGCCGACTGCCAGGTGCCATCATGGATGCTGCCTCCCTGCGGACACACACGAGAATGTGGGTCATACTCAGCTGAGACTGAAACACAAAGGCCTTTTACTATTCAGAACAGGCTATTAAGATTAAAACCTCAGAGCACCAACCTCTGGCCCAGCACTTGCAGTCAAAAAGCTCTCAATAGATGATAGTGTCCCTGGTAATGGAAATTTAAAAATATACATTATATCATTTGTTGTGGATTAAAATAATATAATGCAATAATTACACAACAAACATACCTTTAAACTGGTCCCTAGTGTAAATGACGCCCATGTCTGCAGGGATGGAGTCAAAACCACAGCTTCCCACAATGTAGACGCCCTTGTTAACAGCCTGATCATGGAAATTTAGCTGCATACTCTCCAGGAACTACAGAACACACACATATATATTTCTGTATTGTGAGATTGTACAATTAAAATAAGAGCCAATTTGCTTGATACCCATCCATGGTCTTACAATTCATCATGTTATTACTCAGAATATGTCTTTATAATCTTTCATCAAAAAAACATGCTTCACTTCTGCAATAATTTCGCAAAAAATTAATAATTCCGGGGCAGGTTATGTTCCAGGGTTAGTGTGCTTAAGAGGTATTCAGATGCATGCTATATAATTCATATGAATAATTTGTTATATAGTTAAGTTATACTATTATATATTAATTCTAAATCACTGTTATAACAAGGTAATGTTTAAATGTTAATTCAATTCAAATATATTTATTATTTGTTTTATTGTCATCTCACACATGGATCTGCATTCAATTAATTAGCATAAAGATGACTTATTAAACGAAATGATTGAAAAAAAAAAAAAAAAAACGTGTCACGTGTTGTGGTTTTTTGGGCTTTTTTTAAAAAACGTGGTTGCTTGTTAAGAAAATATGACAAGCAACTTTGATTCTTTACATTTATGGTCGCTGTTTTGTCCAATACATTGACTGACACTGTCTTCTCACAGCTAATAGCGAATCAGTGCAACGATACAAGTGCTGTAGTAATCCGTCCTCATACATCCCGCCTTTTATCATTTTATTATGGAGAGTGATGGAGATGCAACATTGTTAACATTAATGTTTTTCTTGTATTTAGCCCTCCGTATTCCTTACTAATTGGTCACACTCATACTCATTGGTGGTCAAATGTGACCTTACACCTTAACGATTTTTCAATTAAAATGTTTTTCTATATTTTAGTTTAATAATATTTATTGAATATTTTGAGGAGATCTTTTGGTACTAAATAGGCCTACTATTTGTGCAATAATTATGGTCCAGTAATGACCATTTAATTAATTAAAATATTTTTCATCTAATATTTTTCTTAATTATATTACAATTAGTTTAGTAATTAAGGTTAAAATAGAGAATCCCAATGCAAAGAGTAGAAAAATAATACCTTTAATTTTAATACTTTAAATATTAAAGTGCCTGTATGGCTCTTTAATAAATATACATATATCTAGTTGCTCAAAAAATATTGCAGATCATAACTTCTTACTTATTTTTATGTTTTGCATTTGAATAAATATTTAGACATGATCAAACACTAGATTTCTTTAAATGTGAAATTTTAAAACGTTAATAACTTGCATCCTACTATTTTTATTGATACTTGTACAAGCACACAAACTTGTTTTTCCTTATATGTACAGTAGGCTATATACATATGAATTAAGTGAATCAAGTGATACTGAATCAAGATCGAAATCGATATTTGTGCCAATCACCAACGCCAACCCCCCCCTCCCCCTCAACCCCCGCCACCACAAATTGGTTTCTAATCTGTGGGAAACAGTGTTCAGGGTATGCAAGTAGCCATAGCAACTCTCTCTCTGAACATAACCTGCTCCTGCACACGTCAATAACACCAATGCCAGCTGACTCTGCATGTTCCTCTCAAACCATTGGTAGGTGAACTCAAGAACTTTTTTTAATGTTTTTTTTTTTTTTTAAACAACGCACGCTGGAGATCCGGCAAACTTTAAGCCCTGATATCATGTTTCAATCAGGAATATATCACCTCATGGAAGTAAAACAGATTGTGAATGCTTCATGTTGACTTTAATATTGTTCTGATCGATGCCTGTTTATGGATTTATTATAAATGTGATAAAGAAATGATAACAAAGTGTCAGGGGAAATCACCTGTGGTTCTCCAGAGATATCAATACAGTGTGCTCCGTTCTCCACACAAGTTCGGACAACAGGTTCACCAAAAAATCTATACTGTAGAGAGAGAGGGAGAAAAAAAAAAAGACTTGTAAATCATATAAGAGATATATATATTTTTTTATACTTTTCAATCTTATCCACATAAATATTAAGCAGCTAAAACTTTCCAACATTTATAGTAAATGTTTGTTGAGCATCAAATCATCATATTAGAATGATTTCTGAAGGATCATGTGACACTGAAGACTGGAGTAGTGATGCTGAAAATTCAGCTTTGCCAACACAGAGAAAAATTACATTTGAAAATATACTGAAATAGAAAACCATGGAAGCTTGTTTACGTCACTGACTGGCTTTTTCTCTCTCGCAATTGCATGACAAAGTCACAATTAGATATAATGTCAAAATTGCAGGATATAAAAGTTGCAATAATCTTTTAAATTGTTTTAATCAGTGGCAGAAACATAGAAAACAGTTATTTAGAATACTAATATTTTACAGTATTAATTTTTTACTGTATTTTTTATCTAATATATGCAGCATTGACAAGCATAAAGACTTTTGAATGGTAGTGTAAATGAACAATTATTTTTATACTATTGTATACAAATATCTGAAAAAACTCAAACACAACAGTCCTTACTATTTAGACAAATTTATTTAAAGAAAACTGAGGGAGATCATCCGAGGTTCAATGTACAAACGTAATTATCTTCTTCTTTTTTTTAAGGGCAGAATTGCAAAACCACATATAGTCATCAACGTTATCAGCCTGATGTAGCAAGCTGGGTAAACATGAGGCCCTTCAAATTTCAATAAGTCATTTATCAATAGCTTGATGTGTGATGACCAATCATATATAATGCTGCCCATACATAGTCTTCGTACTTACTGGTCCCACACAGCTGAGCACAATGACTGCCTGTTTGCACATGGCAGCCAATGAGTCCGGATCGCTGACATCCGCAATGAGGATATCTACCTCAGACTTCAACTCTGGTTTACCTGAGGACAAACATTATAAACATATCATCGCACATACACTGTAATTATGCAAAGAGTGCTGAATTATGTCACATTTAATGCAAATCTTTATGATATAATGAACTGCATAGATGCAAATTCAGTAATATGCATAATTATGCACATGCAGTTTGTCCACTAAGATCAAGTAACTTCGACCATAAGAATCCGAAATAGTTGTGTCGTTATTCATTGCCTAGATTAATTCTTGGTGAAATCTAAATATAACTATGAGCAAATGTTCCGTTAGAGCCAATCCATTCAAAGCTACATGATTAAAGGCATGGAATATGTCACTGGAATATAATTTTCCATCAGCTGTTCAGGTTTAAACCATCCCAAAAGACCACCGTGACCAAAGAGTCTATTGTCTAACAAAATGCATGTACATTATCCAAGCTAAACAAAGAGGAATTGAGTTGCTGAAACAGAACAGTATCAACCATTAAAGAAAATCAGTTCACTGGCGAATGCCAAGCTGTGGGTCAAAGGCAAGTCCAATCCAATATAGTTGGGTCACTGCAACCCTTCTAACACTTTCACAGCTTTGCCAAGTATAGTATATTTCCTCTTGTACTTCTACTAAATGGATAACAGAATTTGTTATCGCAGATATTCTCACCAACTTAATCTGTTACAACAATCCTGTACACCTTTAAAAGATGCACAACATGAGTAAATATCTCTGGAGGAAAAAAGAAAAAAAGCATTAGCTAATATAAATGTTTTACAGCCCCTCAGTTAAGAACCAGTAGCATACGTGTTATTTTAGTATTATTTATGCTATTATGGTATTTATTTATTCAACTAGTTAAGTGATTCAGGGATAGACATGAACCGGCTCATTCAAATAAATAATACAAAACTACATAAATTATTCTTATTAACTGACCGAAGTATTACAAATGAGAGAAGGATACATAAAAACATGCATTTTAAAGTTGTTCTACAGTCTGTACACAGTATTTAGTCAGAATTAACTTGTAATTAAACTACAGAAAAAATAAGAGTAATTCCTAACTTTACTTTTTTCAAGGGAAAATTAATTTACAGTACTAGTTACACCCAACACTGATTATATTAGTTAATTTGAGTTATTTTAAAGAGCTTATGTCATTGTAATGTGTTTTATGTGTAATATTACCATTTATTTAGTTAGTTTTAGTAGGCCTACTATTATTAGTAGTACTAGTTTTTGGGGTAAATGTAAAATTAATACAAAATCAATGCATGCACAGCTCAAGAAATATTTGACTGTTGTTAAATCTACTGAAAAAAATTCCATGATAACCAAAGTTTTGGCTAAAACACCATAGTCCCTCACTATAGCAGTCATCCAACAATAACCCAGACAGAACCAGAAACCAGACAAGAACGTTTCTGAAACAAGTTTGAAAGAACCTAACTTTCTTCAATAACTGTAAGCACTATGGTATTTTTTGCAGACTATGGTTACCAGGAAGAGTTCTAGGTTTCAAGCGTTTAGAGCAGTTTTATCAGTTCACTAAATTAACTCAATAACAGAGGTGGCTTCACGCACCGAGAACTACGGCGGCCTGCTCTACAACTTTCTCCAGCTTGGTTCTGTTCCTGCCGGCTACGGCCCATTTCAAACTCCCCTTGGGACCCTCGGATGCGTTGCGGGCCACCTCCTCCACCACAAACTGTCCCGTGAACCCCGAAGCGCCGAAGATGATGATGTGGTAGGGTCTGGCGGATGAGGTGCTGAACGCTGCCATGGCGCAGTCGAGCTGATGATCCTGGACGAGAGAGGCAGAGTGGGATCAGCGCGAGGAACACCTGACAATTGAGAAACTGACAGTTGAGAAGCTACTTCCGTAGCTGACGCCTTCGACACGAAGTTCATTGAAGAAGATCATCAATGCGCCGCTGTGTATGCGCACCTTCTGAAATAATCGATAAAACGAGGGAGGAAGATGGATACTCAGGCGAGATTGCATTTAATAATTATGCATAAGATGTTATGACCACAAAAACACACGGATAATCAAGCAAAGATATTTTGTATTTACCAAATATGAATTGCGTCGATGATACGCATGCAAACTTCACAACCGTGCAATGCGCGCATCTCCTCGTTTCTGATTGGTTTACTTGGTTTGTGGGCAGGGTTTTGGATAAGAAGATTCTAGGATTACTGTATATTTGTGTTTTGTTAAATATTGTTCAAAACGACTTATTAATAGTTTATGTTGCTTACATAGTTATATGAATGGAATAGAATGAATACACAAGCAATATAACTACATTGATTTAGCCTATCGACTATTTGTGTATTGTTTTTAGTCAGTCAGCATAAAATACTATTAACAAAACCATTTTCTTCTGCAGTGAGACTCATTTTCCTAGGATATTCAACAAGAAAATTGTATTTTCCTGATTTTATTGATCAGGAATTGGAACAAGTTATTACATTTCAACAGAAAATTCTGAAAATGTATTTATTTTGGTATAATGTGCACTCATGAATAGTGCACAGTAAATACCAGGAATGTGTTTTAAGAAATGTTCCTTTTAATTTGATCGTGATGTTAATGATTCATTTATAATGCATAACTTCATTCAAATAATGCAAAAACACATTCAGTCCCAACAATAAGATTTATTCAACAGGTATTTTTGGTCGAAGACATCTCATTGCATTTTCCTTTAAAATTTTCTCTCGAGACAATAACTAAACAGATTTGAACCATACAATTAGGAAATACAGCAATCGTCACATATACACAAAATCAAAATTAGGAAAAACAAATATAGGTTTCAAATGGTCTCTGTACAGACAGTAAAAGAGTGCATGCACCAGAACGTGTGATTCTAAAAGACTTTGTTTTGCATTAAATAAATACTGAAAAATCACACAATAAAAGACATTCAATGGTCATCTGAACCAGCCAGACAACACGCAAATAAAATAAAAAAACCGGAGAACACAAAATAAAGTTTTACAGTTCCCGCCAAGTACTTTCACGCGCTTGAGCAGAGCACAGCAAACTGACAACTATGTGTTGAATCTACACATTTATTTAACTTCAATTACTGCAGACCATAGTAAGACTATGCCTCAAAAGGAAACATAAAAAAAAGTTCAAGACACAGATTCGGTAGAATAAACACAGGATGCACTTATGACAATAACCAAATACGAATAAAAGTGACTTATTTAACACAGGAGGTCATGTTATAATAACAACAAAAAAAAAATTATTTGAAGTATTTGAACACCATGATTACAATAAGATTATTAACAATAGACATGCCTGAGCAAATGATATTAAAACCATAAGACATTCTCGTTCTAGTACCAATTTCATCATAAAAACTTTCCCTTTCCATAGGTAAATAATAGTCATATACTGGAGGCAAGACAAATCCTAGTTACCATAGTTAGCAATTCATTTCAATGGGGAAAATGAAATATTTAATAGATTTGGCTATTTTTAAAGTCACCATGAAATCAAAACGACAATTCTTGTTTGTTAAATGGAATTTTGCAGTATTTATTATAAATTATTTTTTGTGCACATCATTATTTTTTAAAGTCACGTGCACTCAACAATCTCTTCTGGTCTCTGATGATGCGTTTACTGGCGAGAGGGCGGGGCAACCTGTCAATTATATGGGATCGACCAATAGAAAACCACAATGATTCAATCAATTCCCAATGGGCAAAATCAAGCGCCGCCCTAGATTATTTTCATGTTCAAGAAGCAGCTTTCACTTGAATATGCGTCTGTGTTGCCTTTTCTTCGGAATTGTGCTACTTTTACATCGTTTCCGCAGGGTTTTTTTTGCAGTAGAACCCGCCCTGAGTGCGATTGGGCTAGTTTTGGCCATGATTGGCCAGGTTTTGAATAGCAATTGGGCTGGTTTTGTTATGCAAACCTGATATACGTCACAATATGGCTATCACAACTTTTATTTCATGTTGACTTTAAAAAGAAAAAGAATTCTGAAAGTTTATGTCCATCCATCCATCCATCCATCCATCTTCTTCCGCTTATCCGGGGCCGGGTCGCGGGGGCAGCAGTCTAAGCAGAGATGCCCACACTTCCCTCTCCCTAGACACTTCCTCTAGCTCTTCCGGGGGGACACCGAGGCGTTCCAAGGCCAGCCGGGAGACATAGTCCCTCCAGCGTGTCCTCGGTCTTCCCCGGGGCCTCCTCCCGGTTGGACATGCCCGAAACACCTTCCCGGGAAGGTGTTCAGGAGGCATCCGGAACAGATGCCCGAGCCACCTCAGCTGTCCCCTCTCGATGTGGAGGAGCAGCGGCTCTACTCCGAGTTCCTCCCGAGTGACTGAGCTTCTCACCCTATCTCTAAGGGAGCGCCCAGCCACCCTGCGGAGAAAGCTCATTTCGGCCGCCTGTATCCGGGATCTTGTCCTTTCGGTCATGACCCAAAGCTCATGACCATAGGTGAGAGTAGGAACGTAGATTGACCGGTAAATCGAGAGCTTCGCCTTACGGCTTAGCTCTTTCTTCACCACGACAGACTGGTACATCGACCGCATTACTGCAGAAGCTGCACCGATCCGTCTGTCAATCTCCCGTTCCATCCTTCCCTCACTCGTGAACAAGACCCCTAGATACTTGAACTCCTCCACTTGGGGCAGGAACTCTCCACCAACCTGAAGTGGGCAAGCCACCCTTTTCCGACTGAGGACCATGGCCTCGGATTTGGAGGTGCTGATCCCCATCCCAGCCGCTTCACACTCGGCTGCAAACCGTTTATGTGTGGATTACAAATAAAGAAGATTTTTCCCTCCACCTTCTAACTGAAAAGAAGTGTGAATTCAAGCAAATTAGTAATACTATTTACATATACACTCACCTAAAGGATTATTAGGAACACCTGTACAATTTCTCATTAATGCAATTATCTAATCAACCAATCACATGGCAGTTGCTTCAATGCATTTAGGTAGGGGTGTGGTCCTGGTCAAGACAATCTCCTGAACTCCAAACTGAATGTCAGAATGGGAAAGAAAGGTGATTTAAGCAATTTTGAGCGTGGCACGGTTGTTGGCGCCAGACGGGCCGGTCTGAGTATTTCACAATCTGCTCAGTTACTGGGATTTTCATGCACAACCATTTCTAGGGTTTACAAAGAATGGTGTGAAAAGGGAAAAACATCCAGTATGCGGCAGTCCTGTGGGCGAAAATGCCTTGTTGATGCTAGAGGTCAGAGGAGAATGGGCCGACTGATTCAAGCTGAGAGAAGAGCAACTTTGACTGAAATAACCACTTGTTACAACCGAGGTATGCAGCAAAGCATTTGTTGGTCTGGTCTGGTCTGATGAGTCTCGATTTCTGTTGAGACATTCAGATGGTAGAGTCAGAATTTGGTGTGAACAGAATGAGAACATGGATCCATCATGCTTGTTACCACTGTGCAGGCTGGTGGTGGTGGTGTAATGGTGTGGGGGATGTTTTCTTGGCACACTTTAGGCCCCTTAGTGCCAATTGGGCATCGTTTAAATTCCACGGCCTACCTGAGCATTGTTTCTGACCATGTCCATCCCTTTATGACCACCATGTCCCCATCCTCTGATGGCTATTTCCAGCAGGATAATGCACCATGTCACAAAGCTCAAATCATTTCAAATTGGTTTCTTGAACATGACAATGAGTTCACTGTACTAAAATGGCTCCCACAGTCACCAGATCTCACAGATCTCTCTGTGGTGGAACAGGAGCTTCGTGCCCTGGATGTGCATCCCACAAATCTCCATCATCTGCAAGATGCTATCCTATCAATATGGGCCAACATTTCTAAAGAATGCTTTCAGCACCTTGTTGAATCAATACCACGTAGAATTAAGGCAGTTCTGAAGGCGAAAGGGGGTCAAACACAGTATTAGTATGGTGTTCCTAATAATCCTTTAGGTGTGTGTGTATATATGCAAAGTAAATTCAGTCTGAGGGTTTGTGGTTGACGCTGCTAGTTTCAAGTATCAGACTGAATTTAAGAAAATCTATTGATTATTAATAATCAAAATAATTAAAAAATGAATATATCAATGATGTGTTAATTATCAAATCTATCAGGAAATGCTCTATTTTTCTATACTAATTAATGGGCAACTATAGTAACTGGGATATGCCTCCTTGCTGACTATGATCTATGTACAGTATTTATATCTATAATTCCTCAATATACATGTATTGCTTTCATGTCCCTCTAAACATTTTTCCACAAGACCATCCAAGCCCACCACAGGAGAATGCTACGTCCAGGCTACAGATGGATATGTCCATTATTATATCTTCAGTACCACGATGGTCTTTCAACTTTTTGAATGAATAAAAGACAACTAAATATTAAGATCTGAGATTTAAGACTTTAAAAAAGAAGTCTCTTCATATGAGGTTCAGTTGATGGCAGTAAACAGTGGGCTACTTGAGTCAAAAACTGGCCAAAGTGTGGTTTCCTGTGACTTCCAGGGGCCGGGCGTCCCCTTTAGGACCTGACAGACGGCTCTGGGCTTCTTCCGTGTCAGCGTGACTCAGCAAAGGCCTATTTATGAGGATTTCTCAGCATCAAAGATCATGGAGGCTACCGAGAAGAAGAAACGGGGGCAGAAAATGACCCTTCATCGTCCTGCTATGAGCTCGGGGACAGCCAGTGTTTGAGCTCGTCCATTCCCCTCTGCACCCGTCCGATGTAGAAGTCCATGTTATGGGAAAAGTCTGTGCACACACTGGATTGGGCGTCACCGAAGGTGCAGTAGAGCGCAGTCCCGCCCACACTGATCACCACTGTAGCCAAGCACAACAAGAGGAGGAGCAGCCAGGAGTCTCCGCCCACCTCATCTGCATATCGGATATAAGCAAATCAGATAGAATCAGAACATGATCAATGTGAACGCTGCAAAAACGAGTTGAGTTTTTAGAAAACAATACCGGTTCTTACCGTTGTCCAGGCCTTCGTCAGGTTCTCGGAAACGGACCTTCCTTTTAGAGACGGGTTTAGAGGCAGCAGGGGTAGAAGTGTTGGCTCCTTCCAGAGAGATTCTTCTCTTTAAGATAGACACAAGACCAGCAGCTGGAGTGATCTGAAGCACAGAAGACAGGTTATTGAGAAAGATTACTGTGCTCAAAGGCTGGAAGATCTCATTTAATTTCCCACAAAAATGAGGACATAAATAACATACTTTAACCACTAGATGTCACTATGGGCTGAGTGGGTGATACATCAGCTTTAAATATAAAATAAAGTGTTACAAGATGCAAGACTTAGATACAAAAACTGGAATTTATTGCTTTTGTATGTAAACAATAAGCTGGTTTCTGGTCTTTGACTGCCTGGATGGTGTAGTATGTAAAATATAACATGTTATCTAATTGTGTCAGATTTAACAAGAAATATTTATTGGGATTTACATTAAATGTATGTAGCATGTAAGAGTGCTTATTTTTTGTTCCCTAAATTCTATATAAATACTAAATCTGCATGCAAGTTTAGAACATTTAATAATTATAGTATAATATACTATTACTTTTTTATTGTTATGTTAATAAAAATTTATATAAAAGAGTATTTAAAGTTTTTTTAGGTAAATCTTAGCCTGGTACATTTCATTTGTACAGAGAGTCTGGCCACTCTCCATTGACAAGCATTAACTTCCTTGAAGGCTCTGGGTACTCTGTTGAAGTTTAAAACTACTGGATCTACCCAGAGCCACTCTGGATCGGCCATAACCAATTGCTAACGTTTGGTCGTGACGCATGTCATCTCAAACCATAGACAGTAAAAGAAATGGACACAGCGACCCCATAGACTTCCACGGAGAAAAGTGAAGTCATGTAGAAGCACTCACTTCCTGATGGCTGAGTGTACTGCGCAGCCTCAGACTGAGCTTGACAACGTAGATGTGACATGGGCAACCTGTCTGACAGTGGCAAGTCTTCTAGTAGTTGTGCAACGTGAAATCTGAATCACCGAATCTTGCAGAGATGGAGAGCGTGAGCAGGAGCAACTTTTAGTAAGTATTCTGATTCATTATTTTGTCATTTTGCATGATATTTATTTATTTTAATAAATTGCCTCATAGACATTAAAAGATTACGTGCAAGCTTCTCCTCCTGTCTATACTGTCATTTCTTTACTGTGCAACGGTTGTCACGTGTTTATGATGCAATCGTTAGCCTATTTTTACAAAAACGGCTTCTACGGGGCGATAGTGTTAATATACAAGGAAATGGAGCCTTTTATACATTGTAGTCTTTAAACGCCTCAGATGTATAGATATTCGCTGTCAAAGTGAGGCCAAAATGAATGGGAGTCAATGGGATGCTAACAGCAGGTGATGGCTTGGTTAGCAATGGCTGCCCCTATGGAAGGTACGCTTTCCGGGTGCTGGATTACCCCCTTGTCTCAAACTAGCGCACAACATCAACGTCATCGTTCTCAGCCACTCCCTCTATTCGCTGATTGGACCGGTTGAAACTTGACCGGAGAAAACCAGAGAATATACCACAATCCCAGACGGAGTACTGAAGGAAAATGAAAATTGAGCGGAAGTACGTAGGAGGGAAGAGCCAGGCTAGGTAAATCTGACTCCAGGCTAGGAGTCTCTTATGTTACGCTACATCACCAGCCATTGAGGAATGGAAAAGGTCATTGAGAGGTCAAACTACTAAAAGACCAATGAGCACTGAGAATGAGTGGACATTCTGAAGTGCTGCCCTCTGTTATTCATCAATTCTGAATAAATACCATGAATAAATCAGAATATTAAATGGCATGAGTGTGGATGCATGGCAGTGTTGTTATTAACTTAAACCAAAATTAAAAAATGATTTTGTTCATTAGAATTAGAAATAATAGAAACAATGTCTTGGCAAGTAACTGAAAGAAAAATGCAAGTTGAAGTACTAAAATGATTAAAAGTGAAAAAAAGAAAAGAAAGCTAAATACAAATATCTAAAACCTTATCCAACTGACAAAACCATATAACAAAATGGCAAACACTTAAACAATGAAAGCTGAAAATACAAAAATAACAGCTAGAGATGTATAACAGCATTATTGAACTAAACTAAGTAATAAAAGGAGAGAAAAATCACTTTAAAGTTAATTTAATTGATAGAGGATTAACTCAGGATTGTTTTTCACAACAACAAAAAAACTTGGTTTCGACTCATTCATTGTCGACAGCTTCCATATTTGGCAAGATCTGTCTCAATGAAAACAAATGTTTCAAGCATTGCAATTATAGTTCTCTATTTTTGCTCCACAACAGCCATTTCATTTGTCAATTGAGACTAAAGCCAACGATTTAATGAGGCGCCCATTAAATGACTCAATTCAACAAAGAGTTTAAAAGCAGTTTAAAAACAGACCTCGCTCACTGTAACTGCCCACTAAACACTGTATAAAAATGTCCAAAATGAGTATGTGTTTTTTTCCCTTGGTTAAGGGTGTTGTTAGGTACATGAAGCAGAGTGTGTGTGTAAAATCACCTATGTACAATATTTTAGGGACATAATTACATGTGTTCCTAAAAGCCAACAACAGCCAAACAGTCCACTTTACTACTGCATTAAACTCGGTTTTGTTTTTAAGCTGTCATAAAACTACTTATTTCATAAGGTACAAAAGCACATAAGCAGCGTGACAAATTAATAGGACAAGCAAACAAACAGATGAATTAATCACTTGAGTAAATGAACACTTCACATTGTGGTGGGCCATTAACAGGGAGCGATCAACATAACAGGCCAAAAATAACACATTTATCATCGCAAATTAAAAATCACTTTCAATTCCTCAAATGTACTCTGATGGCCCTCTTATACTGAACATCATCACGCTTGATGAGTGTGGACATAAACCAGTCAGGTAATGTTTGCTCTCTCTCTCCAAGGTCATTCAGCATTATTAGCCACGGAAGGCCATAATAACTCCATCACTGATTAGACCTGGAAGACATTCTGTACGCATCTAAATAACATCGACTCAGCAGCAGACCTTCAGAATAAATCCACTTCCAGGATGCTGTGTCATTAATTAGTGATTGAACATATAAGCTTGAAGCAAAGGATGGAACAAACAACTATCTGATTCACGCCATTGACCGACTGGTCCCCTAAACCATCTGTTTAACTAGTGGTAGAGTGATATCGGTGCTTATCTGCTAATATTTGGCATTTTCATGCCGCAGACGACCGCTTCCGCTTTTCCCGCTCTTGCTTATGTGGGGTAACACAGCGCTGTTTAACCCCTTAAACCCGAAGTGTCCCAGCCCCGGGACACCCCCCCGCGAAAACAATTTGCGGGGGGGTTACTAAGCAACTACTGAATGTAATAACATAAAATAGGTATCATTTTTTATGTTACACATGAGTAGAACACAACAAGCATAATTGTTTTGGGCTTTGACTGAATTTTCAGCGAGTTTTTGTCAGTTAAGTCCTGCAAGACCCATATGTAAATAATATACTGATGCGGTATTCACGTGGCGTTTTTCACTCGTCTCTTCATGAAACGTGGAAAATGGCACATCGTTATTTACAGCAGACTCTCACGATTAAAAAGAGACCAATGATACCATAATCCATCTCTTAGATCTTAAAATATCCCTCGTTAAAGTAGAACACAAACAAAACAGCACCAAGCCAATGAGCGGAGTAAAAGAAAGCAGTTGCTAACACTTGGCGTTTTCACTCATAACTTCATGAAACATGACCCGATCGTTAAAAATGACACATCCCTATTTACAGCAGACTCTCACGATTAAAAAGAGACCAATGATACCATAATCCGTCTTTTAGATCTTAAATTGGTGTATGTCACTCAGAAAACAACAGTTTTAAAAATGCTTTCGGGAGTCAAGGTCTGAACAAAAAGGCTTCCAAAAAGGTCTGTTCCAAATGCTGTAACTTTGGACTACTTTATGCTATCACCACAAAATTTGATCCAGATGTAGACCACATATAGGGGAACATCACCAAAAAAGAATTAACCTGCTACCGTATTGTCTTCCTGAGTTATTGCATGTAAAATAAGAAAAATATGAATGAAATAGATTGTCCAAATGTAATAAAATTTATATTTTCTAAAAATATAGAAAGTTTGCTAACACATGATATATACTTTTTGACTCTCCTTGTTGTAGTTTTGAATTTATGAGTCTTTAAATCTGTGTATGTCATTCAGACAAAAAATCTCTAAAAATGCCTTCAGGGCTTAAGGGGTTAATCATATTAGATACATTTGAGTGTGTTGAAAGTTATGTTATAATGTTACCCTGTACATTCACTTGGCGGCTACTATGAGGCAAAACATGGTACTCGCGGTAAATCAAGAAAACGAGATTTAAACAATAAGACTGTGTTCAGCTATACAACAATATGTTTATCCAAACAGTTGCTCACCTGTCTAACACATAATATATTAAAGCTTCTTTGATGTTTCCATTGTTTCTACAAAATAAAATCGAGGGTAACATGTATGATGTCATTGATGGGCGACACACGGACATGGTCCATGTTGTCTAGCTTATTTCTCTGGATTTAAACATTCTTGGAAACATTTGAGATAATGTAAGTACACAAGTCAACAAAATATATAACGTTGTTCTAGTGGTTTTTGGATATTTTAATGCAAAAATCTTACATATTTTGCCTTTAAATATTGTGTACAAACAAAGAGTTTGCTCAATTTTGTTTACATAACATAACTAAACTTTTTTTTTTATAATTGATATGAGCATTCATAAGTCACCCTGCTCTGTAGATACTGACACTGATAGTAGGGTTAGTATGTTTTCTTTATTTTTTTATTAATTCTTTTATTCGGCAAGGATGCATTAAATTGATCAAAAGTTACAGTAATCAGTGTAAGTGTAATTTCAAGTAAGTGTTGTTATTTTCACTTTCTATACATCAAGGAATCCTGAAAAAGTGCATAATGTATTCCACAAAAAACTGCATAATGTTTTCTATAATAATATTAAGAAGCACAACTGTTTACAACATTGCTTGAGCAGTAAACCAGCATATTAGAATGATTTTTGAAAGATCATGTGACACTGAAGACTAGAGTAATGATGCTGAAAATGCTGCTTTGATCACATAAATTAGCTTTTATAATATATTACAAAAATATTTAAAATTGTAATAATATTTCACAATATTACTGTTTTTATTGCATTTAAAACATTTTTTTATTTTAATTTTAAAAACAGACCCCAAACTTTTGAATGATAGTGTATGTGCGTCTGTTTATTGTTTTGCATGGTGCTCCCTAATGAATGTGATTTTGCAGTACAATATGCATGAATTTCTTAACAGATCTCAACTGTGCTAGGGAGAAGACGGCTTATCCCATTCTGGCAGTGCTGCGTGTTTCCTGGGCATGGAGTCTACAAATAAACCAATAAATAATGTTTTATTTGAATACTGCATGTTATAATCCAAACACACTTTGATTTCGTTTTCCAGGTCAGTAAGTTCTGTCTGGTTAAAAAGCATCAAGATTAGGTCCTACTGAGCACCATTGGGTTTGCACTCACACCATGTGTTCAACCTTTCCAAGAAAAGGGACATACATGTTCAAAAGTCAAACCATTTTAACTAGCCCAAAAAACTTGACAATTGACCGTGGAGGCTGAAGGGCAAAATCCACCTGATAAACACGGCCATTGTTGAGTCACAACTTTTATGCAACATCTATTTCTAGCACACAGAAGAAGATAATATGAAAAGCGTCAATGGGATCCAAAATATCTTCTTTTGTGTCTCGCAGAAGAAAGTCATAGAGGTTTTGAATGACATGAGGTAGAGTAAATTATGCTAGAATTTTTAGTTTTTTTTGGGTGAACTTTTCATTTTACAGAATATTTTTGGCCTTTTAACCCTTTCCCTGCCATTGATGGGAATTTCTGGATTGTCACTGTTATATGCTAGGGGGTGCAATGATACATATTTTGAAAGAGTACTGAATATCCTGATAAAAACACAGGTGAAGAAGAAGCAGAAACAAGCAATATCATAAGCATTCACCAACATTAAACAGCATATAAATCAAAACCTGCCTAATATTACTGAATTAAATGTTGACCCAGGGCAAGCTATAGGACTGTGAAGCTTTGGGGGTGTTGAAGAACTTGATCTACTCCATCTGTGTTTTGATCATCGTTCTGAATCCCATCCTGATGTAGTCTTTGACAAAAATGTGATTTTCTCAGCTTTTTAGCTCAAATGTTGCTTTTTTATGAAACTTTTTTTTTTAAAGCAGAGGGTCTGTTCTTTCTTTAGATATAATACAAGTTCAGATATTCATACAACAAAATATTATGGTGGCCATGAAACTTTTGTGAAAATGATTTAAAAAAGATCATTTTAAAAAATGCTGGCAGGGAAAGAGTTACATTGATAATACACTATAAGATAATGGTTCACAAAACTGCTTTAAAATAAAATAAAAATGGTCAGGGTCCAAAAGTAAGGGGTCAGTAAGATTTTTTTTTAAAGGAAATAATTCCTTTATTTATCAAAGATGCATTAAATTAATAAAAAGTGAGAGTAAAGACATGTATAATGTTACAAAAGGTTTCCATTTCAAATAAATGCTGTTCTTTTGAACTTTCAAATCCTGAAAAAATGTATCACGAACTCCGACAAAATATTAAGCAGCACATCCGTTTTCAAAATTGATAATAATAATAATAATAATAATAATATATCAAATTTGCATATGAGAATGATTTCTGAAGGATCATGTGACACTGAAGACTGGAGTAATGATGCTGAAAATTCAGCTTTGCCATCACAGGAACAAATTAAATTAAATTGTAATGGTATTTCACAATATTACTCTTTTTACTGTATTTTTGAGAGGCCAGACTAAACACTATTCCGAAATCAAGATCCCCCCCAAAAGAAACGGCACATGACACGTTTGGGAGCACAGCACAAAGGCGTTTAAGACACAAGATCATGAAAGCCTGTATTGTGCTGACAGAGATCAGTGGTCCAGATTCCATTGTTGATTGTCTCATTGCGGGTGGAAGTGTCATTATGACATCACACCCGGCAGTCTGTTACAATCATTCAGCTCTGGCATTCAGGGGAAAGGTCACCCGTCAGGTCATCCAGCTCTCTAAATCACTGCTAAGATTCCAATATCTATTATGCATGTTCTTATCAGACGCCTTCTCACCACACAGCAAGTTTACTTTCAAGAAAGAGGTAATTACTAAGCCAGGGAGCTGAGATCATACACAACATGCCGAGTTAAAAAAAACTAAGTACACCAAGAAAATAGAACAAGGGACATATAATCACGAACACATTATGCTTCTATACCACAGATGAGTTAAGCTCTGGGTTAGTCCAACCAAAAATTTAAATTCTGTCATTATTTCTGATGATCATTCTTTGGAACATAAAAGAACCTAATTTTTTTGTCCATAAATGAAAGTCAATGGTTACCAAAATTGTTTGGTAAAGAAAATGAATACATGATTTGAACAGCATGGTGGTGAGCAAATGAAGAAAGAACTTTCATTTTTGAGGGAACTATCCCTTTTAAAGGTCCCGTTCTTCGTGATCCCATTGTTCAAACTTTAGTTAGTGTGTAATGTTGCTGTTAGAGCATAAATAATACCTGTAAAATTATAAAGCTCAAAGTTCAATGCCAAGCGAGATATTTTATTTAACAGAAGTTCCCTTTCAAAGCCTACAGCGAACGGCCGGCTTGGACTACATCCTGGTACTTCCTTCATAAATGACGTCAGTAGAACAGTAGAACAGACTAACCTCCGCCCACAAGAATACACGAAAAAAGGGGGCGTGGTCTTGTTGCTGTCCCACATGGAGAAGAGGACGTGTCGCGTGGAGAAAAGGAAGTGCTGCGTTTGAGTGTGTTTGTCGCCATGTCGTCGAGACGCTGTTATTTTCATCCCGGAGTCAAATCACCTTTGTTTGGCTTTCACAGGGACGCTGTAGAAATCATTAAGCGCATATATCTCCCGTTAAGAGGCGTGACCTTTACACGTTCGCTAAGCTGCTGTCGAATCACAACACGGGAACCGCTGGCACAATCAGAACTCGTTACGTATTTCTGAAGGAGGGACTTCATAGAATAAAGGAAGTCATCAGCCCGTTTTTAGGACAGTGAAAACAGCGGTGTACAGATAAGTAAATTGTGTTAAAAATACTGGGTTTTTTTACACACGAAACATGAACACATGTTATATTGCACACTGTTAACACAATCAAAGCTTCAAAAGAACACGAAGAACGGGACCTTTAAGCTCTATTGTGACATGCTGTCGATTATCAGAGTCAATAATTTTGGCTCCATCAGTTAGATGGTTAAAAAAAGAAAATGATATTTTTTTTTATACATTATATATATATATATACATATACATATACATACATACATACATACACACACACACACACACACACACACACACACACACACACACACACACACACACACACACACATATATACATATATTATGTATATATATATATATATATACACACACACACTTTTTTTTTGGATGTGATGAATTAATCGATTTGACAGCACTAATTTTCGATTTATGATTATGTTTAATTGAAAAAAAAACCCCACAATTTTATTACTTATATTTTATTATATTATAATAATCCCTCAGTTTGAGGGTTTAAAAGAGAGAGACTTTTTTTAATTCTTTAGTGCACAAAGAAGTTATTTTGACATATTGCCTGCAAAATCATCCTTTTAGCGTTGGGGCTACTGTTGTAGTTGGAAATCGATTATGAACAGGGTTTCCTTTCTATTCTTATCATGCACAATTTACTGGGGTTGAAATAACTAATGTATTAGTATTACATAGCAAGGTTTCGGTCTCAGAAAACAAAATGATTGTATTGTTTACTGAATCTGGAATATTCCTTTTATGACTACAATGCAGTTCTAAGGGGTGATGACGGTGTCCTATGTAAGATGATGACATCACTCTGACATCACTGGATGCTATAGACATCATAGTGATGCTAGCAGCTTCTAAATCTTAAGAAAATGGTTTCAAAAAACACTTTAAAAAGGTGATTTGTGGATGTTTTCCAAATGTAATATACTTCCCCAACTTACTTTGTAGGTTGATTTTTGCATTTAGTGATGGTCATGCTTAATCTTTAAATCTCTGCCAAATGTGCATACCAGTCATAATATATACAGAATATTAAACTTTTCCAATCGAAGAGTCAGTAAAAGCTTAGCAAAGTGCCTAATTAGAAGGATTTAAAATGAATCTGATTAGAAATCATCCTAATTCTCAAAACAAAGCCATGCCAAGCACAAAACTAAAGTTGACAAAAAACTAAAACTGACTGAAAAACCTCTGTTACTCACCTCTTCCACCTGTATGCGCTTGGCCATGTCATCCAGCATGGACACATTCATAATATCGAGCAACTCCACCCCATTCCCATTCTCCTCTAGCTCCAACTCTGGTGTATTTTCAGGAATTTCCTGCCCCTGAGGTTTATGATCTTCTCCTCCTTCCTCCAGCTTTAGAGCCTCTTCCATCTCCCCTCCATCTTCCTGTTTAGCATGTGGCACAGCCTCCACCACATCCTGCCCCGTATCCACAGTGTCCCCCGTTCCCTCCATCACCACTCCGGGGCAGAGAGTGTCCACCTTTGGCTGCTGGGGCTCCATGTTGCCTGGTTGAGCAGCGTCCATTGGAGCTTCAGGCTCTGGTGCGGCATCCCCGTGGGAAGCTGCCACACTTATGCTCTTCTCTTCTGCTCCTGCATCCTCACAGGCTGTAGAGGAGGAGCCGTCCGTCACTGCTGAGGAGAAGGAAGAGGGTGTGTCCGAAGAGGGGGAGGGGTCATGCTGCTGTTCGCTCTGGTGGGATTGTGGGGCAGTGCTGCTACAATCTTCAGGAAGGATGACTTCCTGTACCTCATATGTACTCTGATCCTCCATAACCTTCCCTGTTTTAGATGGAGAGAGAGATTATGGTTCATGTAACACCAATGAAACTTTCTTGGGACTAAACGGTACAGAACGAAATACAATCACACAGCATATGGCACAGTATGTACTGAATATTGCCTGCTTTTTGTTAAGTTAAATATTTTAAACTATACATTTAATCAATATTACGTCACTGTTTAATTATACAAGTGGATTCCAGTAATAATCGCTTAAATAAATATCATTATTTAGCATTTTTAATGTACTGTTAATACTATTGTTAATATACTTTATGTATTGTTTTTAATGTAAAGTTTATATATTGTATGCAATAATTTGCTTTATCCGTCCGTCCGTCCGTCCGTCCGTCCGTCCGTCCGTCCGTCCGTCTGTCCATCTATCTATCTATCTATCTATCTATCTATCTATCTATCTATCTATCTATCTATCTATCTATCTATCTATCTATCTATCTATCTATCTATCTATCTATCTATCTATCTATCTATCTATCTATCTATCTATCTATCTATCTATCTATGTCTGAAATTGTCATCGTAGGTGCATGTCCACCGTGAGAGACATAATCTAAAAAAAAAATCCAGAAAATCGCAATATATGATTTTTTAACTATTTATATGTATGATACAGCTGCAAATAAGTATTTGAACACCTGTCTATCAGCTAGAATTCTGACCCTCAAAGACCTGTTAGTCTGCCTTTAAAATGTCCACCTCCACTCCATTTATTATCCTAAATTAGATGCACCTGTTTGAGGTAGTTAGCTGCATAAAGACACCTGTCCACCCCATACAATCAGTAAGAATCCAACTACTAACATGGCCAAGACCAAAGAGCTTTCCAAAGACACTAGAGACAAAATTGTACACCTCCACAAGGCTGGAAAGGGCTACAGGGAAATTGCCAAGCAGCTTGGTGAAAAAAGGTCCACTGTTGGAGCAATCATTAGAAAATGGAAGAAGCTAAACATGACTGTGACTCGGACTGGGGCTCCATGCAAGATCTCACCTCGTGGGGTCTCAATGATTCTAAGAAAGGTGAGAAATCAGCCCAGAACTACACAGGAGGAGCTGGTCAATGACCTGAAAAGAGCTGGGACCACCGTTTCCAAGGTTACTGTTGGTAATACACTAAGACGTCATGGTTTGAAATCATGCATGGCACGGAAGGTTCCCCTGCTTAAACCAGCACATGTCAAGGCCCGTCTTAAGTTTGCCAATGACCATTTGGATGATCCAGAGGAGTCATGGGAGAAAGTCATGTGGTCAGATGAGACCAAAACAGACCTTTTTGGTCATAATTCCACTAAACGTGTTTGGAGGAAGAAGAATGATGAGTACCATCCCAAGAACACCATTCCTACTGTGAAGCATGGGGGTGGTAGCATCATGCTTTGGGGGTGCTTTTCTGCACATGGGACAGAGCGACTGCACTGTATTAAGGAGAGGATGACCGTGGCCATGTATTGCGAGATTTTGGGGAACAACCTCCTTCCCTCAGTTAGAGCATTGAAGATGGGTCGAGGCTGGGTCTTCCAACATGACAATGACCCGAAGCACACAGCCAGGATAACCAAGGAGTGGCTCTGTAAGAAGCATATCAAGGTTCTGTCTGTCTATCTGTCTGTCTGTCTGTCTGTCTGTCTGTCTATCCATCTATCTGTCTGTCTATCTATCTATTTGTCTGTCTGTATATCTGTCTGTCTGTCTATCCGTCTGTCTGTCTGTCTGTGTAATAATTTAAATAAATATTTAAATAAAATATATAGTCTGTATAAATATAAATGTCCAAAAGGAACAGTTCACTCATACATTTAAAATAATTTAAAAATAAAATAACATGATTATTATGTTGGCATGCTATTCCGAAATGAACAGTACCCCATCTCCCTCACCCCCACCTGCCTGCACTATGTCTAATTTCCTCAAGTTGAATGGCTACGTGGTCATTTGACCATCAGGCCCTTGTGAACAACAGAACAGATCAAAGGCAGACGATCAATCACTATCGATGCATCAAGGCCCTATTGCCTGAAGCCCTGCCGATCAATAATGCAGGACTCCACTGTTGACTGTTCTCCACTCCCTCGGTGGTCATAAACACACGCCAGACGCTGTGCTTCTCAGAGACAGTATCTAAGTGATGACAGTTTGCTGCAGTCAGAGCTCAGAGAAAGACACATGACGACTAGCGCTGGGCCTGATACAGTCAACTGCTAATTTTCTACAAAACTATACTTTCCGTGCTGTCTAGCTACAGTTTAGGACAAATTTTTACACAAAATAGATGCACTCAAGTAGCCTGACAAGCCAGACCCACATCAAGATGTTGGGTCTGGAAACTCACCATTAACAGGGCTCAATCCGAGGGGTGGGATAAACGGTCTTTCAAATTCCCTCTGCATGCAATTGGATAGCGTCATGACCGCCACAACCAACCAGATTAAAGAAGAAGGTGAAGCCGAGCTAACGTTAGTTGATAGACTTTCGCCGTATCCGGTCGGCAAAACTTCAAACATATCTTCTTTTCTTAAGAATGACGTTCTTTGTTCTTTTCTCAAATAAAAGCTCAACTCCAAGTCATCCAGAGTGGCGGCCAAAGCCGATTCTGAAGACCGCTGTTCGTCAGCTGCTTTGTTTACGAGTAGCACGCAGAACCGCAGCAACTCTGCCGTGATGTACCATCATTATGTTAAGCCCGCCCACCGACTCTACACACGATGTGATTGGCCTGACCAGAGTTTGGTTTTTCCAGCTCTCAGGTCTACCGAGAGTTACTAGACTACACTCGCGGTAAAATAAATTTTCTGCCTCTAGGGTGCGTCTAGATTTCTAGGCTAGCACTCAAGTGTCACTCTAGAGATATATTTCCTTTCCCCTTCATTTGCTATGCTTGAGGTTTATACTAAAGTCAATCATGTCCGAGTCAATCAGGATGCACCAGAGTTCACAAAGCTCTCGTCTAACAAGCTGATCTGAATCAGGCGTGTTACGCCCGTTTCACACATACTCCATCTGCAGTGCGTATGCGGTGCAGGAGCAGCACGATCTGTTGTGCTTTCATATATGCTGCGTTTGCAGCGCGCAACTGATCCGCGGTTGTATACCACAAACACAGCATTTATTCATTATTTTTTTATTTCAAATCCAAAAGTTGTTACTGAACATGGCTTGTCAGAATTGCAATTCTCTTTGTTTACACGTTCATCGATGTCACGTTTTAACGTAGTACATTTAATTCAATTAATTACTTTATATTTATATAGCCTAGTACTTTAGATTTAGCTCATACAAGTGGCAAAACATTTAAACGTTATAGCCTATAAACATTTAAAATTAGAAACTTACAATATACAAAAACAGCCGACTCTCTTCTTTCGACTCTCTTCAGCCGACTCTAAAACCTTTTAAAAGCAGGTCATAAAGACCTTTGTATTTCCACCTCCAAGGACGTACGAGTGCTACCTATTATTTCAATTTTTTTAACTAAATGCCAGGTGTCGTTTCCTTGCTTTACCCAAGAAAAAAAAGCCATGTGTTGACTTTGAAACAGAGTATATTTTAAATTATATCCATCTGTGGTAAAATTACTAGATTTTCGCGTCAGTAGGCCCTACATGTTTATTTTAATGCGAACAATGTGCTGTCACTTTAATTCAGCAGTGCAGCACAGCAAAAAATAGACTCGGTACGGAAACGATCGCCGCACTGCACCTGGAACGGACTGACGGACAGCATCCGCGTGCAGTGTGAAAGCTGTAATCAGTTAACATGGGTACAGAAAAAAATACGCACCGCATATGCACTGCAAACGGAGTATGTGTGAAACGGGCGTTAGATAAGAGAGACATACAAACTGTGCTGTGCAGCATGGCATGAGGACTAGAATAGAGGGTATGCACGTGAAAAACACACAAAACATCTAAAACGGGAAAGAGCTTTGAGATTGACTGTACAAATAGATTTGACAAGAAATCTGAGGTATATTTCTACAGACTGCCGAAAGCTACAGAAAAGAGAAGTAAATGGATCGCTGCAATTCACAGAAACAACTGGACTCCAGTGAAGGCAGCGCAACATGGATTTGCAGTTATCATTTTGTGTCAATATGTTGAACTCTAGGGTAGAATCATACCCTATACACTCACCTAAAGGATTATTAGGAACACCATACTAATACTGTGTTTGACCCCCTTTCGCCTTCAGAACTGCCTTAATTCTACGTGGCATTGATACAAGGTGCTGAAAGCATTCTTTAGAAATGTTGGCCCATATTGATAGGATAGCATCTTGCAGTTGATGGAGATTTGTGGGATGCACATCCAGGGCAAAAAGCTCCCGTTCCACCACATCCCAAAGATGCTCTATTGGGTTGAGATCTGGTGACTGTGGGGGCCATTTTAGTTCAGTGAACTCATTGTCATGTTCAAGAAACCAATTTGAAATGATTGGAGCTTTGTGACATGGTGCATTATCCTGCTGGAAGTAGCCATCAGAGGATGGGTACATGGTGGTCATAAAGGGATGGACATGGTCAGAAACAATGCTCAGGTAGGCCGTGGCATTTAAACGATGCCCAATTGGCACTAAGGGGCCTAAGGTGTGCCAAGAAAACATCCCCCACACCATTACACCACCACCACCAGCCTGCACAGTGGTAACAAGGCATGATGGATCCATGTTCTCATTCTGAGTGGTACCCGGTGGGGTCTTCTGCTGTTGTAGCCCATCCGCCTCAAGGTTGTGTGTGTTGTGGCTTCACAAATGCTTTGCTGCTAGGGCTGGGCGATAAAACGATAACGATAATTATCGCGAAATAATTTTCCTCGATAAAACGATAACAAAAGTTTGATAAATGCTCGATATAATGCTTAAGCGCTATGTGTAATGCTGCGCATTTATTTTGCAGACCGGGCTTCTGAGTGCCGCACACGGTGTTGTTGACAGTCACAGTGGCCGACAGGCTTGGAGGATTGGAGCGAGAAAAATGAGCGATAGTTAAGAAAATTCAGCACTCATGACCAGCTCGGAGGACACATAAATGACAAGAAAGGTCACTCAACTTCAGTGGTTTGGAGATATTTTAGCTATTTGCAATCGGACATAAAACAGAGCGACGTGCACTGCTAATCCTAGGTTCACCACACGGTAATATAATTATTCAGTTATCTTGCTTCTTCAAAGTTCTTCCATATAGCATTGAGCCCAACACAGCGGTAAATCTATTAGCCTAATAACAGTTCACACATGGGCTTATCGCCTTGTTAGTTGTTAGGGTGACTTACAACAAGCTAACGTTACCAAACTATAATCACTAAAACATCGTAGGCTACTTATGGAAAAATACATCAGTATCATCATTTTTTTGTCTTTGGAAAGAGAAATAAAATAATTTCATCCGATGTTTAAAGTGAATAAAATTGACTAGACGGCCCTTACTGGAGTTCATCAACTACTAATCTTTGTGCTCTCTCCCAGCCACCGCAGTGTGTGTGTGTGTGTGTGTGTGTGTGTGTGTGTGTGTGTGTGTGTGTGTGTGTGTGTGTGTGTGTGTGTGTGTGTGTGTGTGTGTGTGTGTGTGTGTGTGTGTGTGTGCGGTGGACCAATGGTTACCACTGTAAGGCAAGAGAGGGGGAACGCATTCTTTGCCCGTTTGCTCAACTCAGTTTTGATAAATTGTTCACCTGTTTGGGAAGTGTTTGTCATGTTTTGACAATAAAGGATAATTTAAAACCACAATTAACTGTCTGTTTTCTACATCTTTCACTCAGGAGCAAAAATATGCCTTTAAAATTTAAAGAAATAAAGATTTGACATTTATCGTGATAATTATCGATATCGTCTGATATGGAAAATTATATTGTGATAATTTCTTTGGGCCATATCGGCCAGCCCTATTTGCTGCATACCTCGGTTGTAACGAGTGGTTATTTCAGTCAAAGTTGCTCTTCTATCAGCTTGAATCAGTCGACCCATTCTCCTCTGACCTCTAGCATCAACAAGGCATTTTCGCCCACAGGACTGCCACATACTGGATGTTTTTCCCTTTTCACACCATTCTTTGTAAACCCTAGAAATGGTTGTGCGTGAAAATCCCAGTAACTGAGCAGATTGTGAAATACTCAGACCGGCCCGTCTGGCACCAACAACCATGCCACTCTCAAAATTGCTTAAATCACCTTTCTTTCCCATTCTGACATTCAGTTTGGAGTTCAGGAGATTGTCTTGACCAGGACCACACCCCTAAATGCATTGAAGCAACTGCCATGTAATTGGTTGATTAGATAAATGCATTAATGAGAAATTGAACAGGTGTTCCTAATAATCCTTTAGGTGAGTGTATATTGTATTGTTATATATTGTATTGACAACTCATCAGTTAAATATTAACCATCAGCATGTACACAGGCGTTCACAGGCAAATTTGAAATCAGGCACATATAAATGTCAGGAAACAACACATCAATATCCATGGATCACTGGATCTTTGGTAAGTTGTGAGGAACACTATATGCAAACTTTAGCTTGAACTGATCATCATTTGTTTCACTCGTGTTTTCGCAGTTTCCCCTATTAAATCCAGTCATGCAGCAGCTCTTTTGCCACTCAGTCCGGCTGAGGGGGCGTGTTCCGGCGGGAAAGTGATGTCATTGCATACTCTCTATTGGGAACCCCTGAAGTAGTTACAAGTTGGTGACAATACTGACTTTACTATACCTGATAAAAATAAATTCAGTCCCTCCAGAAAAACACGATTATGCGATCGCATAATTCAATGCATAATCAGTCAAAGTATTTTTTCAAATACGCCGCACTTTCGCTGCATAAATTGCAGATTTCCATGCGCATGATTTCATAATTTGTTGCAAAAAAGTCACATTACTCTTAGCAGAAAGTTGAAAAATTTACTTCACACAAGAGTAGCCATTTCCCCCTTGGGGAGCCATGGGAACGTTATGAAGTGACGTAATTATGCAACGTGAACCTTATCGAAAAGCAACTTTACAGTTGTAAGATTGCACTTTTTTGTTACCAGTGGGTTAAATCATACTAGTTTCAAAAACCTTACAGTTGTAAGTATATTAGTAGTATGTAAATTTACGTTACAGTAAGAGATTGCACTTGTACATTGGAAGCACTTATTTTAACAGAACATGTCTGTTTTGTATAGCTACCTCTGTAAAACAGGAAGCACAAATTTATTTTTTTATATTTTATTTATTCATTTTTACAGAAGTTGTAGCATATTCCTTCTGTAAAGCTACAGAACTTGTTTGACTCATCACTGTTTTGCAAGTTTGAGCCCATGTGTTTATTAAGGTCTGAAATAAAACAAGATGAAAACTTAAATATTCCCAGCACTTTCTGTGATGTAGTATGCTTGCTTATCAAAGGAAGTAATAAGAAACAACTCTTTACATTAAGGTAGTAGCCTAGTGAGAACAGGGTGTTGGGGGAATTACTTTATTTCTTTTTTTCATCAAACCGCAGTTTTTGCAAGTTCCTGCAATTTAATATAAAAAAATTGCATAAATATACCGCATATTCCATCGCATTTTTTAAGAAAACGTGCCACAAAATCAAGGATTTTTGCCCACAACAATCACAAAAAAAAAATCAGCATTTTTCTGTAAGGACTGAATAAATAAAATAAAAACTATAATTTTCTAGCAATTATATATATATATATATATTTTTTTTTTTTTTTTAATTTTTTTTTTTATTAATGTTAATAAATGAATTGTATTTAAATAAATGTATATTTAATTAAATAGATAAAATAACAAAATATTAAATTAATTAATAAATATCTATTTTATTTAAAATTGCATTTAAATAACAAACAAATCTTATTCATTTATGACTTTTCCAGCCTGGAAAATCACCTCTTTAAAATTGATATTTTGATTCCATGACTAAATAACCGGTAGCATGTATACTCTAGATTTGTTTGTTTTGCATTTTATACATTTTTAAAAGACAAAATAGCACAGATTTATAGTATTGGCTATTGTATCAATTACTGACTATAACATAATCTGAATTGGCCAAAAATAATAATTCTCTGCATCCCTACCAAAGCCACATTAGCAAAGAGTATTTTTTTTTCTTTGTCTGACGTGTTTCAATTCATCAGCAAATCTTTCAATCATAAACCACAGTTCACGGCACGCCAATCTTAAATGCACAGTGACGTCTAACAACAGGGGGCATGATATTAGGATGAACTTTTGGACTAGAATTCTGCATGAATGAACCGGCCAAGGGAATGCAATCAATATCTAACTCATGCATCTCGGGGGGGTAAAGACGCAGGAAGAGATGCACCTGCTGCTGGAGTCCCGGCCAAGCAGAAAGAGTGTTCAACAGACCCCAGAACAGGTGGCCGGGCAGAGGGTGCTGCAAGAGTGAGAAAATGTGTGTGTGGTGCTGCCATGCCTGGCGTGTAAAAGTGAAACCGGGTCATGGAACTCAATGCGAGTAACACAGTGTTCAGGTAACATAGCCCAGCACCACATCAGCTGCGAGAGCTAGTGAGAAAGAGAGGTCTCATCAATAAGGCATGATCTGGAGGGAATTTTAACTCGTGTGTGTGCGTGTGTGTGTATGTGTACTTGAAGAAGGGGACATGGGGTTTGTCCTGTCCATAGATGATGAAAGAATGTTTCTTGAAAGGAATTGGTAAGGTCTAAATGTACGGTAGACTAGGTGTTAACTAGGTGTAAAAATAAGGTTGTTTAATTGTATTTAATTTTAATTTGTTTCTCCAAAAGGAATCTGTAAAGTCTAATTTAGTAAATGTACATATACTGGGTTTAACTACTTATATTAATATATGAAATGAATTAAAATAGGGTAAATCATATAATTCCTTCTTTAATTAACTTATTCTCGTAATATATTCTCGTAAATATTAAGTTATTAAGTTATTAAGTTATTTTATTTGCCACAATTCAGTGAAAATGTATTTTCACAAACATTTATTAAAAATATAAAAACTCTCTGAAACAAATTATTTGTTTTATTTAAAAAAGTTTTTAATTTAAATTAAAATGTATTTGTTTCTTGAGAGGAATCTGTAAGGCGTAATTTACTAAACATATGGTAGACTATGTGTTAACCAATAATATTAAAATTTAAATATATTTTATTTAACCTATTTACTTTCTTAGACTTTCTATTTTTATTTTACAATTCAGAGCAAATTCATTTTCATAAACATTTATTAAAATACTATAACTTTCTCCACCTCTGGATGAAAAAAACAAAAACGTTTTATCAGTAATATCCCAGTTTAGCATGTTTTCATCCAATCAAATCCTGACATGCAAAAGCCTTGCCTTACATTATTTCACGCTGAATATTCTGTTTTCAAATAAAAACATCAAATTATGGTAATTGCTCGGATGGTAGAAAAATCCCTTATTATTTTTTAAAACAATTAACGTGTTAATTTGATAAAGCAATTGATAAAGTCCAAGACGATGTGTTTGTTTTCCCCCCTAGTTCATGGTCTATTTTATGTGATCTGGTCTGTCATTGGCGAAATAAACTCACCTGAGCTGCATGAAAGCACTTGCGTGTTCAGGTTTTGCTCTCCTCCCAGTGTTTCTCTGATCACACTGTTCTTTTGCACTTTGGACACCTCACACTATGAACACACACAGACAACACTGACTTTCACCCACTGTTCTTTAAACATGGATTTCCCTCAATTATGGTTACATACATATCCACATGGAGTCCCAAACATGAGTATCAAACAGGCCGTCTTACCTTCTCAATGCTCCGTGCAGGTCTGAAAAAAGACGAGAAACAGTGAAGTGTCAGTCAAAGTCACCTTAAAGTAGTATCCTTATTTTTTTTTCTCCGCTCCATCTCTCTCGTAGTGGGACAACGTGCATAAAAGGGGACGCAAATCTAAGGTCGGTCCGCTCAGCGGGAATCTAATATTAGCACGGCACATTTCCCATACTGAAACTCTAGCACTTGTCTCAAATTGCTGAAAGCACAGCAACGGGCCATATGCTTAAACCATTACAGGACTGCAGCTAGAGCGCAGAAATGAGAAACAGACTGGTTAAATTTAGGAGGGGAAAGAGAGAAGCTCAGGTGCGGCTGCCTGTGAAAGTGGCTGGCCCAAATGAACAGGACAGAAAGACACAGCTTTTACCCCGTATTTAAATTGTGTAGTGGCTCGAAAGGTTAAACATTTACTTGCACTCCATTTACAGCACTGCTAACATATTTTTATCTAAGATCCAAGAGAGTATAGATTATAAAGAGAAAATCATTTTTAACAAAGTAGTTAATAAGAGCTCAAATTAATAAAATAAAGGAACACAATAAAAATGGTGTTTACCTGATCTGTGTGGTTAAACTACTGGAGTGTGCATTAAATAAACAAATAAAAATAAAATACAAATGGTATAGACGATCGGTGTGACTTAAGTAATGTAGTGTGCAAAAAAATAAAAATTAAAATAAAATAGCACTGACCTGAATTGTGTGCCTGAACTAATCTAGCATGCAATAAAATAATAAATACAAATAAATACAATTAAAGTAAAGGGTTGACCTGATCTTTGTGACTGAACTAACGAAGTGTGCAATTAAATAAATGAATAAACAAACAAATACAGTTGACCTGATCTGTGTGGCTGAATTAATGTAGCATGCACTCACTGCCTGTGCGTTCTGCAGATGTGTCTCAGTTTCTCCAGGTGTTCAGCATCCAGGTCACCATCGCTGTCTCCTCGACTGTCCTGACACCGGTCAACCAAACTCCATCTCCTCTCTGATCACAGAAAGAAAGAGTAGGTTAAAAGCTGTTCAATGTAGAAGAACCTATGAGGAACACCTAACCAAAAGCCACTTACCCCACTGTTGCTGTAGAGCGGCGAGGTTGGACAGTAGACGTTCATGATAGAGTCTCTCTAACTGTATGAACCTGACTGCTCTCTCATCTGGAAAATAATCTGGTTCAGGAAAATCTACAGGAAGTGGGAAACCCCAAAGCACTTTACAACACCTAAAGCTGAACCTAAAGAATGCAGTGAAATACTATCATATAAGACGATGACTGGCTGCAGTAATGCACTAAAAGGAATACAATAAACAGCTCTATAGCCAATAAACATTGCAAACATGCCTGATTCTGTTACAATAACAAAGGCAACGTGGTATAAAATAGGAGCTATAATGGAACAAGCATCAATAAAAGCCCAAAGGCTATTCAAACACACCATTACACAGTGCTTTGTGTTATTAGATATGTGAACAAACAATATCATTAAGGATACAGTCCTCCTCATGCATAAATGACTCTGCAATCTGTAAAGAAAGGAATTTAGCCTTGAGTTATTTTGCATTAAATTACACAGTGAAGAGCATTATTAGGCAACACCCTACCGAAACTCTAAACCACAACAATAATACATGGTATTATATAATGCAGGTAATTAAAGTACATTCAAATGGTGATGAAATGTAGAATAACGTATCATAGCATATGTATCTATATGAACTGATCTGTTTAGCATTACATGATGATTGTTAATGGCAGTTGGTAAAGTGTTACCAATAATTATACAGATTCTGCATAAGCACTTAAAGTGGGGGTGAAATGTTGTTTCATGCATACTGAGCTTTTTACACTGTTAAAGACTTGGATTCCCATCCTAAACATTTTTAAGTTTAAGTTTTATTTTTAAGTTGGACGTTTGATGGAGTATTTCTTGTGTCAAAAATACTCCTTCCGGTTTCTCATAAGTTTGTGAAAGTTTTTTTTGAGTTAGGGTATATGTGACGTCAGATGGGGCGTAATGTCCTTGTACGGGTCGTACGAGCTCTTCTCTGCGCTGCAGTCACAGGACTTCACAAAATCAACAATGTCACCAAAGATGTGAGTTTTTGGTTGTCATGGCAAGGCAATCATGTTTTTCCGGAGCAGCAACGGAGTTGTGCAAGTGTTTGTTTGTTCCCTGAATTTCAGCGACGATGATTTATAAACAAGGTACAGTTCAACTCCGGATTTGTAGCTCGCCTAATGCTGAAAGATTGAGCGGTCCCAGTGATTAAGGTTTACGGTCGTGTGTTGGTACCAGGCGGTGAGTAAAACTGCTTCAAATGTCTTTGTGTTGTTAGCTATCGATTCCATTGTTTTTCTATGTAAACATGCATAGCTCAACGCAATAGCTGCGCGCACTCGTCATTCTTTAGCTCCACCCGAACGATACGCCCCCAGCCGCTCTGCTTTTTTCAGAAAAACTCGGTACAGCGTATCTTTCTTTTATAAATATAATAAGACTAAAGACTTTTCGGAGATATGAAAGATGCAATACTACTCTATAGGTACTCAAGATTGACATTTCACCTCAGACAGCATTTATTCTACTACACCTGCATGTACCTTATTGCTATCTGAGGTGTAAAGACTTGTTGCCATTGAGTAAACATCAGCTCTCTTGCAAAGTAAAGTCAGCAACAGGCAATTGTGAGTGAAGACGGCCCTGAGGCCCTGCCTGAGCAGGGTGAAAATCACTACATTAAACTATCACTAAATTATTCAAAATCTCTTCTATCGACAATTTAAATTGCTTGGTTGGGGGGTGGGGGCGGGTAGGTGTATGACGGAGTATTTCTGTGCCAAATTCACTCCTTCAGGATTCAAACAAGTTTCAGAAAGTTTTTTAGAGTATGGCCCTGTTTGACGTTATAAAGGGCGCAATATCACTAAAGAAGTGTTTTTGGTTGTGAGGGAAAGATAACCTTGTTCAGTTCAGCTTCCCAAATAACCCAGCGTTAAGGAAACAGTGGATGCAGTTTGTTTTTCTGGAGCAGCAACGGAGTTCTGCAAGTGTGTTTGTTTGTTCCTGGTCATGAGTCGAAACGGCAGGTGATGAGTGATACTGCATCAAATGTCTGTGTTTTGTTGGCAATCGGTGTATAAGTACATATAATGTAAACAACACAAACGTATAGTGAATAGAAAGTTATCCAGGGATAATGCCATGATGTAGTGTGTGTGTGTGTGTGTGTGTGTGTGAGAGAGCGTGCGCTCGTGACTCTTTAGCTCCACCCACTGCACGCCTTCACAAGTTCAGCTGTTTTCGGAAAGAATCGGCATAGTGTGTCTGTCTTTTATAAATATGATAAAACTAAAGAATCTTCGGATATATGAAGGATGCAATCCTACTCTATAGCAGGGCTCTAGAGTGCGACCAATTTGGCGCACATGCGCCCGAAATTTGTAAAGGTGCGAATAAAATTTTTCCTAGGTCGCACCGGTCCACCTAACGTCATTGCAATCGCTCAGCTACCTCTCCACGAACGAAGCGCTTGTTCTCATTTGACTGAACTCACACAGTCATGTTGTGGTCTAAACCAATCAGAGACAGGGGTCTTTGCCTCTGATTGGCTGTGGTCCGGATATTCCTGCTGCGTGCTGTGTGTGTGATTGAAATTGCGACCTGAGCAGCACCAGGGAATCAGTTACAGCAATCAGCATCAGCAAACTAAACGCAACGCTGAAACGGTTTGTGAGTCCATTACACTGAAGGTGTGTGTGTGTGTGTGTGTGTGTGTGTGAGAGAGAATGAACGTGAACTTGTGCCGCCATAAACTACGTCATTGTCATGACAACCACCTGTCAGTGTCAGCTCAGGCGGCGCGAAAATCAAAACATCTAGGAATAGCTTCATATGTTTTAGGCAACAACAAAAAAAAGTCTAACAATACCATTAAAGTGAAAGAGTCCTGAACTCACATCGTCAAGCAAACCCCCAAAACAAAATAGTCATGTGTAATCATTTGGCGTTCGCCGTTTGTAACGTTAATCTTCCTTTGAAGAGACTGGCAGAACGCGCTGCAACATTTCCCTCAGATACAGTAAATGCTTAACCCAGTCAGCGTCACTACTGTGATTGTGCATTGTTATATTATATTCCAAAAATAATCTCTCTGAGAACAATATTTGCTGATATATCTACTGTACTATACTCTACCTGAAACGCTAACGTTAGTATCATTGTTAATTGGTTGCAAAGTTACTTTCTGGCTCTTTGAAAAAAAACTTTTGACCACTTTTAATCCTGCAGTGATCTACCCATAATAATTCATAATTTCATTATAGCGTTTGTTCCAACTGGCACAATTTTAATAAGAAATATAAAAAACTATAGGCTACCGTAGCCTACAAATCAGTAACGTTACCACATAATTATAACAATCATCAAAGTGTGATATACTGTATATATATATATATATATATATATATATATATATATATATATATATATATATATATATATATATATAAGTATTTGAACACCCTGCTATTTTGCAAGTTCTCCCACTTGGAAATCATGGAGGGGTCTGAAATTGTCCTTGTAGGTGCATGTCCACTGTGAGAGACATAATCTAAAAACAAAAATCCAGAAATCACAATATATGATTTTATAACTATTTATTTGTATGATACAGCTGCAAATAAGTATTTGAACACCTGTCTATCAGCTAGAATTCTGACCCTCAAAGACCTGTTAGTCTGCCTTTAAAATGTCCACCTCCACTCCATTTATTATCCTAAATTAGATGCACCTGTTTGAGGTCGTTAGCTGCATAAAGACACCTGTCCACGCCATACAATCAGTAAGAATCCAACTACTAACATGGCCAAGACCAAAGAGCTGTCCAAAGACACTAGAGACAAAATTGTACACCTCCACAAGGCTGGAAAGGGCTACGGGGAAAATGCCAAGCAGCTTGGTGAAAAAGGTCCACTGTTGGAGCAATCATTAGAAAATGGAAGAAGCTAAACATGACTGTCAATCTCCCTCGGACTGGGGCTCCATGCAAGATCTCACCTCGTGGGGTCTCAATGATCCTAAGAAAGGTGAGAAATCAGCCCAGAACTACACGGGAGGAGCTGGTCAATGACCTGAAAAGAGCTGGGACCACCGTTTCCAAGGTTACTGTTGGTAATACATTAAGACGTCATGGTTTGAAATCATGCATGGCACGGAAGGTTCCCCTGCTTAAACCAGCACATGTCAAGGCCCGTCTTAAGTTTGCCAATGACCATTTGAATGATCCAGAGGAGTCATGGGAGAAAGTCATGTGGTCAGATGAGACCAAAATAGAACTTTTTGGACATAATTCCACTGAACGTGTTTGTAGGAAGAAGAATGATGATGAGTACCATCCCAAGAACACAATCCCTACTGTGAAGCATGGGGGTGGTAGCATCATGCTTTGGGGGTGTTTTTCTGCATATGGGACTGGACGACTGCACTGTATTAAGGAGAGGATGACCGGGGCCATGTATTGCGAGATTTTGGAGAACAACCTCCTTCCCTCAGTTAGAGCATTGAAGATGGGTCGAGGCTGGGTCTTCCAACATGACAATGACCCGAAGCACACAGCCAGGATAACCAAGGAGTGGCTCTGTAAGAAGCATATCAAGGTTCTGGCGTGGCCTAGCCAGTCTCCAGACCTAAACCCAATAGAGAATCTTTGGAGGGAGCTCAAACTCTGTGTTTCTCAGTGACAGGCCAGAAACCTGACTGATCTAGAGAAGATCTGTGTGGAGGAGTGGGCCAATATCCCTCCTGCAGTGTGTGCAAACCTGGTGAAAAACTACAGGAAACGTTTGACCTCTGTAATTGCAAACAAAGGCTACTGTACCAAATATTAACATTGATTTCCTCAGGTGTTCAAATACTTATTTGCAGCTGTATCATACAAATAAATAGTTAAAAAATCATACATTGTGATTTCTGGATTTTTTTTTTGGATTATGTCTCTCACAGTGGACATGCACCTACGATGACAATTTCAGACCCCTCCATGATTTCTGGGGGAGAACTTGCAAAATAGCAGGGTGTTCAAATACTTATTTTCCTCACTGTATATATATTAGCAGGCAGAGGAAATTAAAAATTCCGTATTTTTATTTATTATGAGTTGTATTTCATTGTTTATCATTTAATTATCTTTTAAATGATTTATAACACTTTGTTAAAACTGTAGTTTTAAAATGGTAATGTTCAAAGCATTGTTTTCCTTGATTTTAATTCCTGTGTAACTGCATATATTGTGTTGTCATTAAATAATATATGAATGAATGTATATGGATCGTGATAAAAAGGTGACAGAAATTTTTGGGTGCACCTAAATTTTGTGCTGGTGCACCCAAATAAAAAAAGTTAGGCGCACCAGTGCAACCAAGGCAAAAAGTTAGTCTCGAGTCCTGTATAGGTACTCAAGATTAACATGAGACTGGCATAAATTGTGTGTTATGTACCCTTTAATATTAGCGTATGTCTACATAGTACACTAAATGTTTTTATGTTAAAAAAGCACAAAGAAAATCCAGTTATCTATGATTTGTTCCCTTTAAAGAGCCAGATTTACTAACAGCTTGCGCCAGCGCAAACAGTTTTTTGATGTTAATTTATACAGACGCAGTGATAAATTAGCAATGAAAAGGCATGGGCACAGTTATTTTTGCGGCTGACCTTATTGCATATGCATTTGTAGGAGTTTCCCTTTCTGGCGCAAAATTTATTGGAGAGTATTTAAATTAAGTTTAAATGAAGGTGATTTACTAAGGTTTGCGCTAGTTAATTTACTGGTGTTTGTGCCATTATTTACCGCCCCAAAAAAAAAGCATGTCTTAAACCAGACATTATGGAAATTATGGAAATGATCCGGCTGCGTCTGTGTTCATTAATTTGTGCGTCGTCAGTAGATCACGCACAGAACCTTCCACTCTCAAGCTAATTTGCCCGGTTTAGTAAATCTGGCCCAAAATCTCTTATAAGAACAAATCCACAGAGAAATAAATGTGAGCAGTTTCGACCTCTTGAGCCCTCTTGTAGCTTCATATAAACCTCTCCTCAGGATGATACAGCTGAACATCTGAGCTAGTTCATATAAAACATGTTGAAAAAGGTCAAGCTCAAATAGACATTTAATAGAGCTTTAATAGACCATTTAAGGTGCTGGTTATTCTGCTCCCTATCAGATACTTCATGTTCTGCTATCAGTCAATGTTATCAGCACTGGCAGACAGCAACAAGACTAACATGAGCTTATTAATGAACAATGTGGAACAGTCCAGGCAAATGTATCTAATGATCTGGCTCATGCACATTAGTGAGGCAGTTTAGACGGAAGTAATAAGAAGTTTGCACCATCTACTGGCAGTGAACAGATGCCCACCGTTACACACTAACTTCAATAATATACTGAAAAAGAGGTTTAAAGGACAGAAATTTTGTCTGAGGTTATGTATAATTTTCCAGGTTTTCAAGATTTATTGTCGACTGGAAATTTGCAGAAAGACATTCCTAGTCTTTTGTCAGCTGAATAATCAAAGTACACTACCGTTCAAAAGGTCGGTGACAGTAAGATCTTTTTCTTTTGGAGTAATACTTTTATTCAGCACATAAAATTGATAAAAAAAAAAAGTGACATATTTTGTCTGTTTCTTGAGCAGCAAATCTGCATATTAGAATGATTTCTGAAGGATCATATGACACTGAAGACTGAAGTAGTGATTCTAAAAATATAGTTTTACATCACAGGAATAAATTACATTTTTAAATATATTAAAAATAGAAAAAAGTCATTTTAAAATTGTAATATTTTCACAATATTACCGTTTTTACTATATTTTTAAAGCAAATTATACTAGCAAAATCAATAGCCTAATCAATATATATTTAACATTTAATTTAACACCTCATTACTAATTTCGAACAGAGAGACACACAAGGGCTTTTCACTCTTGAAATAGTTAACCCTGTGTCATTCCAAACCTTACCCAGGGTTAAAAATTAATCCTGGGTATTCATAAAATGCCCTTTCACACTGTACATACCTAAACCCTGGGTTAAAGTCTTTATTTGCATATATGTGGTGTCAGTGTCATTGATCAGACGAACGCAGCACGCAACCTGTTTACATAAAGGCTCTAGCATTCACCTGTCCCATATCATATATTGCGGACTACACCGCAATGTAGGTTTAACAGCACAAAAGCAGTGCTAACCCTGTCCCAGGCAGGGTTTAATAACACCAGGTAAAACACGGTGCTTCCCCTGCTTTTACCCTGCGTGAAATTTTTCTTTAACCAAGGTTTAGAATGACAATAATCCGGGTTAAGTGCTGTGTGAAAACCCCCAGAGAAGAGATGTACAACATTAGTATGAGACCTGATGGATGCAGTGTGGCAGAAGAGGGTGGTCTCCCTGCTCCCCCAGCTCCTGGAGAGATGCTGACAGGGGGCGGCCGAAGCCCTGGGGTGAACCAGCATCGCCGTGAGGGGTCCCTTCAGGGCTGACAAGCCCCTCTGATACTGAAAAGACAAACATGACATCCTCTTTAAAAACTGTTGACACTGAAAATGTACTATGGTTTTACTCAAGTAACACTAACTGTATGGCATTTTAGCATAATTATTACCAATGGATTTTAATGTATGTGGTTCAGTATCATTTTAGTATTATTTATACACTAGTATTATTTATAGTTAATTAATATTGTGAATTTTCTTTTCTTTTAATATTTTCATAGTTACATTTTAGTCATTTTACTACGGTATGCACTTTTGTCATATTAGTGGTGCTTGCTCACTATTGTTCTCTTGGATTCTTATGGACAAAACTTCATACATTATATTATATTATTACATATGTATGTGTATGTATGTGTGTGTGTATATATATATATATATATATATATATATGTACTTGTACCTGTACTTGTGTAATGACAATAAAGTTGAATCTAATATATGTGTGTGTGTGTGTGTGTGTGTGTGTGTGTGTGTGTGTGTGTGTGTGTGTGTGTGTGTGTGTGTGTGTGTGTGTGTGTGTGTGTGTGTGTGTGTGTATATATATATATATATATATATTACACACACACACACATATATACATGTGTATATATATTTTTATTTATTTACTTAGACCACTAACATTTTGTTCAGGAAATGCACAATTATAATATATATATTTTATTAGCAAATATTACTATTATTATTCACATATTACTATTTATGTTTAATCTGTTTTTATTTCAGTTTTATTTATATCCGTTTTATTGTTTTTATAAAAAAATTTATTTGACTGCTTTAAATTAAACTTGTTTCAATGAGATGTCAAGGCAACGTTTTAATTTTAATTAAGTTTTTCATCTAATGCTTTTATAATTTATTTTATATTATTTCAGCTTTACTTTCTTTCATTTCAGTCTTGTTTCAATTAAGATTTTTTTTTAATAGTTTTGATTTTAGCTAACGTTAATAATCGTGATATGATTATCCAAGGGTATGTCTACACGACAGAGATGTATTAAAAACAGAAACGTTTTTTCTTTGCATTTTTCGTGTACAGGCGACACCATTGTCAAAACTATCCCCCTTCACACAAATATGCAAAAAGGACTAAAAACGCTGTATTCATGCCAGGCCAGTAGTTGGCAATGTCACTTTGTAAAGAAACACTACGTATACATACAGACTGAACATACATATGACGTCACCATATTCATCAATTCATATTTTTGTATTTTACACAGAGACTATTACAGTATTGTTTCCAAAAACTTGCACTTTGAAACCCATTTCAGGCCCCAAAAAGCTGTTGTTAAACAACCTAAAATGCATAAAAAGTTTTACGTTTTTTAGTTGAAAATGGTGTTGTGTAAAGAAACGGCCCCTTAGACTTGTACTCATTACAGTACATCTAACACACAGGCATCTAAAATGTCCCTTTAAATTGTATGGAGTGGCTGCATCCAGTGTTTAACACAGATATATCTCACTAGAGGTTGGCCTGTATCATTCATGCCATTCAAACCTGTCTGAAAGTTGCACGACAACAATGGGATAGTCACGCGCTTTGCAGCTAAAAAATAGAAACAAAAGTCTAGCACTATTACTCAGGGAGCCTGACACCACTGAGACAATAGAAACGCTTCTCCACCCAGAGTCTGATCATTCAGGATAAGACCGTTTGGACTGGGTTGTGCCTCAGAAACAATTTAATGTCCAAGGGCCATTTACTATCAGTAATTTGTATATAAATTTGACCTGGTTCCTGAGTGTTTATAATTACAAATTTTAAGTTTTTGATTTGTAGAATATAATCTAATTTATCCTGACTGGCATATAAATAAAGTCACCAAGCATCATTTCTTTATGTGACTTTCGGGGAAGGAAAATACCGGTGTGCTCAAGGATATCTCATTGACTGGCTACTGATTCTCAGAACTCTTGAATATGTTGTACTCATTCAATGGCACGAACTTGACAGTCTTTGGCAAAGGACAAACTCTTCCTTTAGAAATTCTCACTGTAGATGAGAACTTGACTGAAAAAACCCTGCGCAGACTAACTCCTAGGCGAGCTAGCAATTTGTGTTAGAACTGTGTACATTCACGCACATGCACTGATACATGGCTCAACAACACAACCATTTAACTTGGGAAGACTGCTTCCAGGTCAGCACGAGAAGAATTTCACATTGTGCTCTCATTCCTTGGAGCTTTGGGACTAATTAACTGATTCTGCTATGAGCCTGTAGAATCTATTTTAAAAAGGAATGACGTGCAAATGAACCAACATTTTTTTTTTTTTTTTGCATGCAAAGCTTATTCATTTGTTTAGCCATGACACTTCTGAACAAACAGTATTTTACTGTAGTTTATGCAAAGCTAAATAAATACTGTAATACGATAGCACATCTGCATATGCCATAAACCGGAAATGAATGGATTCACACTTTGGGTTGATTACAGATTTCTGATGCAGTGGGGTTTTTTTTTTTGTATTATTGATTTACTACTGTAATATTTATTAATATTTTTAATTTAGCTTTTTTATATTTCCAACTTTCATTTTACTTTAAGAGTTAGTCATTTTGCTATGTTTTTTTTTCTGTTTAGTTTCATTCTAGTACGTTAACTTATTGCCAACACCAAGACAGCATTTCTAATATTCATGTACGTTTTTTAAGCACCTAATTTTGCACCTAATATATTGTATTGAATTTCAATGACTTATTTTTAATTAATTTATAAAACCATTTAAAAAAGATGCATTATTGATTAACTAACATTAACAAAGATTAATAAACACAGCTACAAATGTTTGCATAATTGTTATTTATGTTAGATAATACATTAGCTAATGGGACCTTATTGTAAAGTGTTGCCAGTTTGTTATGCTTTAGTTAACATATCACATGACACTATTCTGAATGATTAGGGTATTATATACCATGTTATAGTATTTTTGTAGTGTATATGAAGGCACCTTTTTATCCTGGTTTCAATCAATGCTAAACTAAACCACACACACACACACAGGACTGTGGGATATCTTAGGCAATGAAGGCTACATGCTGCTGTTGAGGGGAGCATTTCCAAAAAGCACTGTTAGCCAACTATGGTCGCAAGTCCTAACATTAACCATATGAAACCATAGTTCCAATGAACATTTACAAACAGAACTGCAAAGTTGTGTGGCTGGAACGCCAACTCTCGATCTGTGCGTAGAAGCATAGTTTCTTGTTTGTATGACATGTGGACCTAATAAATCCTTACCTTGAACAAAATAAGCAAGCTGACATTCAGTTCAATCTATATCTTCCATTTTGAATATATACTAATTAAATTGACCTCTTTTAGGTTTTGGCTGGCCCGCGTGGTCTGATCAAACAGACGAGCTACTGTAGCTCAGATTGCTCAAGAAGTTAATGCTGGTTCTGATAGAAAGGTGTCAGAATACACAGTGCATCGCAGTTTGTTGCGTATGGGGCTGCATAGCCGCAGACCAGTCAGAGTGCCCATGCTGACCCCTGTCCACCGCCGAAAGCACCAACAGTGAGCACGTGAGCATCAGAACTGGATCACGGAGCAATGGAAGAAGGTGGACTGGTCTGATGAATCACGTTTTCTTTTACATCACATTGATGGCTGGGAGCGTGTGCATCGCTTACCTGGGGAACACATGACACCAGGATGCACTATGGGAAGAAGGCAAGCCGGCAGAGGCAGTGTGATGCTTTGGGCAATGTTCTGCTGGGAAACCTTGGGTCCTGCCATTCATGTGCATGTTACTTTGACACTTACCACCTACCTAAGCATTGTTGCAGACCATGTACGACATTTCTTTCAGCAGAATAATGCGCCCTGCCACAAAGCAAAAATGGTTCAGGAATGGTGTGAGGTGTTGACTTGGCCTCCAAGTCCGATCCATGGAGGCTCCACCTCGCAACTTACAGGGTTTAAAGGATCTGCTGCTAACATCTTGATGGCAGATACCACAGCACACCTTCAGGGGTCTAGTGGAGTCCATGCTACGACGGGTCAGAGCTGTTTTGTCAGCAAAAGGGGGACCAACACAAGTCACCAAGGTGGTCAAAATGTGTGTGTATAAAGTAAGCGAATAACCATAGCTCCCATTATAATCACTGAAGCAGTCAATTACTTGCACTAATGCACTCTTGCAAAAAACTAAAAATCTCCACCAATTTGAGTGGTGTTAAACAGATTCTGACTAACTTAAATACACCTGATTGGCCATTGCGTTCACACGCTCAACAGAAGTGTCTGTGATTAGCTACAAAGTTCAACGCTGCAAAATCGTGTTGTAAATAGAAACCTTTGATATTTCTATTGAGCACTTCACACTCATGTGAATAAATCAAATCACTGCAGAACTGCTGGTATCGTCACATTAAATGATCAAATAAATCTTTGGAAGGACAAAATATTTTCATTGGAGGAAAAACCCTGTCCTCAGATGCCATGTCTGAAATTAATAGCAAGTATCTGGCATTAATTTGATCTCAAAAGGATTAATTAAAGTAAGTTATTACTCCACCACCTGTGTGACATAAACCAATGTGGTTGAACAACAAATTTGCGACAATACGGTTTCTGGAAATAGTCTTGACTAGTGCGTGATGGATTCGTACTATGGTAGCTAAGCAGCAAGTTACGTCTTTGTATGGAAAACGCACACCAGGTTGTTTTTAAAACTGTGGTCTGTGGGTTGTCTGACAGTGTCTGTTACCTGTGGGACTGGGACTGGGTGTCGGTGAGTCTCGGATATGTCCATCCAGCTCTGGAGAGTACGCGCCACTGTTGCTATCCACCTCTTCCTCCTCCTCCTCCTCTTCTTCTTCCTCTTCCTCATCCTCCACCTTGGAGCTGTCATAATCTTCATCATCACCATTGTTATTAGTATGATCCTGTCGGAGGGGCTTCTGTCCACCACGGGGCCCCTGTTCGACCTCCTCTGCTTCCTCCACTAGTCGGTTCTGGTTCTCGTCAGGGCTGCGGCTGGACTCCGAGTCATTTAGGAGGTCGGGGTCGGTTAGTTCTCCCCGCCTCACTGGGCCATCGCTCTGCCACTGTCCTTCGTCCATAAGGTCCAGCTGACCGAGAGCATGAAGATCCACTCGAACCCCTGCAGGTCTCTCAGCCACTCAATGGAGCTCCTGCTCAGCCGCTGGAGAACAAATCAGAGAGACACTTTTATAGCCCTGAGCCATCATCAAAGGTAAAGAGCTCGCTGGCCGTTAAAAGAGACTCATAGTTTACTCATAATTCCATTTCAAACTGGCTGAGTGCAGTGCATAAATCAAAACACTTGAGATTTCTCCGCTTTCTCTGCTATTATATGATAAAATTAATAATGAAAAGATTACAATAAATTTGTTTAATTCATATAACAATCAATATATTATTCAGCAATAGTACCTTAAACCAAAATATTTTAGTAAATGGAAAATTCAGAGACTTCTGTAAACATTTCTTAGTGACGATACAAAAGAATGAAGAAAAACTTGATTCAGTGATTCATTTAAGATAGTTTGAATGAATTCAACCCTTTTTTATACAAACATGCTTAACAAATTACTCAGGCTTTGCAAAAAGAAAAAATGTGGGTCATGACAAACATAAACAACACACCATTCATAAACATACAGATATCCGCACCAACCTGCCGTCCTGTCCCGTCCCTTTAGTAATAATCTCTGCTGTAATAAACTGATGTAGAAAATGCTCTTTATTGTCAATATACTCTCTCTCTCTCTCTCTCTCTCTATGATTGTTTGCTTCCCCTGAATAGTGAATTCATACACCATGGAGATTTTCCATGATGGTCCCCATTGGGTTGTTATAGAAGAAAAAGCATCATGCTTATTGCTATACCGTCTCATGACAGAGCTTATGCAATATCACACAGCATCTTACAGATCTTAAAGCAGATTGCCTGTTTTGTTTTTTCATCTGCTCCAGGGGATTCTGGAGCAGCAGACACAAATGAATGAATGAACGAATGCTTATAGGTCACTGCATGCAATGATAATGCTTAGGGCACAAAAATGTGCATTAAGTGAACAAACTGAGCTAAATCCAGTGTTGAATTGTTCACTAAAACAATTAAAACAAATATAATTATTTAAAAAAATACTAGATGTAAAAGAACTAAATGTTGCCTTGGTAAACAACTGAAATAACATAAGTTACAGTAGGTTAACATTAAGTTGATGTACTAACATTACAGAACCTAAATTAATAAAAAATATATATTAAATAATAAATATACAAAATATAAAAACATAAAAAACCTGATAAAAATTTCAAAAGAACATACTACAACTTAATTTAAAATTATAATAAAAACTGAAAATGTACAAATAAAAGCTAATTTCCAATTAAAATACTAACATAAATCACTCCATCAAATATTGGACGCACTGTAGTTATGAGTTATCAGATATGAAATTGGCTGATAATTAAATTTGAGTACATTTAAATTCTGAACTCACAATCTTGTGTCAGCCTTGAATCAGGAAGTGCAACACATTTAAAAAAAAAAATCTATGTATAGTTCAGCATGAGTCATCCATAATTTTAGTCTCTTTTTAGGTGTCACTAATCACTAATGGACACAAGTATCCCAAAGCTAATAGACATGAGCCACAAACACAGTAGCTTTAATTGCATTTGCTTCTTTCTTTATTTTTATCCATTTTTATTTTTTACTTTTTTCATATTTTATGATAATTTTAAATCCTTTTTATGTAAAGCACTTTTAATTACCATTGTGTATGAAATGTGCTCTATAATTAAACTTATACAATAGTATTATGTTACAATTTATTATGTTATGAATTATTATAAAGCAGGGAACTGTAGCCATAAGGAACCTGGTTGTTTGCATAGAGGACCTGACGTTATTTGGCCCTGTAGAAGAGCAGACAGTCACAGCAGACCCAAGGCGGTTATTCGCTTTTCTGAGAACAGATAATGCCTGCGGTGTGATACCACCTACACACATCCAAACCACATCATCGAGGAGGTAGGTAAACCTGCTTGACACATGTTGGTTTGGAATCTTAGTGACAAGTTACAGCTTATAAATAGCTTTCGTCTCAGGCCTGTGAGATGTCATCACGAGGAGTTTTTATGTTAATAGTTTACACTTTAAAGGGCACAGTCAGAATACATGAGATCGGGCATGTAATGGCAATCAGATATGTGGGTATGTGAGCTGCCATGTTCATTCATCCGCTTTCTTTTAAGAGAGAATTCATTAATCATCAAAGACAGCAGCACTCTCTCATTAGCTCTTTTAAAAATATTAAAGCCTGCAGGGTGAATATGAGAGAGAGAGAGAGAGAGAGAGAGAGAGAGAGAGAGAGCAAGCGAGAGAGAGAGAGAGAGAGAGAGAGGTTTATTCAGCCAGAATAACAAGCATGACTGGAGTAGCTAGACACAAATGTGTAACGCACAGAGCGTTCTTCAAAACCACTTGTGAAATCCACCTCAATCCTCTATTTTGATTTGAAACTGAAAGTTTAAACAGGAAGTAATACTAAAACTCCATCCTGAATACATTTCCGATATACTTCATTAACACACCAATGAACTATACTTCAGTTCTATGGAATACTTAGTGGAATACTATGGTACTTATGGAACACTAAAAGCAATAGAGCGCAACAATCAGGGATCCAAAAGTAAAAATCCCATTAATTTTCTCCATAAGGAAATTGATTGTAATGATAACTTAATAAATAAACCTTTAAAAACAGACCTACTGTGAGCTATGAGGTTAAAATTTGATGGTAAATGCTTTTTTTGAAGCCATTAGATGCATTATGTATAACTTATTTTTTTAAATAAGTTCAACAGTGAAAAACTACATTACCCATGATTCTGCAGCGAAATCAGAGGATCACAACAAGTAAACTGTGCAACACTTTAGCACCAGCCCACACCCATTATGCTCTGTGAATAATGTAGAGGGTGTTCACTCTTAGCAAGTTTGGTTCGATTGAAACAAACTGTGGGGCGATTGCTTGTGTAGTTCACATCTATCTATCTAGGCCTAAATCAACATCTTTAAATGAAAAGTTTTATATTTCTCCATTGTTTTTATTTCGATAATGTCCTTCACAATGCTTCACATGATCGTAGTCATTTCCCTCATTAAAGCTATTAAGTATATATTTATATTTGTATACTTGTATATTTGTTTTTTGTAAAATTTTCACTTTATGGTTTCAAATCTGTTTCAAATGTTGTGATGCTCCTCGTAGCTTTATTCATGGCTTCTAACTCTTAAAGGCACAATATGTAATTTACGCCTCTAGAGGTCACCTATTCAAAACAAAGGCGTAGCTTGATGATGCCGTGAATGAGCGTGGAATCATGGGAGTTGTAGTCTTCACTCTTCGGCTGTTTCACAATATGCGTTCTTAAGCGATCTTGCGTCCTTGTGTTCTCGTACTACGCTGCTTTGACTGATGGAAAAAAGTCTGCTGCGGAGCTCACATCAGTGCGGGCTTGGGAAAAGTGCACATCGAAGGCGCATATCGACCCCAAAAGGGGGCGTTCACAAGCACCCTTCTGAAGCTTAAAATGACAAATGGGACACGGCAGCCATTGTAAGTCCACAAGTCCGAAAGTATATATGAGTGTGCCATTTGGAACATGGCCTTGAGAGAATCAAACAGTTAGAAATACTAGAAGACGCTACTGGCCGTCGACGTACGGAAGCCAGAAAGCTTTAAACTTCTCCTTCTCACTTAAGAGCTGGCAAGCTCAAAAATATGTGACGGCTTGTGAAAATAAACATTTGTCTGTTTGTTTTGCTTAATTTTAATAAAGTGATAACCTGAAGAAAGCCAGCAGTATTTTTATTGGCATATTAAAAAGAATATTAACATTGACAAAGCATAGGTTACTCATTTTGTTCATAAATATACACGGTAAAAAAAAAAAAAAAATAAACAAAAAAAATTTATATATTTATATATATATATATATATATATATATATATATATATATATATATATATATATATATATATATATATAAACTATATGAAAATAATAATACGAAAGGAATGATTTAATAGGTTGTGGCATTTGGTGTGATGTTATGTTGTACTATTTATTGTGCATTAGCCACTACTTACACTACGTGCAGGATTATTAGGCATGTTGATTTTCTGATCATATTTTTTTTTACAAGGCACATTTTACCAATTCTAAATCATATGAATCCTGATAACTACTATTTGTATTTAATCATTTATAAGTGATATATAATTGTTCATGAAGGCTGGAAATGAAAAATGCCTTATATTCAGGTGTGCATAATTATTAGGCACAAATAAAATGAGCTAAAAAAAAAAGAGATTTAACTCGGACTGAAAAGTCAAAAATTATTAAATGCCCATGAGAAGGATACAATTCTAATTCAATACTAGAAATTGCAGTTAAAGGTGCCCTAGAATGATTTGAAACAATATTTTAAATTGTTCTCTGGTATCTACATAGAGGGTATATGCCTTATTTAAGGTCAATAATGGTCCAGATACGGTTTTACAGGTCCATTTACAACTCTAGAAATCTTCCCCAGGATGAAATGGTCTGTTGTTGCCTTATTTGGAAGGGTCATGAATATTAATGCGGAGTTCTGCTCTGATTGGCTGTTTCACTGCGGCTCAATGATAGCAGGCACAACTTTACTGACCGTCTTGACGATGGAGAGATTAGGCATTCAACCTTATATGTTTGAGCCTGTTTCAGACGAAGATGCAGATTTTGAGGAACAACAACATGTTTTGAGATTGGAAATGGACGCTTCTGAACGGTAAGTTAAGTCTTTATTTTAATTAGGATTCTGCAAAATCATTACGTCCATACCAGAACTTCAGCCTAAAGGATAACTAGCATATAGCATTAAATATACACATCAGCAGTCAAAACGTTTTTAGCATTGTAAAAACATTTTAATTATTGTAATGTGTCCCTGTATGATTTTACAATGATAGCGTCTTCACTTTGAATCACAAACTGAACTGGGTAGCGCTTAAATATGTTGTTTGTACAGTAACGTTTGAGTTTGACAGTAGAGTAGAGCCTACATCATTTGTATGCCGGGACTGTGATGTACTCTGAAATACAAGGATGCAAAATAATCATACTTCAGTTATCAAAAATATAAATAAATAAATATCAAATTACTATCGTTTCAACTTAAATGGTGGAGGTGTTGACATTAGCTAGAAGGATCGAGTGAGCTATGTGTAAGCAACTAAACTAACATAGTGCGTTACGTATCTATGGTTGCATTTACTAATTTATGACAACACTGGCATTAAATAATATTAACCTTTGTCATTAGACATACTATTTAGTTATATAAACTACTTGGATTATCCTATTCTTACTGTATATCATCTTGCGTTGGATATAGACAACAACAGGAATATTATCGTTAATGTTGTCTCTCTAAGAAACTTTCAATTTAATCAGAAATGGTTTAGACAGTCAAGAAGTGGATAAAATCACTGCTCGCAGGAATATGGTTGGAATTGCCCCTTTCTTCAGTGTCAGATGCTGAGCAAAGCCTGCTTGATATTGTCCCAGGTTTGAAAAACTGTCCGTGGTGAAATGGGCTGAGCAAACTAACAACTTTGAATTAAATTGTTGCGGTATCCGATTATAAATAAACATCAACCATGCCTGTTGACATGTTTTATTTGTGGGAAGAGTATGAAACGTCTTCACATCCCCTGCACAGCCTGGAACATAACATTGGCGTCCATGATCTGCCATGTTCGCTATCCTCGCGTGACGCTTGTTTACCTGCAGAGATGATTTGGCTGCGCAGTTTCGCCTGACAGTGAACATGTGCTGGAATATGCAAATGTAGGGGGACGTACATATTAATGATGCCAACGATTGCATCACTGTCGGTGTTATGTTGAGATTCGCCTATTTTTCCGTGGTGTTTTTCATAAACGAGATTTACATATGAAGGAGGAGGCAATGGTGTTTGAGACTCACTGTATGTGATTTACATGTACTGAACTCCTGTCATTTAACTATGGCAAGGTTAATTCAATTTTTCATTCTAGGGCACCTTTAAGGCATGACCATTGGACAGTGAAATGCTCAATGGGTCAGACAAAAACAGGTGACGAAGAAAATACACATGTTAACTGCAAAATCATTAAGAATTACGGTAAAGAATTAAGTGTGAAACCATCAGGAAACCTTTCTCCAGTGGCACTATTTTCCAGAACTGAAACCTACTGTACCTGGAGTCTCCAGAAGTGCAAGGTGTCAGGATCTCAGAGACTTAAGTTAGGTAAAGAATCCTAAAAACAAATGACCTCCACTTAATAAGAATCACAAGCTGAGGTGTTGTAAAATACATTACAAGTACAAGATTATGACATGGAGTTCAAGATCATGTTGCATCACCCTGAAGTGGTTTATTTTATGACAATGACCAAATGACTCCATATTATCCCTTATTATGTAATAATATTTAATGATAATACAAGAAAAGTGTACGCTAGCAAAACTGAACTGTCAAAATTTGACCTTTAGGAAGGGTTGTGACCTTTGTTGAGTCAATACATTGAAATGACACTGTCAACTGGAGTGAGCTTTCCTAGCATAACAGTGATCTATTTCACTGTATTAAGAGAACAAAGAAAGTTACTTAAAAACAAAACATTGTCGGCATAACATGCATATCTCGCGCTCAGTGACGCAAAATAAAGCAGACATAACTCATCATTCTGACACGACATTTCAAATAATGCTTGAGCTTTAATCCCCATTCACTTTTCCTGTAGTAATATGTATGCCTATAAACTAAGAGAGATCAACACAGATGCCGCCGCTGGATGAAAACAGATGTTGATATTATATAATGCAGAATCCATCACGGTATATGATCCGCACATCAAAACATCTGTCATATTCATTTAAAGATGGAGGAGAAAGCTCCATAGAAGCCGCTTTCATCACTGCACATATCGCGTGTGTCTAACTTGTAACAGAAGTGTTATTTATCACACAAGGTGCCGGTGGTACGGATAGAGCAGATCATGAAGCTGTCATAAGCGCAACATGCATAGCATTAAGTGCATCAAGCCTTTATTTCAACAAGCTGCACGTTTCATTCTGCTTTTCAAAAGCGGATATTCTCTTTCATGAATATTGCATTAAACATAAGAGGCAGTACTTACAGATTGATGGGGAAGGTGGTTTGAGTTCTGGTGAACAGGCAACCGCGCTCCTGGCTGTCGGCGGTGTGTGTTTGTGTTTCTGCTGCACGTCTGCGCAACTCTTCCTGTCAATCATCCGGGTACTTCAGCTGCTCAGTTCCTCCTCCTGCCATCCGGGTACTTCAGCTGAAGGCCTTTATCTCTGAATTTAAAGGTGAAGTATAAAAAAAATCCATTCAAATGTGCGGGGAAAAAGAAAAAAAAACCTAACAAAACAAAACCGCCAGCTGTGGTTGCCAGAAATGTACCTTAAAAATGGTTTTACAGATTGAATCTACATTTACTGTAAGAAACCGTATTTCATTAACTGATTAATTTAGCAAACTATAGAAGTACACATTTCTGTTTTGTAGGCCTACCTTTGTAATACAAACACATTGGTGATAAGAGTCACATAATGAACCAAAGAGCTTTTCCACAAGCTGAGAAAGTGAATACTAATATACACCGATCAGGCATAATATTATCTTGGTCCCCGTTATGCTGCCAAAACAGCCCTGACCCGCCGAGGCATGAACTCCACTCGACCCCTGATGTTAGCAGCAGATCCTTTAAGTCCTGTAAGTTGCGAGGTGGGTCCTCCATGGATCGGACTTGTTTGTTCAGCACATCCCATAGATGCTCGATTGGATTGAGATCTGGGGAATTTGGAGGCCAAGTCAACATCTCAAACTCGTTGTGCTCCTCAAACCATTCCTAAACCCTTTTTGCTTTATCCTGCTGAAAGAGGTCACAGGCACCAGGGAATACCGTTTCCATGAAAGGGTGTACATGGTCTGCAACAATGCTTAGGTAGGTGGTACGTGTCAAAGTAACATCCACATGGATGGCAGGACCCAAGGTTTCCCAGCAGAACATTGCCCAAAGCATCACAATGGCACTCTGACTGGTATGCGGCTATGCAGCCCCATACACAACAAACTGCGATTCACTGTGTATTCTAAAAGGATAAGAGACTAAACTTATCCTTAGACTGTGTATTTTAGTCTAAGGGACTAAAAACATACCTGTTTAGAAAGACTTTAAATGTTTAAATAGTTTTTTAGTGTTTACATTTTTGTGTTAATTTTAGTTGGAAGCTGATTTTAACTTAATTCTTAATTGCTCTAACTGCTTTATTTGATTTATTCCTCCCTTTTGTAGCACTTTTTAAAGTGCTTTATAAATAAAATGTATTATTATTATTAGAATTATTATTATTCTGACACCTTTCTATCAAAGCATTAACTTCTTGAGCAATTTGAGCTACAGTAGGGCCAGCCTTCGCTCCCCACGTGCATCAATGAGTCTTGGCCGCCCATGACCCTGTCGTCGGTTCACTACTGTTCCTTCCTTGGAGCACTTTTTATAGATACTGACCACTGCAGACCGGGAACATCCCACAAGAGCTGCAGTTTTGGAGATGCTCTGACCCAGTCGTCTAGCCATCACAATTTGACCCTTTTCAAACTCGCTCAAATCCTTACGCTTGCCCATTTTTCCTGCTTCTAACACATCAACTTTGAGGACAAAATGTTCACTTGCTGCCAAACATATCCCACCCACTAACAGGTCCTGTAATGAAGAGTTATTCACTTCACCTGTTAGGATTTCCTCCTGAGACACAGAAAAAAAAGTTTTTTGAATGTAGTATTTTTCATGTCATTATTGTTTAGAGCATAATAAACAACTGGGAAAATGTTAATTTACCAATCAATTTTTAGGTTTCACGGTTTTTTTAACCAAAAAATATTGTATAAAGATGATTCTCAACTATGTTATTAAAGATATAATGGAATTAATTGATATACCATTTTACCTTTTGCAATATGTGGGTAAAATTACCATAAATGTGTAGTCCCATTTGATAAAACGTATCTAATTTGCATATGAATGTGTTCTTGGGGCAGTATGTCATGAAAAAAGAAGTGTAATAATGGGAGTAATAATTGGCAACATTTTCATAATAAAATCTAATATTTCATACACTGTAAAAAATGTATAATCTTCCCAACTCAAAATTTTCTAGTGACTGTTTACATCTAAAGTTTTCAATTGGCCCAAGTGAAATTCTGTAAATGTAATTTTATCAATTGTGGCAAGAGCCTGTTAACATGGGCTCAATTGGAAATAATATGTTGAGCCAATGGAAAAAATTTATAATCTTCCCAACTCAAAATTTTCTAGTGACTGGTCACATCTAAAATTTTCAATTAGCCAAATTGAATTTCTGTGAATTGAATTTTATCCATTGTGGCAACAGCCTGTTAACATGGGCTCAATTAGAAATATGTTGAGCTAATGGAAAAATGTAATTTACCAACACTGTAAAAAATGTCAGACCTCTCCAATTAAAAATTTTCTAGTGACCGATCACATCTAAATTTTTTAGTTGGCCAAATTGAAAAAGTTAGATGTGATCAGTCACTAGAAATTTTTGAATTGGAGAAATGTTTTACAGGGAAACTGTGTGGTTGGTCCAATTAAATATTTTAAATTGTAGTCATAATTGTGTATTTCTCACTGTCCCAAAAGACAAAAATGACTAAAAACATAAATATATTAAGCAAAATACAGAAACAGACAACAGGGTTGACATTTTATCACATTACTTTATTAACAAGTAAATTCCAACACAGGATATTTGGGTGAAAATACCTTATTTTCAATAAGGAAAAACTCTGAATACATTCAAGAAGTCTTCTGCATAACAGGATGTGCTTAAAGTGGTGAAGAAAACACGGCTAAAAACCTGCAAATAAAAATAAAAACTAACATTAATGACAAAGCTCCCCTGCATCACATCTGGCAAGAGACAGAACAGAAGTTTCTTCATTATATAATGAGGATGAGACGAATGAATGGACATCAGAAAATCACGAGCTTGACGTGTTTGATATTAAAAGGCAATAACTTAAGCCCTGAAAGAGGCCGACGCCAAACGCACCGTGTTCAACAGTCGCATGCCATCACACAAATGACTTAATTTCCTTATTACCTATTGTTTTAGACATATAAGACATGAGGAAAATAAAACTATTGGCTACCATTAGATAATTAGGTGGTAAACGAGAACACACTCATGAAAACAATGAATGCATGAACTCGTGATTCTACAAAATGTCTTTTAAACTTCATACCCGGTCATAAAGCAAAACTCTGGAGAATAATTTCAGTGCTCAATACTCACCAACGTCTTTGTGAGATGAATATCTCTCTTCTCTTGGGAATGTGTCTCGGTCTTCAGCACCTGCTGGTTCGGCTTCGCTCGCGCTGCCGCTCCCGCGCGTCTCCGCATTTGAAATCTCCACACAAACGTTTTTTTTCAAGCGCATTTTGCGCATGCGTATACCGTTTTTCGGACGTAGGACTTGTTCAGCCAACATGGATTTTTCACTTCGACTTCATAGATTGACTGAGCACAATTAAATATGTTCGGTGAATATACAATTTTAATTTTTAGTGAAGACCTTAAGCTATGGTTAGTACAATTCATCTTTTTGCATGGCGATAATTATTTGGAAGTCATTTATTGGGCCAATATGTAATGATCAATTTACACAATTTTTCCCCCCAATTTTTTTTTACAGTGTAGGAATATTGATATATAATTTCTTTCCCTTTTCACATGCGTTTCCCAAAATGCCTGATGTTGGATAAACATGCTTGAAATGAAATACAGTGGTATGAAATCAAAACCCCATAACATTTTCCTGAGATGCTGATTTATGACAATTTGAAGTTTAGTCAGATTTAAGTGATGATTACAAAATCTGTTCATATTTCCATAAGAGTGCTAAATTTGATCACTAAATGAATGTCAGTCATTTTAAAGTCAAAAGTAAAATGTAAAGTCATTGTCATAGTGAAACCTCCAAACAAATCTCTGAATGTGCTCTTTACAGGACATCCAGACTTAAAACTGTGACATGTATTGTGTCAGAGAAAAACACTCAAATATAATGTCCCATACAGTGGACAAAAGTCTATTCCTGGGTCCCAGGAGGATATGGTCTACTGTAGTTATATTCACTGTAGGATTCAAAAGTATATAAAAAAATATATATATACAAAAGGTGTACTGATAAAAGTAAAGTATAGAAAAAGTCTTTAGACTCAAGCACATTTGCAATAGTACTGTATTACAATAATGACAAATCACCTAATAATGGAATTGACAAAAACAGCAACACTAAAATGGCCAGAAGATGCAGTATGATGTTGATCAGAATTTTGAGGAAAAATTTGCTTAACCCTTGCGTGACCTTATGTACATTTTTATCTTTTCAAATTTGTTTTTTGATAATTTTGCCTGTGTTGATGTCAGCTGGATACAATTTGGCACAGGTGTGTATATCTAATGGAATTTTATTATTCCATTCCCATTTCCTTTAATAAATATATTTTGCAGTAGGTATACAACATAGTTCTACTCAAGACGTTAAGTCACCATTGAAACCCATTAAAACTGAAATTATAACTCTCAGGGCCATTTAACTATAAAATGTTTTTACCAGATGGTGCCTATTTCCCAGGTTTGGCCTATAAAGCAAAATATATATCGCTTTATTCCAGTTTTCTGCTTCTACATATTACGCCAATTGGATAAATTATGCAGCTATAATTGTGTGGGTGTGTTGGTATGCATGTTAAGAGTGTGTAATAAAAAAAATTGTGTGTGTGCTTGTAATATTTGAGATATAAAAACTCAAATGCAAATCACAACGCCAAGCACTGTGTGTACCAGTGGAGCTTTGCTGGCATCTAATGGGGAAATTTGGTACTGCGCCCAAACAAAATCTTACTGAAAGCCCATTTTTTGAGATACAGTGGGGAGGACAAGTATTTGATACACTGCCGATTTTGTATGTCTCCAGACCTGAACCCAATAGAAAATCTTTGGAGGGTAAGAAAGTCTTTTCGGATGTTTCAAATACTTATGTCATGCAATAAAATGCTAATTAAAAAAATCAAACTTAAAAATGTGATTTTCTAGATTTTTTAGCTTCTACCATTTCAATATGAGGGGTCTGTTTTTTTTAAAAAGGATATGGTTATTGTCCCAGATTAAATTATTTAACATCTAAGTAAAACTGAGATATAGGAGAGTCTCACCAACGCTCTTTTCCAGGTGAGATGGGTCCTGGGCTGAAGGCTGCTCTTAGTTCTCTGCTTCAGTTGTGAAGCAGTTTCCTGAGGAGCCTGATGGTTGTAGTTCCTCAGTTTGAGATGTGTGTCAATTTCCACACAGTTTTTTTTGTAGCGGTGCCTGACACAGACCTACATTGTCCTGCAGAGGAAACAGATACATGTATACCCATGCAATGCTGGGCAGGTTTAATGAGTGCTTCTTAGACTAAACCTAAAGGTGTATCTTTTTGAAATATAAAAGGATTTTAAATAGAGGACCTAGAAAATATAGTAGCATAGTTAATGGCAATTACTTTTAATTTACCTGTACTTTAATTACTTTTAAATACTTTTTTTGTTGTTGTTGAATAATCTTAAAATAAGTAAAAACAAGAGATAGACGGGACTTACAGAAGCTTCTGTGCTCCATGGACACACCCTCTTCTGTGGGGAACACGGTGGAACAAGTGTTCTCTGTGGGGTCTTGGCAGGCAGAGACACTTCCTGTGGGATACTCAGCTGCCTCCACTCTCCCTCTGCGGCCTAGGATCCTGAGGTGTGCGGCAGGCACAAGCACTGGTGCATTTTGCAAACGCTGCCTCAGTCAGCAGCTCCTTGCTCAGCTGCTCAGGGTTTTTAAGATATATCTTGCCTGGCATGGGTGCTTTATGTGGGGAGCATGTGAGCACCTTTGGGGCATACTTGGTGGGCATGTGTTTCAAAGTCGGCCTTTTGCAGATCCTCAGTCAGATGCTCTGAGATCCGGAGTTTTACAATGGTGCGTGGTTCCTGTGCCCGTCTGATACACGTTTATAATAAACGTATATCAGAAAGTTAGCTTATTAGGCTATTTATAGAAATTAATATCTATTGTGTGAATAGATATTTAGAGATTCAGTTTTTTTCTGTACATTGTACGGGAGACCAGGGGCAATTGTAAAACACTAAATTCCTCCAACCAGAAGCAAGCTAGACGCTGCCTTCACGTGCTATCGGAATTATCATAATTCCCACTTTAGAAGTCGTGATTACGAGCTTGTTGCATTCAAGTGTGTTGTGGTCGAATGAACAGGAATCATGGACACCAGGTTTATTAGTGCTTTTTTTAAATTTATTTTTTTAGGAAAATTGTATTAAAACAAACTATACAGTGTCCCATGCACTGACAGCCATATAAACAGAAAATTCTGTAATTTTGGTCAATACAATACTTCAAATTATTATTCATATATATGCACTACATTAATGAAGATCAAGCTGTTGTGGGGAAAAGCCTAATAAACCATACCTTGTCATGTTTTAAACAAAATCTTGATAAATTATAAAAACATGTTGTTCTTTGTTAGTTCGTGTTAAAGCATTTACTAATGTTAACAAATGAGACCTTGTAGCATGACCTATACAATAATACTAGACAAATTATTGTTTTAAAAAATTGATGTTTCAGATTTTCAAAACCAAGCAATTCTCACATTTGTTTGTCATTTATTAAAAATTCATTTATTTAAATACAGCAAACATCATTACATCATAAATGGGTTTGGTAATGTAATCATTAGGATTTCAAATGGATTTTTATTCCGGTTATGTTGAAATTTAATATTTCCTACTTATTATCATATAATGCAGGCATTTGGTGTACTTTTAGTACATGCATAATGTCATTGGCTTCATGGGTCCAGCATGGCAACAGTAACTCTCTGAAAATGTGACTCTTTCTTGGTAAGTTTCCAAAACAGCAGTCATTGACAACCAAAACATTTGGTTTCTCCAGTCCACAGTTTATTACTAAATACAACTTTATCAAAATGTAAAGTCTTTCATAGACAAGTCTGTCTAAATATTAACCATCATTAAGGTTTTGGGTGTCTCTAAGAAGCAATACAGTGTTTTCTCTTTTAACCGTCTCTTCCATATAAAACACTGTCTTTTGTTTTTCATCCACGATTAGCTCTGTAGGAAATGCATCCCAGGCGGTGTTAGGCGTGACCAGTGTGCGTGGTTTCCAGCATCTCCTCATAAAGCCAGCTCTCAGTGAAGTTTCCTGACTGCTCCATTAGCTCAAACAGACGCTTGTACTCATCAGGGTAGACGTCGCCTGTCATCGTGTCTTCAAGGAAGCAGAGCTTTGAAATGAGCTCTGATCCACTGCCAGGACCCCATGAGCTTTGGAAGACAGCAGACGTAGGTGTGAATACATACAACCAATCATATTAGTTTAAAAATGTTTGTTCACTCAGAAATTATAGTTTGTAAGCAAATACAGGTAATAAACGTACTTAATTTGTTCAATCAATCTGCGTTTCCTTTTAGCAAGGCATTGTTTCACCATCAAAACCAGAGTGCTGGCATTCAAGGGAGTTAGGTGAGAGTTAAACAAGTCCTCTCGTGGGGTTATCCGCACCAAGCACAGGTTATCACTCTGGGAAGTCTGTGGGGGGAAAATGAGGGCAAATAATAATCATTAAAAAAAAACTTGGAATACTGAAAAAAAAACTTTTTGTAGAGGACATCAACGTCCTCATTAAAAAAAATTTGACTTAAAGGGATAGTTCACCCAAAAATGAAATTTATCCCATGATTTACCCTCAATCTATCCTAGGTGTATATGACTTTGTATATGGCAGTGAATGGTAAATGAGATTCAAAAAAGCACATCCATCCATCCATCCATCATAAAAGTAACCCATACGGCTCCAGGGTAAAATATCCATATTTAAATCATTATAGCCTAAAATAACTGGCAGACGACCGTACACCAGTCAAATTGCGCTAAAAGAGTAACCTGTGACCCAACGCGTGACGCATTGACAACACGGAAGCGCAGCGTATAGAGCAAAACAAAACACTGATCATGAATTAGAAGTCTAAAACGAGACTTTTTAAAGAGAAATGTCGGAGGATTTCGGTCAAAGAGAAGAGGAGCTTGAGTTTGTTGCTCAGCCCTAGTTGTTTGAACCGCGAGAGGCATCACAGCTTACGGTACTCCTACATCATTTATTTCTTACAAAAACGTATCGTTTCGCTTCAGAAGTCCTTTATTAACCCCCTGGAGCCGGAGTACTTTTAGAATTAATGGATACGCTTTTTTGACCTTCAAAATCTATTTTACCATTCCATTGACGAGCCGGAACATTTTTAAATATAACTGATTGTGTTTGTCTGAAAAAAAGTCATATATACACCCAGGATGGCTAATTTATATATTATACACACAGTGAGGAAAAAAAGAATTTGAATACCCTGCTGTTTTGCAAGTTCTCCCATTTGGAAATCATGGAGGGGTCTGACATTGTCATCGTAGGTGCATGTCCACTGTGAGAGACATAATCTAAAAATCAGCTAGAATTCTGACCCTCAAAGACCTGTTAGTCTGCCTTTAAAATGTCCACCTACACTCCATTTATTATCCTAAATTAGATGCACCAGTTTGAGGTCGTTAGCTGCATAAAGACACCTGTCCACCCCATACAATCAGTAAGAATCCAACTACTAACATGGCCAAGACCAAAGAGCTGTCCAAAGACACTAGAGACAAAATTGTACACCTCCACAAGGCTGGAAAGGGCTACGGGGAAATTGCCAAGCAAAGGTCCACTGTTGGAGCAATCATTAGAAAATGGAAGAAGCTAAACATGACTGTCAATCTCCCTCGGACTGGGGCTCCATGCAAGATCTCACCTCGTGGGGTCTCAGTGATCCTAAGAAAAGTGAGAAATCAGCCCAGAACTACACGGGAGGAGCTGGTCAATGACCTGAAAAGAGCTGGGACCACCGTTTCCAAGGTTACTGTTGGTAATACACTAAGACGTCATGGTTTGAAATCATGCATGGCACGGAAGGTTCCCCTGCTTAAACCAGCACATGTCAAGGCCCGTCTTAAGTTTGCCAATGACCATTTGGATGATCCAGAGGAGTCATGGGAGAAAGTCATGTGGTCAGATGAGACCAAAATAGAACTTTTTGGTCATAATTCCACTAATTATGAGGGGGGGGGGGGGGGGTAGCATCATGCTTTGGGGGTGTTTTTCTGCACATGGGACAGGGCGACTGCACTGTATTAAGGAGAGGATGACCGGGGCCATGTATTGCGAGATTTTGGGGAACAACCTCCTTCCCTCAGTTAGAGCATTGAAGATGGGTCGAGGCTGGGTCTTCCAACATGACAATGACCCGAAGAACACAGCCAGAATAACCAAGGAGTGGCTCTGTAAGAAGCATATCAAGGTTCTGGCGTGGCCTAGCCAGTCTCCAGACCTAAACCCAATAGAGAATCTTTGGAGGGAGCTCAAACTCCGTGTTTCTCAGCGACAGGCCAGAAACCTGACTGATCTAGAGAAGATCTGTGTGGAGGAGTGTGTGCAAACCTGGTAACGTTTGACCTCTGTAATTGCAAACAAAGGCTACTGTACCAAATATTAACATTGATTTTCTCAGGTGTTCAAATACTTATTTGCAGCTGTATCATACAAATAAATAGTTAAAAAATCATATATTATGATTTCTGGATTTTTTTTTTTTTTTAGATTATGTCTCTCACAGTAGACATGCACCTACGATGACAATTTCAGACCCCTCCATGATTTCTAAGTGGGATAACTTGCAAAATAGCAGGGTGTTCAAATACCTATTTTCCTCACTGTATGTATATATATATATATATATATATATATATATATATTTATTATACATACATATATACACACACACACATATACAGTCCATAAGTTTTGCCTCTGTGTCAAAACAGAGAGTCGCCATCTCTGTTTGAAACTTGCAATTGCAGTTATTTGCATGTATATCATCTTTACGCGAGTTGTGAGTCGACGCGGCGTGCGACTCCTCAGCATGGATGAATCTAATGTTTTGAGAAGTTTGTGTGGCTGTCATTCATTCACTGCACCAGTGTAGATACTGTACTTCAGAATCACAGATTCTACGTCTTGGAGTATAATCTAAATAAGAATTTTCACCGGAAATGTAATCTGAACAAGTAACATGTCTGCCACTTTTGGGAACAAAACCTAAAAAAAAAAATCTAACGATCGCTCATATAACATCAAACGGTGCAAATTATTATTATACTTTGTTCTCAAATTGTTAATGTTAACAGCATTAGCATTAGCCTGGTCTTACCAGATTCTCGTACATTTCATGTTGTAAAGAGAGGAAGTTAACGCTCTTCATTGACAAGCATAAACTTCAACAGAGTACCCGCCTTCAAGGAAGTTAAAAACTATTGGATCTGCCCAGAGCCACTCTGGATCTGCCATAACCAATTGCTAAAGTTTGGTTTTGACGCATGTCATGCAACGTTCGGTTCGCCTCTATTTCAAAGAAACCTCTGCCTCTGTTTCTTTTCTGCTTTAAAAGAAATGGTGTTTCTTTTAAAAAGTAAAAACATTTGTTACAAAATATTTCTAAAAGATAAATGCTGTTCTTTTAGAACAGCTGCATCAAAGAATCCTGAAAAAACAACTGTTTTCACAAAAATATTAAAGCAGCACAAATATTCTTGAGCAGCAAATCAGCATTTTAGAATGATTTCTGAATGATCATCTGACACTGAAGACTGGAGCAATGATGCTGAAAATTCAGTTGTCACCACAGGAACAAATGACATTTTAAAATACATTAAAGCATATCAACACACTGGCCAATTTGGCAGGTTATGACTAATAAATTATGTTCCATTACTTTGCATGGCATCACTATCAGAGCGCTTCACCTAAAAGGAGCCTCGAACATTAGCAAAACAATGTGCAAAGAGGGTCGCACACTGATTGAAACTACAGCGCCCAACTAAGACTCAAGCTGTTCTAAATCATGCTGCACCACAGCGTCGCGACACACAGGACTGTGGGATATCTTAGGCAATGAAGGCTACATGCTGCTGTTCAGGGGAGCATTTCCAAATGCAGCCTTGGTGAGCATAAGAGACATCAAAAACAAAACAAAAATAGAAGTTTACACACACACACACACACACACACACACACACACACACACACACACACACACACACACACACACACACACACACACATTTACTTTACACTTATTACTGCAGTATTTTTCAAATACTGCAGGTAATCGCATGGCAAATGTAAGTCAGATAATTTTTTTTTTTTTTGTCCATTCAAAATATTGGGAGAATTGTGATCTCTACTTTAAATAAAAAATTGTGATTGTCAATTTATCCAGAGTCATGCAGCTCTAACACACAGTTCTAACATTACAGACTAAAAGTACACAGACTGTTTCTCAGCTCATTTTGGAGATAACAGACATTACCTGCAATTTAGTAAGTGAGTGATAAATTTGAGCTTATTCAGTGAAAAAAAAGAGTTGTCTAGCTCAGTCAGCATATGATTCAGCAGACCAATGACTCGTACTGTATGATCGATTCAGACTGATTCACTAATTATTTCTAATGCTTAATTTAGAACCACAATTCAATTCCTAAGCAAATTGGACAGAGGTATGTGATGACGACACTGTGCCTCTCCTGAATCACTAATACAACATAAACAGATGAAGAGTCCTAGAGTGATAGTACTTGTGTGAAAATACTTACAGTGCTCTTTGAGGTGGAATTTTTATTCCTCTTGGTTATAGTCAAAAAGGATGACAATGGCTCCTGGTAATGAGGACAAAGCAGAAATACAGTACAAACAAATTCATAATTAATTGATCAATTATTTTCAGAAAAAGGTAACAAAATTAAAAATAATAAAAAGGTCTCACCTCATGTAGTAACTCAATATCACATGCCATCTGCCAGAGAACACTGAAAGCTAGGTAGTTCCTATAATCTCTTGGACGGGTCACTAGTTTCTGTCAGAGAAAACAATTATAATTCATACTTGGATCCAGTTGGAAAGCTCCAACTCCTGCTGCTTATAGTGCTTAAAGGGTTAGTTCACCCAAAAATAAATTCTGTCATAATTTACTCACCCTTGTGTCGTCCCAACATGTAACAGTGCTTAGTAAAAGTAAAAAAAAAAAAAAAAAGTATAATGTAACTGATCAAATGGCTGTTTGAAACATTTTAATAGCTTACTGTTAATAGGCAGCCTGCATTTCTGCTGTTCCACAAGTGCCATCTACTGTCAGAGAGTAAATGTGCATTTTCATTCAGAGTCTCCTTCGAGTGTTCATGCTTCTCATCCATGTTGTTTACATCATAGTGCAGATGTCTCTTTGACGCAGAGCACACGCAATGATGTACATTTTAACTGGCTGATGGAAAAGTATTCTAAAATGTATTTCCATAGTACCCAGTTGTAGTTGTAGCTGTGTTGCTTACATCATGTCTGCCTGTCATGTTTTTACCCTTAAATAGTTTTTAATTGTAACAGCAAACCCAAAAGAGTGCTCAGGTGTTAATTTACACTTTAATATTCAAAGTCTTACAGTACAGTTCAGACTGGGATATGTATGATTTTTTAAATGTTTTTAAAATAAGACTCTTATGCTGCATATGCTTACAATTGTGCTTACAATGGCCAAGGGGGCCCTAAGCAGCTGCTAAGTTCACTTATGTCTTGGGCCGGCTCAGGGTATTACTAAAGACTTGGTGCTTCACAGCCTAAAAGCATATATTTTTTATTCATATTTAGGACCCCATGTTAAAATGTAATGCCTCGCAGAAAAAATACAAATATTAAAGACTTTTTAATGGCCTTAAAATCAGGACATTGTAATTTCAGATGTTTTAATGTCCCGCAGGAACCCTGAGTGTGATTGAGCTTCCGCGAGAATCAATGAGATTCGGAGCGACCCACGGGTGAGTAAATGATGACAGTTTTCATTTTTGGTTGAACTAACCCTTTAAACTTTCTTGTACATGTGAACTCACCATGTATTCATTCTGGCTGATGAACATGAGCAACTCCACACGTCCGTAGCGAAAAATGGAACGGCGCTCAAACAGGTTGTAAAGCAGCTTCCACAGTATGCTCTTCTCATTCCTGTGTGAGAAGATCCCCACAATCTTCACCGGGACATCTGTTTCAGAAATGGAAAGACAGAAAAAAACCATTTAGAGGTTCTCTTATCCAAATCACATTTTTATGCATTGCTTAAACCATTCCTGCTCCTGGAGGGCCACTGTCCTGCAGAGTTTAGCTCCAACCCCAATTAAGCACACCTGTACAAGCTAATCAAGGTCTTATTAGGCATACTAGAAACTTCCAGACAGGTGTTGAGGCAAGTTGGAGCTAAACTCTGCAGGACAGTGGCCCTCCAGGACCGAGTTTGGACACCCCTGGCTTAAAGGGATTGTTTACTTGTCAGCCTTTCTTCCCTTTTGGTAAACATTAATCTGGGTGTTTGGGACACTAACCTGCTGACCAAGGAACCTCAGAGATGGCAAGGTCAGAGAAGAGCTTCTCAGAGTACATGGCAGGTGGTTTCATGCTGCCGTGGCCGATGGGATCCAGTTTGAAGAAGTCACAATGAACCACATCCAGCTGCCCATCCAGTTTGCTCTCCAGGTCCTTTAAGATCAAAGGTTATTTGAGGGGTGGGATATGAAGATATTACATTGTGAACGATTAAAATGTCTCCATCATCTGCCTTTATGGTATCTTGCTATGGCACACATTCTATCAGTTGTTAGGCTGTTCTTTGATTATTATCTCTATCGCGGTTACACTTGTGTGGCATTAATGTCATCAAGTGAAGGTAAACAGTTGGGAGAATGTGTCAGTATACTGGATCTGTGTAATAGATCTTAAAGAGATAGTTCACCCAAAAATGAAAATTCTGTCATCATTTACTCAACCTCAAGTTGTTCCAAACCTGTATGAGTTTCTTTGTTCTGCTGAACAGAAAAGATGATATTTAGAAGAATGTTTGTAACAAAGCAGATAGAGCAACCATTGACTACCATAGTATTTTTTCCCCTACTATGATAGTCAATGGTTGCTCTATCTGCTTGGTTACAAACATTCTTCTAAATATCATCGTTTGTGTTCAGCAGAACAAAGAAACTCATACAGGTTTGGAACAACTTGAGGTTGAGTAAATGATGACAGAATTTTCATTTTTGGGTGAACTATCCTTTTTAAGGGCAATTTACAGGACACCGTTTTCAACAAAAAAAAATGCATTTGGGCTGTTCATTTACACATAAATGGTCTTTTGGGGGCCTGAAAATCGAAACAGGTTTCAATGTGCACGTTTAAAAAAAAATTATACCATCATTGTCTCTGTGTAAACTACAAAAAAATGGTTTGAAAACGGTGAGAATTTGTAAAAACGGTGACATCAGGCTTATATGCATTACGTGTTCAGTCTATAGGCGCGTAGTGTTTCTTTACAAAGTGACATCACCAACAACTGGTCTGGCAGCAATACAGCGTTTATAATCGTTTTCATGGATCTATAATATGAATGGGGATCGTTTTGACAATAGTGTCGTCTGCATGCGAAAAATGCAACGGAAAAACGTCCGTTTTTAGTACACTGTTCTAGTGTAAACGTACCCTTAAAGTGACAGCAGCTTAATATACCAGCTATTGTTGTTAATACGAATCAAACCACAAAGGAAAGAGAAAATCTCTCATCACTCTTGAAAGAATAACTTCTGTAGCTTTAATAAGAATCGGTGCATATTTAATATATTTATTTCAGAGAAGAATGTGCAGTGTTTTATTTTTACATTTGATTATTCAATTACTTACTTGAATGCTGCTGTTAAACAGACCTAATGTACCTGAAAAATGTAAACCATTTGTATCTTTCTTATATAGTATATTTTAATAACCAAGATAAAATAATGAAATAATATAAAGTGAAATAAGATTGGTTATATACTTAAAGCTACACTGTGTGATATTTTCCCCCATCTAGCGGTGAAAAGGTATATGACCATCCATTAAATATTAGTTTCTGTTCCTCCCAATTCCGATTTCGTTTTAACTCCTACGGTGGCCGATTTAGTCCAAGATTAACATGGCTTCCAGTTCAATCCAGCAATCCCCCTCTTCACATTCGACACGGTGCCACCGAGTGTTAAAACGCGAAAGGCGAAGCTTAAATTTACGGGTATGTCCCTCTTTGGCTAATGTACTTTCAAGATGGAGGGGCAACATGGCGACCCCCATTCGAACCCCTTACCCGTATGTATTTTCAATGGCATATTATAAACTTTACGAGAATACTTTATTAATTGAAAGAAGTAAATATACATTAATGAACACATATATTTTTGAAAGAACTAAGTGTTTTTAGCTAAGAATAAACTAAAAAAGTTACACAGTGTAGCTTTAAACACCAAATCAGTATATCAGAATGATTTCTAAAGGATCATGTGACACTGAAGACTGGAGTAATGACGCAAAAATTCAGCTTTGCCATCACAGGAATAATTTTCCTTTTAAATTCGAATAATATTTCACAATGTGAAACATACATACATACATACATATATATATATATATATATATATATATATATATAATACATGTACATTTATCACAGCAAACATTTATTACCCCCTAACTTGGAAAATAAGCATTTTTAACTATTCTTTTAAAAAGTACACAACAGACTGTGATTCAGTAAGTGAGTGATAATGATAAAATATTGAAATAAAATTAAGTTTTTTTTAATCACACACCCCACTACTTTGGCCTTAATTATATTTAATTCTCTTTTCTTTTATGTTTTGTTACCTTGTAAGGCTTTATTATTTTTTTAAATATGGAAATTAGTTGTACTGCTCAGTAACTTGCAAAATAGTCTGTAGTGGCGATCCTGTCTGAAAAAAATCATGATATGATATTTCTGCTGTATATCTCTATGACATTTATTAAGAATGGGTCCAGCTGACAGTGAGCAGAATGAGATGAGATCATTTCAGATGTCTACCTGCAACTCAGGAAGGAAGTTTGGGTCACTTTCCAACGCAACTACTCTCTGAGCCCCACGGTTCAGCAAAGCACGTGTCAATACCCCAGGACCTGTGGACAAAGACAAACCCCACATGAATATGCCTACAAATACTGATGCCATTTAATTAGCAGTTGAGAGACACACACACACACCTGGGTTACACTCAAATATAACAGCTTTCCCATCATCAATGTCTCCGGCGAGGTGGTTGGTCACGATTCTTGCGAGGGAAGGGTCTACGATGAACCGCCTCAGGTGTTTACAGGCTAGGGCTTTCTGCGTGTTTTCATCCACATCACCCAAATCTAAAGGGTCATACCGGCAGAGGGGGCGCATCTGACCCTGCAGAGGCACGGCGACAGCGGAGAGGTTCCTCTGAACGCCTCCTGAGGATGGAGAAATTCGCTCTGCTTTGCCCACCTGAGCCGGGGTCTTCCTTGAGCCGGAGGAGAATGAGTCTGGAGAGTAAGTTCTCACAGATGTGGAAAAAGTCCCGAGTTTAGTCAAAGGCAAAGTGCAGGGTGATGCAGATCTCGAAGTTCCACATCGACTTCTTAAAGTGAAGACAAAGAACCTGCATCCTCCACACGCTGCCATGATGACCAACAAGCTTGAAGCCTGAAATCATAAAATATACGTTATATACGTTATGTAAAACCACATTCTCTGTACTTATTGCGTTAATTTTAACCTAATGGGACAAAACACAGTGTTATTAACTGTAATTGTAAACTCTAGATGAAATATTTTACAGCTGAACTTAACTAGAGCTCAATGTTATTATTAAAAAGTGTTCAAATGACTGTGGGATCTTGATATGAATCATTAATATAGCCATTTATCATTCATGTCTGTCCCTATACAATTCACAGCAAATAAAACCAAGTCTAAACACACATTTGCTCCGTATCTGAAATATTTTAACCTATAATGAGCTGGAACACCATTACAATACGCTTTTGCAGCAAACGTCCTCAATTAGCTATTAACTAGTAGGTTGCACATGCAGTATGTTAGCTATACATTTATATACAATTCTAACCCAAACTAACCTCAACTGATGCGGTTGTTGTCCTCAGGATCTACATCAATGAAGCGTATTCAAGCTGCGCAACACGCGCATCCGTGACATTGAGCCTCGCGTGCTGTTGACCCGATGGTTTCGCAATCCTATTGGCGAGGCGCACTATGTACGTCATGTCGTCGCGACGTCTCAACATGGTTTTCTGATCAGGACTTCGTCAGATTTACGCATTCTGAAATGTGTTATTATTATTTTTTGTATGCGCAGTAAGCATTCGTCTAAATAGAAACTGTTTATGCGCATATAGAAATTATAGAGAAAATGTTTTGTAGTGAAATTTATTTTTTGTGAGTTTCTTTTTTTTTTTTTTAACAACCTGCGCAGTGCCGTGTCAAGTTGACTGTCTTGTATACAAACAGGGCATTCGTATAATGTGTATGTACTGTCTGCAGACACGTGGCCGCTGAGTTATGAGGGCATGATGGCTGTGAACATAGAGCGGTTTGTCAGTGAGGGTAAAGGAAATGGTTTGCGTGCTCTGCGTGAAATCAAACCCGGTGAAGCGGTGCTCTCATGCGAGCCGTTTGCATCCTGCATAGCCAAGAGTTTCTTGACAACTACCTGCCAAAGTTGCCTCAAGAGGTAAGAACACAATATTTCACGAGCAAGAGTGACAGTTTTATTAGAGAAAATGATTATAATACAGCTTATCCAGAAGGAATATGCCACATGTCATGTCTAAATGTGTTTGTGCGTCAGGGGGTGCATCTAATTAATGTAGATTACACAAAAGTACACTATTTTTTATAGATATACCATGTTTATTTTGGACGATACACCATGGTAATGCATGTTTTCGAACATGTACTATGGTAATAATGTATTTTTTGACATGCATCTTGGAGTACCATGTATGTAAATACCACAGTACACGCTCTGCAGTACCATAATATGTTCTGGTATTGCACTGGTACTCTTTTGAAACCTTTTAGCAATAGATACATCTTCTGCCATGTGATAGTGTTTTAGTAAATATGAAATAATGCCAGGATTCACAACAAACATGATCTGGTGCAGGACAAATGCATAGAGTAATGCATTACATTGCTGGGTTTGGCCTCTAGGGGGCGCTGTTGCTCTTTCTATGATGTTGCTGCAACTTGAATACATTTACATGGGAAAAGAATAGAGTGCTGTTTACATACCTAGGATAGAATAATCTATAATGACCCTTTGCATGTGAAAAATACCCATAGCTAATATGCACTAAGTTTACTTTTGGCAAAGGCATGTGATCACAATTAATGATTTGATTAACTTCACTATCAATTGATTTTCTCTGCGTATTCAATGGCTAAATCAGTTTTAGTAGTGCATGTTTTTATTATTTATAAATTAGTTTTGCACAGTTTTTTTAATGTTTCAATGGTGTTTTGGCGGATATAGCTTTCGATGAATAGTCTGTGTGAAGTTTACAGTGCTATGTTCAAAATTTCATAGTATTTTCCTGCAGTGTGTGTGTATATATATATATATATATACATACATACATACATACATACAAAATAAGTATTTGAACACCCTGCTATTTTGCAAGTTCTCCCACTTAGAAATCATGGAGTGGTCTGAAATTGTCATTGTAGGTGCATGTCCACTGTGAGAGACCATAATCTAAAAAAAAAAAATCCAGAAATCACAATATATGATTTTTTAAAACTATTTATTTGTATAATACAGCTGCAAATAAGTATTTGAACACCTGTCTATCAGCTAGAATTCTGACGCTCAAAGACCTGTTAGTCTGCCTTTAAAATGTCCACCTCCACTCCATTTATTATCCTAAATTAGATGCACCTGTTTGAGGTCGTTAGCTGCATAAAGACACCTGTCCACCCCATACAATCAGTAAGAATCCAACTACTAACATGGCCAAGACCAAAGAGCTGTCCAAAGACACTAGAGACAAAATTGTACACCTCCACAAGGCTGGAAAGGGCTACGGGGAAATTGCCAAGCAAAGGTCCACTGTTGGAGCAATCATTAGAAAATGGAAGAAGCTAAACATGACGGTCAATCTCCCTCGGACTGGGGCTCCATGCAAGATCTCACCTCGTGGGGTCTCAATGATTCTAAGAAAGGTGAGAAATCAGCCCAGAACTACACGGGAGGAGCTGGTCAATGACCTGAAAAGAGCTGGGACCACCGTTTCCAAGGTTACTGTTGGTAATACACTAAGACGTCATGGTTTGAAATCATGCATGGCACGGAAGGTTCCCCTGCTTAAACCAGCACATGTCAAGGCCCGTCTTAAGTTTGCCAATGACCATTTAGATGATCCAGAGGAGTCATGGGAGAAAGTCATGTGGTCAGATAAGACCAAAACAGACCTTTTTGGTCATAATTCCACTAAACGTGTTTGTAGGAAGAAGAATGATGAGTACCATCCCAAGAACACCATCCCTACTGTGAAGCATGGGGGTGGTAGCATCATGCTTTGGGGGTGTTTTTCTGCACATGGGACAGGGCGACTGCACTGTATTAAGGAGAGGATGACCGGGGCCATGTATTGCGAGATTTTGGGGAACAACCTCCTTCCCTCAGTTAGAGCATTGAAGATGGGTCGAGGCTGGGTCTTCCAACATGACAATGACTCGAAGCACACAGCCAGGATAACCAAGGAGTGGCTCTGTAAGAAGCATATCAAGGTTCTGGCGTGGCCTAGCCAGTCTCCAGACCTAAACCCAATAGAGAATCTTTGGAGGGAGCTCAAACTCCGTGTTTCTCAGCGACAGGCCAGAAACCTGACTGATCTAGAGAAGATCTGTGTGGAGGAGTGGGCCAAAATCCCTCCTGCAGTGTGTGCAAACCTGGTGAAAAACTACTGGACTACTGTACCAAATATTAACATTGATTTTCTCAGGTGTTCAAATACTTATTTGCAGTTGTATCATACAAATAAATAGTTAAAAAAAAAATCATACATTGTGATTTCTGGATTTTTTTTTTTTGATTATGTCTCTCACAGTGGACATGCACCTACGATGACAATTTCAGACCGCTCCATGATTTCTAAGTGGGAGAACTTGCAAAATAGCAGGGTGTTCAAATACTTATTTTCCTCAATTTATAGGCCTATATTGTACCATTTTCTGTATGCATTCATGGAATGATTTGCTTTATATAATAAATAATGATACAATTTAAAATATTATATAATTTTATATAATTTTGAATGTTTTTTTTATGGTTTTAACTCACTTTTTTTTTTTTTGATTATCATGAGTTTGAGATTTGTATCAAAATTATGGGTTTTTGTTATTGCATAATGCAAACTGTTTCACTTTTTCTTTTTTTCTTTTTTTTGTGTTCAGTTGGAGTATACATATGGCAAGCTGTTTTGACTTTTATTAATTCCCAGGATATGAATTCTTGATATCAACAAATTTTCACATAATGCTTATTCTTGATATCAGGAATACTAACAATTGCAATTGTTGATATCAGGAACTACATTTCCACTAGTAAAAATGTTAATTTTTGATATCATCAAAATATTATGATTTTTACTAGTAAGATTTGTATTTCTGATATTTGAAAAATAGTAAGCAATCAATTCTTGATAGCAACAATTGAATCTGAATGGCAGCCCCTTGGTGACATTTATAGCCTCTTTGTATTGTGTAACATGGCCTAGAGAACGGGTATATGATCAGTGAAGTTCACAGAAACCAATTACCACCAAGTCAGAACTAATTTACCAGTTTACTCAAGTTGCACCAACTCTGACATAACAGCTAAGCATTAATCTGCTCCAAATACAAACTGAAGTTGTTTTGCTTCAGAAAAACAGAAGTTTGTTGTCGAGAGAGCAGCTGTTGAAAGTATTTTCATCGCCTTCCCAAATATCACTGTCATAAGTCATTTTGTTGAAGGCTTCTTCTTGTGATCCAGCGGCTTGTTTGTTGTCATCATTGCTATTAATTTCAGACACGTACTGTATTTTCATTTTCAGAGGTGTAATTTTTCTTCTCACCGAGGAGAAAGAGTGTGTAGGGTGATGCTGTAATGAGATTTCTAGCAGATGTGCTGTGATTTAATTCACACCAGCTTTACATGCCTGATCATCTCTGACACTTTATTAGAATCTGCAAAACTCTCAATGCTGACAAAAGCTCATGGATGGTGTGTGTCGAGAAAATCAGCAGACCTCAGAAGAGTGTTTCTGTAGTGAAAATGTGGTATTTGTTACAGAATTGGTATACTCCGCTCTTTGGAATCCTTTTTGCTTTGTAAGTCGCTTTGGCCAAATGCATAAATGTTATATAATGTATGGTTACTTTACTTATTAGTGTTCTGGTCACTGTAAACCCAAATGTATATACATTGGGTTTACAGTGATATATATACACATTCATACATGCATACATACACACATGCATACATATACTGTCAATTATCATGTAATCCCAACTTAAATGGCACTGTAGCACAAACTGTTAACAACAGAGCCCAAACTATTAGCCTAAATTCAGTTGCTATTTATTTTTAGGTATAATAATCGACACTCAATTAACATTGTACACAAACATGTAAACTTCACATAAGGCGGTTTTTGCAATAACTTCTAAATCTAATTATAAAATAGTTTTTTCTCCAATTCGTTGTTGAAATATAATCATTTACACACAGTGTGTGTCATTTTCATGACAGATTTATTTAAACATACATTAAATAATTAAGACATCATTAACAGGTTAAGTAGAACAGGGGTTTTCAAATTTGATGATACCAAGGACCCCCAAATATGATGAACCTTTATGGGGGAGCCCCTTCCTAAAATCCATCTATATATATTTATGAAAAAACATTTAAACTGTTAGATAAATAGTAGCCTAAGTGTGACATTATAAATACAACCATATTGTTTCCAAACTTAAATTGGCTGTGCTTAATGTTGGAAGTATAAATCTGAAGAAGAACATTTTCAATGAAAAATGACTTTCACAATAAATGTATGTAAGTGTACTTACTGCGTTACGAATACTGCCTTACAACCCTAGTGAGCGAGATAAAGGGGACTATAGTGAGGAAAAACTCACTAGAAAGATACAAAGCAAACATATACAATTCTGGAAAGTATGTATACAGCAAACAATGAGAGAGAACAGTTAAAAATGAAACAGTTAGATTGTTCGGTAGACATTTTTGCTTTGTCTTTAAATTCTCAGGGGACCCCTTAGAACCCTCTGGAGGACCCCAGTTTGAAAACCCCTGAAGTAGAATATAATGAATATAACGGCTAATATAGTGCATATATTTAGTGAAAGAGTTGATTTCTCTAGTGAATAAAATTCTGGACACTGAATGACTTCTGAGGTAATTAGTAAGGGAAATGTGATGCTACATGACATTGTTTCGTTTACAAGCAGTTATATTGAGGTCTTTCCGCTGTTGAAACACTGATTGAGTGATTACACCACTTACGTGACAGTAAGTTGTAATGTATCCTCAACATACCTTCAGATGTTCATTCATGTTTATTCTTTAGGAAGAGATGATCGATCGCGGTCAACTGTGATCAGTGATCAGTCACGCCACATTAAAGAGAAAATGTATCGTTTGAATTTCGTGATAAAATGGACTGAATATTTAATATGTTTGTGTGGGAACTCGGATTGAAGTGTGTTCTGCACTTAAAACAAGGCAACTGCTAAAGATTGCACGCGTGCACCGAACCGAAAGCCCTGTACCGAAACAGTTCAGTACGAATACGTGTACCGTTACACCCCTAGTTCCCACAAAGTTGGGAGCATGAAATTGTCCAACATGTCTTGGTACCACTTTGCTTCCACTTTGTTATAATACAACTAACAGTTGACCGTGGAATATTCCTATTGAGGAAATTTCACGAATGGACTTATTGCACACGTGGCAATCTATCACGGTACCACGCTTGAATTCACTGAGCTCCTGAGAGCGACCCATTCTTTCTCAAATGTTTGTAGAAGCGTCTGCATGTCTAGGTGCTTGATTTTATACACCTGTGGCCATGGAAGTTATTGGAACACATGAATTCAATTATTTGGAGGCGTGTCCCAATAATTTTGGCAAATATTGTCTGTGTCACTTATTTTACTATGATTATGGTTTAATTACGAGCTTAATCGCATACATGTGATTGAAGTATTGTGTTTACACGGGGTACGTTTTAATCGGAATATTGCCTAAATCTCATTATAATTGGTTTGTGAGGCTGCATGTAGACATAGTCATAGGGCCCTATTTTAACAATCTGATCACATGGTGTGAGGTGCATGGTGCAGGTGCACTTGGGGCATGTCTGAATCCACTTTTGCTAGATTAACAATGGAAAAAAATGGTCTGCACGCCAGGCGCATGGTCTAACAGGGTTGTACCTAGTCTCTTAATGAGTCATGAGTGTGTTTTGGGCGTAACTTGGAATAAACCAATCAGAGTCTGATCGGCCATTCCCTTTAAAAGCAAGTTGCGCTCGCACCATGGTGGATTTGCTATTTACATAGTGGAATTTCGTCAACAATGCGCCTGAACACACCTTGTTTTCAGACCAGAATGCTCATGGGCGAACAGATGAGTGCAAGTGCATTTGCTATTTTAACAACGTGGCGCTGGATGTGAAAATGATAACTGTGTTGTGCTGAAACTAGCAAAAAACACTCTTTTTTATTGTATGATAAGGCCCATTGTCTAAAACAGTGATTCCCAATTTTGATCCTGGCAACTGATGTGTATCAGATAAAAAATACCTCTAATATAACCAAATGACGTTTATTACGTTTATTTTTATGTATATATATATATATATATATTTTAATATTAAATAGGCCAACAGACCTTTTATCGCGCGGTTTAGCACTTTAAATATGACAATTTACAATAATTCAATTAGTAACTTATTTTTTATAAATGCACTTGGATGTAAAATGTACGCATATATTAAACAAAAGACTGGATAATTTATATTGTATGTATTTATTTAGAAGTGTGTCATCATACCTCAGGTATAAAAGATGATATGTGTTTCTGTGATAGAGCTGTCATTTGTTGTCATTTCTTCATATCAGTCTGCGGTTTGACTCCAAAGTGTCTGTCACAGAACATCAAATATTTCTCGCAGGTAGTTTAAGTAGGCCTACTTAATTTATTCATTTATTTTTGATAATTCTCCCGTGGCGTGCACTTGTTTTTTAGCGTCATGTTCTTGAGTGCAAATAAACACACACACATACACCAAGGTATCCATTCTCTGTCTTTTTCTGGTTCGCTCCCTCCTTCTGCTCTCTTTTATTCATCTATTCCCTGTTGAGGTATTAATTGCCATCTGCTTTTTGCCGTTTGGCTGGTCGGGGCGGCCGTTCATCATATTTCAGGTATGTCATTTTCCTGACTGCTGCTCAATGCTTTTCTGAGCGTGACCTTGTGGAGTGGATCTTTCCACTTGAGAGGGAGGGGGAAGAAGCAGACAAACAGGCTCAGAAGACCGTCATTTCTGGCCGGGGATTAGTGCTTCAGTCCTGCTGATAACCTGGCTCATCTATAGAGAGCCGTCTGCATGGACTCACCCAGGAGAACACTGTAGATGAAAAGAAACGCCAAGGAAAAAGAACGTTAATAATCCGCTCAGAAGAGCTCTGTATTGTAATGCTCCCTTAGTGCTGCTCTGAATAAGCTGAAAGATGCTTGTGCTGTCACAGAGCTCAAATCATTTTTTACAATGATCTGAAACGAGCACTGTAACTCTTTATAGATGATAGTATCAAATGATAATACTGTGATATATCAATGCATACCCATGGAACTAAATGATTAACATTTTTATATATAAATATATGCACACATAAACTAGTGGTCAAAAGTTTTGTCTGTTATGCTCACCAAGGCTGCATTTTATTATTTGATCAAACGTTTCTCTGGTTGTGCTGCACTCTGAATGAATTTACATGAGCTGTTGTTTTTGTTGAACTAAATGAGGTTCCCTAGAGTGTCATACAGAGGCTAAAATAATCTGTAATATAAAGTAGAGATGCGCCGATACTAAATTTCTCCGCCCATAAATGAAACACTGATTGAGCTATTACATGAGACATTTATACATTTTGTAAGTTGTACAGTATCTTATCAACATACATTTTATTCATGCAAGCTATAACTTGTACGTGGAAGAAAAGACTCGCGCTGCTGCATGAACTGAGGCGCTCCAGTGATTGGTCACTTCAAAGCGTCAAAGATGCCATTTATTGTTTGAATTTGCCCCCTTTTGATTGACAGGATATAATCAGCCTTGATCATCGGCCGTTTTTAAACAATAGATAGTGTAAATAATTGCTTTCATTAAAGCTGCAGGCCGTAACTTTGTGCGCTCTAGCGGTTAATAAACAGAACTGCATGCGTCTTGCGGAAGAACATTGCAGCCGGAGCTACTTCTCTCTGTTTATGTCTATGGCGAGTCACGCAGGGACTGTGCTCCTCCGCGGTTCCTACCAGACCGGTCTGAAATAGTCCCAATATAAACACTTATTATAAGTGTACCATAATGATTCAGGGTAAGATGAAAACACGGTTGGGAAAATGGATTCATGTTGCACATTCTCATTATATAATTTTTGTAAATCTTGAACACAAAAAAGTTACGGACTGCAGCTTTAATTGCTTTTTTTAATACGCCAGTCTTCAGTCACATGATCCTTCAGAAATCATTCTAATATGCCGATTTGCTGAAATTATTATTGGTGCTCAATTATCATTAATGGTTCTTATTATAAAAGTTGAAAACATCTTTTCCTGCTTAATATTTTAACCGTGATATGTTTTTTTTTCAGGATTCTTTGAAGTTTATTAAACAGCATTTATTTGAAATAGAAATCTTTACCATTATGAACGTACATTACCTGGCCAAAAAAAGTCACTGTTTAGATTTAAATAATCAAATGCTTAAGAGTCAATGATTAGATCATTATTGCAGTGATTATTATGTTTCTAGCATGTTATATGTTTGGCAACAGTTCTTCTAACCCTCATTGATGGAGTTTGTAGCTTTTCATTCCATGCAAACTGTATGCACCTCTTGATGAAAATAAATGTTGTGATGTTATTTCCATCAAGAGGTGCAGCAATTTTTGGTCAAGGTCTTGTATTGATGATGCAAGAGTCCAACACTCTGTAAAGTCTCCTCCAGCACATCCCAAAGACTTTCAATGAATTTAAGGTCTGGACTTAGAGGTGCCAAAAATGATTCTTCATGCTCCTCTCAACCGTTCTATCAGAATTTGAGCCTAATGAATCTTGACATTGTCATTCTGGAATATGGCCATGATGTGTCTTCCTACATGGATGTTTAAGAAATGAAAAGCTTCACACTCCATCTATTAGGGTTAGAAGAACTGTTGCCAAACATATAACATGCTAGGAACTTAATAATCACTGCAATAATGATCCAGTCATGGACTCTTAAGTATTTGCCGATTTAAATCCAAATAGCGACCTTTTTTGGGGGGCAGGCAGCTTATTTATGAATATTAGATATTTATGAGAATTGGATTGGGAAATGTAATGAGCCTGATTAGAACTCGTCTCACCCAGGGCTCAGGGCTTATTATGTGCATGTGCTGCTAACTACTATGCCATGGCTCCAGCAGGGTTGATGCATGTTTGAATTGTTAATGACATGAATGTGTTAAAGTAAAAGTAGCATTCCCTGTTCCTAACCACGATAGACGAAACTGCTGTTTAATGCTATTCTATTAAAAGCAATGCAACAGATGCTGTAGACTTGCTCTCCTGGGCTTAATTTAGGAGTAATGAGGTCCGCAATACAGCTGTGAGTTTTGTAAAAAAAATTCTTATGCATTAAGATGAATATTAATGTACCGCAAAGGTTAATATGGTGTACCTGCTATATAGAAGATGAATTCGATTTCTCAGGAATAATTCAGAGGCCAAAAGATGCATTGCTCCCATGCTTGTGTTGGGCTTTCAGTGCAAAATAATTAAAGAATATTTTCCGCTGTCACTCTTGCAGCATGTGTCATATCCTTCAACGGCATGTTGAGACAATTACACCCTGTTGATGAAATGCAATATCTCTTGACCTTGCTTAAAGGCAAAGTAAACAGTGTGTAATGCACGACTGCTTCCCTAATGAACTACTCATTTTCAATTACAGTAGCCAGGAGTCATGCTGAAATCTCATCTGCAGTTACGTTTAGCCGTGAAACCATGTGTTTTTTTCAATATTCACATTTATTTTAAAGCATTTCTAAGCACCAGAGCGCATAAAAAATGCATTTCAGAATGAACAATACATTTCTTTGCATGTTAACAATTTTAACAGCTTTATAAAGTTTTTCATTTCATTACTTAATTAATATAATACCAACAGCAACAATAATAATAATGATAATAATACATCCAACCTATTTGTAATAAATGGAGAATGTATTATTATTATTTTTTTTAATTTCTGTAAAATGATTAATACAACTGTTTATATAGTGTTATAGTGCATACTGTTTATTTTTATTTTTATTTTATATATATAATATAAAATAATACATACATACATACATACATACATACACAGTGAGGAAAATAAGTATTTGAACACCCTGCTATTTTGCAAGTTCTCCCACTTAGAAATCATGGAGCGGTCTGAAATTGTCATTGTAGGTTCCTAGCATGTCCACTGTGAGAGACATAATCCCCCAAAAAAATCCAGAAATCACAAAGCATGATTTTTTTAAACTATTTATTTGTATGATACAGCTGCAAATAAGTATTTGAACACCTGAGAAAATCAATGTTAATATTTGGTACAGTATCCTTTGTTTGCAATTACAGAGGTCATACGTTTCCTGTAGTTTTTCACCAGGTTTGCACACACTGCAGGAGGGATTTTGGCACACTCCTCCACACAGATCTTCTCTAGATCAGTCAGGTTTCTGGCCTGTCGCTGAGAAACACAGAGTTTGAGCTCCCTCCAAAGATTCTATATTGGGTTTAGGTCTGGAGACTGGCTAGGCCACGCCAGAACCTTGATATGCTTCTTACAGAGCCACTCCTTGGTTATCCTGGCTGTGTGTTCGGGTCATTGTCATGTTGGAAGACCCAGCCTCGACCCATCTTCAATGCTCTAACTGAGGGAAGGAGGTTGTTCCCCAAAATCTCGCAATACATGGCCCCGGTCATCCTCTCCTTAATACAGTGCAGTTGCCCTGTCCCATGTGCAGAAAAACACCCCCAAAGCATGATGCTACCACCCCCATGCTTCACAGTAGGGATGGTGGTCTTGGGATGGTACTCATCATTCTTCTTCCTTCAAACAAGTTTAGTGGAATTATGACCAAAAAGTTCTATTTTGGTCTCATCTGACCACATGACTTTCTCCCATGACTCCTCTGGATCATCCAAATGGTAATTGGCAAACTTAAGACGGGCCTTGACATGTGCTGGTTTAAGCAGGGGAACCTTCCGTGCCATGCATGATTTCAAACCATGACGTCTTAGTGTATTACCAACAGTAACCTTGGAAACGGTGGTCCCAGCTCTTTTCAGGTCATTGACCAGCTCCTCCCGTGTAGTTCTGGGCTGATTTCTCACCTTTCTTAGGATCATTGAGACCCCACGAGGTGAGATCTTGCATGGAGCCCCAGTCCGAGTCACAGTCATGTTTAGCTTCTTCCATTTTCTAATGATTGCTCCAACAGTGGACCTTTTTTCACCAAGCTGCTTGGCAATTTCCCCTTAGCCCTTTCCAGCCTTGTGGAGGTGTACAATTCTGTCTCTAGTGTCTTTGGACAGCTCTTTGGTCTTGGCCATGTTAGTAGTTGGATTCTTACTGATTGTATGGGGTGGACAGGTGCCACTGTCTTTATGCAGCTAACAACCTCAAACAGGGGCATCTAATTTAGGATAATAAATGGAGTGGAGGTGGACATTTTAAAGGCAGACTAACAGATCTTTGAGGGTCAGAATTCTAGCTGATAGACAGGTGTTCAAATACTTATTTGCAGCTGTATCATACAAATAAATAGTTAAGAAATCAAATATTATGATTTCTGGATTTTTTTTAATGTAGATTATGTCTCTCACAGTGGACATGCACCTACGATGACAATTTCAGACCCCTCCATGATTTCTAAGTGGGAGAACTTGCAAAATAGCAGGGTGTTCAAATACTTATTTTCCTCACTGTATGTATATATATATATATTTTTTTTTATGTTAATAAATATTATGTTCATAATGTAACTTAATATATATGTGCAAGTATACGTACAACTACGTATATGTACATAGGGCATATAGCACAAAGCTATAGTTTGGATAGTGTATATACACACAGTTACTCAGTTATATTATGAATTATGAACATAATTCTTAAAAATAATTAAATATAAAAATGTATATTTATATATTATATTTAATTTAATAATATTTAATTAAAATTTTATGTTCAGTTCTGTTGTCCGGTGTCTTACTAAAATAGCCATCACATACAGAATATGATGTCATACAGTTTCTTTTCTTTCTTTAAAAACCAAAACATTTCTTTGCTGGGAGCAAAGAGGGGGAATTGTAGAGAGCCGCTTGCTTCATAAAAATCACTTGGGTTTGTTTATTTAGGAGACCATAAGGGGCATTTTAAAGGAAATTAGGGCAACATCAAAGATGAGGGTAATTGCTATACTCGCCTCTCTTGAATGTCTGTTTATTTCTAATGAGCACAAATGACTGTGGGTGGAAACATTAAGGAGTTGGTTAATGTGTTCCTCCCCGTCCCAGCATGTGTCCAGCAAATAAACAATCCATTACAGCCTCCTTTTATGATCGAGGATGACTAGAGGTGTTATGGGGTAATTTATGCATGTTGGGTCTGTATGGATTTTAGGTCTTTAATGATGTGGATTCTGGGTTTGCATGAAGACGTATGCACACCTTAAATCGTAAAGGAATTCATAGCTAGGATTTCAAAGGCTCCTCATGTTTTATCAGTGAAATGGTTCTGTCTTATCGCACCTTCCTGTGCTCTTTGAAGCCTTGCTAATATGTGGCTATCAAAATAGTTGGTTCCATTTCAGATGTCTTTTCACGTGTGACTTCACTGAAAATGTGCCTGTAAAGCAGAATGGAGCCATTTTTGCAGTGCAGGTCACTGGTCACCAGTTGCTTTGATGCTTCCGTCTGTGCCTGTTCTTTAAATCCGCCATCTGTTCTCATGCAGTGATGCTTCTCGTTTTCAGACCTCTCTTCCTGTGTACGATCTGTGAGCCAGCGGCTCTGTCGCAGCATACGGTTCTCTGTGATTAACTTCACTAGTTTGTTCTGTGCAGTTTTGTCGGGAAAAACATCTGTTCTTGAATCATTTATTATGGAATTATAAGGCAAACAATCTTAAGTTTTCTGCATGTGCAGCACTTCTGCAGTGGAGATCAGATGCAAATTCTTTCTATAAATTCATGAATACATAATTTATTGATGCATTAGCCATAACAGACAGGACTTTTTTTATGAAAAGCCAACCGTGAAACATGTGAGTAGCTGCTTCAATCTAAATGTAAGATTGATTGGAGTGTTGTAAACAAAGCGTGACATGAAAGCCAAACATGAGCATTTAAAGCCCAGCTTGCTGATGTATGAACTTACTAAGGTTACATTGACACTGGTAAATATTATATTATATATTAGGTAATATATATATTACCTTTTTTGGCTGATAACCAAATAATAAAAAGTCACCAGCATTTCTGATTATTATTTTATAGGACTTTTCATGCTATAGTATAGTTCTTTTTAATTTTTACCCAGGAAGCATTTTAATGGATGTTTTTTTTAAGCTCTAACGAGAAAATGTAACCAGGAATTTAAAATAAAACAAAACAAAACAAAATAAAGTTAAGAACCTACAAATATTATAATAAATAAATAAATAAATAAATAAATAAATATAAATATTATAGCAAGTATTAATAAAAAAAAAAAAATATATATATATATATATATATATATAATCTGTTTTTTCCCCCTAGAAAGCACTTAAATGGATGCATTTTAAGTTTATCTGGAAAGAAAGGAATGTAAATAGATAGAGATAAGATAATTATAATAATATAATAAATTCTTATTAAATATAGTCAGTATTATAATATACACTCACCTAAAGGATTATTAGGAACACCTGTTCAATTTCTCATGAATGCAATTATCTAATCAACCAATCACATGGCAGTTGCTTCAATGCATTTAGGGGTGTGGTCCTGGTCAAGACAATCTCCTGAACTCCAAACTGAATGTCAGAATGGGAAAGAAAGGTGATTTAAGCAATTTTGAGCGTGGCATGGTTGTTGGTGCCAGACGGGCCGGTCTGAGTATTTCACAATCTGCTCAGTTACTGGGATTTTCACGCACAACCATTTCTAGGGTTTACAAAGAATGGTGTGAAAAGGGAAAAACATCCAGTATGCGGCAGTCCTGTGGGCGAAAATGCCTTGTTGATGCTAGAGGTCAGAGGAGAATGGGCCGACTGATTCAAGCTGATAGAAGAGCAACTTTGACTGAAATAACCACTCGTTACAACCGAGGTATGCAGCAAAGCATTTGTGAAGCCACAACACGCACAACCTTGAGGCGGATGGGCTACAACAGCAGAAGACCCCACCGGGTACCACTCATCTCCACTACAAATAGGAAAAAGAGGCTACAATTTGCACGAGCTCACCAAAATTGGACAGTTGAAGACTGGAAAAATGTTGCCTGGTCTGATGAGTCTCAATTTCTGTTGAGACATTCAGATGGTAGAGTCAGAATTTGGCGTGAACAGAATGAGAACATGGATCCATCATGCCTTGTTACCACTGTGCAGGCTGGTGGTGGTGGTGTAATGGTGTGGGGGATGTTTTCTTGGCACACTTTAGGCCCATTAGTGCCAATTGGGCATCGTTTAAATGCCACGGCTTACCTGAGCATTGTTTCTGACCATGTCCATCCCTTTATGACCACCATGTCCCCATCCTCTGATGGCTACTTCCAGCAGGATAATGCACCATGTCACAAAGCTCGAATCATTTCAAATTGGTTTCTTGAACATGACAATGAGTTCACTGTACTAAAATGCCCCCCACAGTCATCAGATCTCAACCCAATAGAGCATCTTTGGGATGTGGTGGAACGGGAGATTCGTGCCCTGGATGTGCATCCCACAAATCTCCATCAACTGCAAGATGCTATCCTATCAATATGGGCCAACATTTCTAAAGAATGCTTTCAGCACCTTGTTGAATCAATGCCACGTAGAATTAAGGCAGTTCTGAAGGCGAAAGGGGGTCAAACACAGTATTAGTATGGTGTTCCTAATAATCCTTCAGGTGAGTGTATATAAATGTTTATTTTTTTTCTTTCTTCAGAAAGCTCGCTAGCGCTCTATCTATCTCATCCATCCATCAGTCCGTCCATATATATATATATATATATATATATATGTATGTGTATATATATATATATATATATATATATATACACACACACACACACACACACACACACACACACACACACACACACACACACACACACACACACACACACATATATATATATATTAGGGCTGCAACGACGCGTCGACGTCGTCGATGACGTCGACTACGAAAATACGTCGACGTGCGTGAAATGCGTCGACGCGTCGGCGGCACATTATTTACGTTCTAGAATGGAACAGAAGATCTAGAATAATGGCGGCTTCTGCTCCCGGGCATAGTGAAAATGATCATTTATCATATAAAGCCAGACCGCGACATTCAAAAGTGTGGGAGTACTTTAAACAGAAGCCGAATAAAACTGTGCTTTTTTCACTCTGTAACGCCGGTTTCACACTGCGCGCGGTGGCAGAGCAGGAGCTGTGCGCGTGGAGAGCGGGAGCTTTCACACTGCAGTCAGTGTTGCCAAGTCCGCTTTTTTCCGCGGAATTGGGCTACTTCTACACCAGGGATGGGCAACTCCAGTCCTCGAGGGCCACTGTCCTGCAAAGTTTAGCTCCAACCCTGATAAAACTCACCTGCCTGTAGCCTTCTAGTAATCCTGAAGACATTGATTAGCTGGTTCAGGTGTGTTTGATTAGGGTTGGAGCTAAACTCTGCAGGACAGTGGCCCTCGAGGACTGGAGTTGCCCATCCCTGTTCTACACTGTTGCCGCGGGCTGTGTCTCATGTCCGCGGGTTGAAGCAAAAAAAACACACATATTTAACCCCCCGAACGCGATGTTTACCAGAGAACCTCCCCGAAACGCGATTGGGCTTGTTTTGGGATAGTTTTGAGTAACGAATGGGTGGGTTTTGTTGTGTAAGCCTGGCAACCCTGCTGCCAGTGTTCTCTCGCGCAGCTGAACGCGCCACGCGTGTATTGCAACAGACGGTCACATTTTCCGGGGTTCTTCTCCGACCCCAGTACGTCTCGTGCTTTTATTTATTATGGGCTGCATATATCTCCTGTTAATGCGTCCTGGTTCCGCTCTGTCCCAAACACATATGCATAATAACTTGCTGTATATAGGTAGTTTACATGATTAAAGTAACATTACAGTTAAGATATGCCTCTAGCTTTAATCATTTAAATGTGTCTTTGAAGTTTGGGCAAAAACTTCTGGCAGCTTTAGTCGTTGTTTATGCACATGTATCTTCAAAATAGACGACTAGTTATACATTAACACTATGCTGAAAGCTCCTGTATGTGAACCTTTTGCAGATAAATACAAGTGCATTTTCGTTTACTACTGACACAAATCAACACACTACTATAGTAAACAACTTTTCCTAATTTGGCCTACTCTGTATACATTTTATGATGAATAGTATCATTATATATTATGTTTAAAAAGCTTCTTGTGTTCATATATTTCATTATAAAATGGCATACTATGTACACTACCCTTCCTGAAATACAATTAATATTGTCATCATTCATTGATTTCATGTTAAAATAATATACAAATTCACTACCCTCTTTGAAATACAATAATCAGTAAAAAAGAATAATAAGATTAATCAGGAAAAATAATCGTTAGATTAGTCGACTAATCGAAAAAATAATCGTTAGATTAGTCGACAGAAAAAATAATCGTTAGTTGCAGCTCTAATATATATGTATATGTATATGTGTGTAGTACATTTGAGTAATAAATTACTACAATAAAATAACTGTAGTTACTTATTACTACAATAAAAAGGTCAAAGGAAATAAACTGTAACAGTCTTTTGAACCTGTCTCTTGTACCAAAGTCTAGATCTATAAAACAATCTGATGTTTCTGTTTAAATGCTCTGGAATATCACATCCCGTAATCCTATAATCAGAAGAGGTTTCATACCTCAGCAGGAGAAGTGCGAGTGAGATTTTCCAGACAGCCGAAGAAAACCTGGGCAGCATTTGTAGCGAGTGCACTCAAAATCACTACAGTTGGAGGTTGAGGATAACCACAGGTTTTATTTTCCTATTGACTTTCAATCAAACCGAGGTCAAAACGCAAGCAGTGGTGCACTATAGCAGGAGGACAAGTGCAGGACAATCCAGACATGATGCTCAAGGTCACAGGTTTCTTCTATACGAGCGTCTCTTGAGTAGCATGATGGATGTTTTCACAAACGCATTTGCTCACGATACAATGAGTTCAAAGGCGTGCTGGAAAGTAACCCAACATGTCATTCATGCAGAGATGTATAAAGTACTAGAGACCCATACTTGAGTAAAAGTACAAGTACTCTATCAAAAAAGTGACTTGAGTAGAAGTTGAAGTGTTCTTTAAGCAAAACACTAGAAAGTAGAAGTACTAAAGTATTCAACATTTTTTGTACTTAAGTATTGCAAGTAGTTTATTTTGAAATGTACTACTCAAGTACTGAAAGTAAAAGTACAAGTATTGTGTTATGAAGTTATTAAAGAAAACAGTCAAAAGTTTGAACATCATATTGTTTATATTATTTCAAATGGTTAGGACACTCACAATTAATTTGGCTGAAGCAGCAGTACAAGGACAGGAATGTACAAGAACAACTTAAAACACTGAGCTTAACTCTTTGTAAACAAAAACAGATCAAATATGTCCCTTCCCCCTTTAAAGCATCCCTCTCTTCTCTTCCCTGCTTGTGACTTTTTTCTCCACAGCTAATTGGGTATTTATCAGCATGTAACGGCGATCTCTGGAAGCTTTGTTTATGTCAGGGAGTTCCTGGAATGGCTCTTCTTCATGTGTTCCATACATATGTGCATAGCTGCCAGTATGGACTGAAAATACAGTAGGCTACATCAGAGTATCCAGCGCTCATAATGATTACATCGGTCCATTTTGGATATAATTTCAATAAATATTATTCCTCTCTATAGAAATCTGACGTAAACCTATATGAAATCTATCAATATTTGCACATTTTTGAGCTAAAAGCCCTGAGGGACGTTGTTTGGTCAAGCGCTGTCATGACGACCGCACAGGAGTTTTTTTCTGAATGGGAGCGGCGACGCTCATAATTCATATTAAAGGTATCGACTATTTTTTCTATTACATAACGTTAACTCCTGACACAAATAAATACATAACTGTCCCTATAAGTTTCTCAGAATAAAAAAAAGTGCTCAAATACTGCAACTTGAGCCTTATATTATTTTAATAATGTATAGTTTGTCAAGGTAATAACATCTAATAGTAACTTTAAACCAGTGGCGGATCTAGAACATTTTACATGGGGTGGCAAGAGGTCTTGGCAGGGTGGCAGGGGTAGACGGTACATGGAAATCAATATGTGAAAACCTCTGGTTATCCTTGTATTACATTACACTGTAGGGCCATGTAGCTAATAAGTAGCCTATATAACAAATATAAAATCAGAAAGATTTAATCACATGCACACACCAGTTATGTTTAGACTACTTAATCCTATTGTATTTGTTATTTCCCCAGTTGGTTTCATTGCTGTGATATCTGAGAGGAATTGGATTTAATAGGACTGCTTAGCTAAATCAAATGTAAAAAAATAATAATAATTGCATCACAATAAGTGTATTGTGATTGTCACTAACATTTTTAGTAACAACTGAATTATATTAGGTTTAGTGACAACATGTTACAGTGTTTACATGGTACAATTTCTGGTAAGCTACGTTTTTTTGTTATTTCAATTCAATTAAATTATCGTGATTTGATTTAATATTGACTCATTTGGATAAATATTAGGCACACAAGATGTACCTAATCTCAAGAAAAAACAACTCACCTAATGCTGTAAACATAGAGAGAGCCCTATCAGCTGGCAGTGTTATTTAAGGTTAAAAATAACTTGAATTACATACAATGCGTTTTTTTATTATATTAACAACTTTATTTAATGATATAAATACAAATATAATAAATATGTAATATGGTACATTACACATATTTAGCAAAATACTCTCGATAGCTCTTTTTTTCTAGCCAACTAATGTGCTATAGCCTATTATGGGCATTAAATGGCTTTCCTGAGGAAAATGTTATGTGACATAATTGTTCTCCAGTTGTTTTATTGACCCCTTTGTTAGATTGATTGGTCGATATTTTGTATGAGGAATATACATTTAGGTAAGTTGTAGGCTACTGTTTCTTTCAACATTGTTCATTCGTGTTTATTTAGCCTAGCTAGAGATGATCGGTCCACGTGCAGCTAGGGATCTGTCACATAACATTTACAAGCGCCAAAACGGCATTTATTGTTTGAATTTCGTAATAAAAGTGACAGAATCTGAGAGCTGAGATTTTTTTTATATCATAAGTAACCTGCTCTGTCTAGTCTGTCGGTCTCCGTGTCCTCTTTGCTTCGCGATTTTTCTGTGCGTGAGAAAATGTATGTGGCGTGAGAGCGTGAAAAGTGTCAATTGCATGTGTCTCACGGTGAATGCGTGAGATTTGGCAGTTATGGATACAATATTTTTATATGTTCTTGTCTTTACTAAAATCAAAATTAGGCTAATCAAAGGGAAGAGTGCTCTTACGATTCACAACCGCTGATTTTGGCTAACGTAATAGACTCGCTGTTTTTGCTGATGCTGAATCGTCTTTAGCATACAATACATTCATTACAAATGTAATTTCAAGTTAAACGTGTGTTTAAACTACACCTGGGGAAACTCACTTCACCTTCAGGGGCTCTGGGGCAGCTCAGTCTCTCCAGTCGATTTGTAGGGCGACCGCACCGCAGCAGACTCGCTGTGTGTGAGCCAGACTGAAGCGAAGCGAACGCCGCTGCGGCCGCTCTGCACGTTTGAATCAGGGACGTAGCTAAGTATTAGAGGTGCGGGGGGAGGGGTATTTTATGCATTTTAATTTTAATACATTTAAAAAAAAAATTAAATGGTTTACTTTTGGTAAATGTATTGGACATACTGGCGGGTTGTTTTTACAAGTACAGTTTTTGGATTATCAAAGTTAGGGGGGCAGCTGGGGGGGCAAGGCTCTAGTGTGGGGGGGCACCTGACCCCCCTTGCCCCCCTGTAGATCCGCCCCTGCTTTAAACTATTTAAACAAAGAACGATTCAGTGCGTCGGTGTCCTCATGACGCAGTTACGCACTTCATTCTATATATTAATTGTTTTTCACTCCGACACATCAAAAGACTGTTCTCCTTCCTCACCCTCACGATCACTCAAAGTTGAAGGTGGTGTTTCTGGTTCTTCCATCTCGAAACGAATTAACAAAGTTCAAGTGTTCTCAACGGAGGAGGCAGGCAGCAGAGCGAAAGGCAGAACGGGAGCATGCACGGTCTTCTTGATCGCTTGATTCGCTGGGCCAGCTTCATCAAACCTGGCCATCTACCGCTCTGGCAGTGATAATGTGGGTTTGGAATGATTCGTAACATTTTTATAATTGTAACGAGTAACGATGAAGCACATAAAAAATGTATCGGAGTAAAAGAATTAAAGTCATCGAAAATATGTACTTAAGTAAAAGTGGAAGTAGGAGAAAAAAATAATACTCTAGTAAAGTACAGATACAGCATTTTAGTACTTAAGTACAGTAGTGAAGTAGTTCTACTTCGTTACTATACATCTCTGCATTCATGACAAAAGAGCAGATCCATGGCATTATCCTGATCTGCTTGAGAGAGCAGAGGAGAAGAAACTGCTCACCAAAACTTCTGAAAGTGTGTCAAATTAACATTATAATTAAAGTCCCTTACAAAAAATATGTACCACACCATGGTGGTTCTATTACAGTTCTATTACAGTTAGGGGTGTGTGATTATACAGTGAGGAAAATAAGTATTTGAACACCCTGCTATTTTGCAAGTTCTCCCACTTAGAAATCATGGAGGGGTCTGAAATTGTCATCGTAGGTGCATGTCCACTGTGAGACATAATCTAAAAAACAAAATCCAGAAATCACAATGTATGATATTTTTTAACTGTTTATTTGCATGATACAGCTGCAAATAAGTATTTGAACACCTGAGAAAATCAATGTTAATATTTGGTACAGTAGCCTTTGTTTGCAATTACAGAGGTCAAACGTTTCCTGTAGTTTTTCACCAGGTTTGCACACACTGCAGGAGGGATTTTGGCCCACTCCTCCACACAGATCTTCTCTAGATCAGTCAGGTTTCTGGCCTGTCGCTGAGAAACACGGAGTTTGAGCTCCCTCCAAAGATTCTCTATTGGGTTTAGATCTGGAGACTGGCTAGGCCACGCCAGAACCTTGATATGCTTCTTACAGAGCCACTCCTTGGTTATCCTGGCTGTGTGCTTCAGGTCATTGTCATGTTGGAAGACCCAGCCTCGACCCATCTTCAATGCTCTAACTGAGGGAAGGAGGTTGTTCCCCAAAATCTCGCAATACATGGCCCCGGTCATCCTCTCCTTAATACAGTGCAGTCGCCCTGTCCCATGTGCAGAAAAACACCCCCAAAGCATGATGCTACCACCCCCATGCTTCACAGTAGGGATGGTGTTCTTGGGATGGTACTCATCATTCTTCTTCCACCAAACACGTTTAGTGGAATTATGACTAAAAAGTTCTATTTTGGTCTCATCTGACCACATGACTTTCTCCCATGACTCCTCTGGATCATCCAAATGGTCATTGGCAAACTTAAGACGGGCCTTGACATGTGCTGGTTTAAGCAGGGGAACCTTCCGTGCCATGCATGATTTCAAACCATGACGTCTTAGTGTATAACCAACAGTAACCTTGGAAACGGTGGTCCCAGCTCTTTTCAGGTCATTGACCAGCTCCTCCCGTGTAGTTCTGGGCTGATTTCTCACCTTTCTTAGGATCATTGAGACCCCACGAGGTGAGATCTTGCATGGAGCCCCAGTCCGAGGGAGATTGACAGTCATGTTTAGCTTCTTCCATTTTCTAATGATTGCTCCAACAGTGGACCTTTGCTTGGCAATTTCCCTGTAGCCCTTTCCAGCCTTGTGGAGGTGTACAATTTTGTCTCTAGTGTCTTTGGACAGCTCTTTGGTCTTGGCCATGTTAGTAGTTGGATTCTTACTGATTGTATGGGGTGAACAGGTGTCTTTATGCAGCTAACGACCTCAAACAGGTGCATCTAATTTAGGATAATAAATGGAGTGGAGGTGGACATTTTAAAGGCAGACTAACAGGTCTTTGAGGGTCGGAGTTCTAGCTGATAGACAGGTGTTCAAATACTTATTTGCAGCTGTATCATACAAATAAATAGTTAAAAATCATATATTGTGATTTCTGGATTTTTTTTTTTAGATTATGTCTCTCACAGTGGACATGAACCTACGATGACAATTTCAGACCCCTCCATGATTTCTAAGTGGGAGAACTTGCAAAATAGCAGGGTGTTCAAATACTTATTTTCCTCACTGTATATTAGGATTGTTAATTGATCAATGATCAATTAATTGTTGATTAATACATTTAATCGATAAAACGCATCGATCATCGATTTAAGCAGGGTTATGCACGTGTGTGCTGATCAACCGCGAAACAGACTCCGGAGTTATGTATGAGACCATTTTACAGCTGGAGTTACACCTTCTTCATGACTATAAGTTTGCGTGTGTTTATTTTTTGTAGGTCTATCTATATCTGTTTTATCTCATATATGATGCATTTGGTTAAGAATGAACTCTGTAGTAAAGCGCCGGTGTTCAGCTTCAGCGCATGCAGCTCAAACAGCAATGCACAACTAATAATGACTATGATTGGGAGTTTGGGACTGTCATATTACTAACATTATAAAGAAAGCAATATTGTAATAAAACATTGTGAATTATTTTTGTTTATTTTCATCGCTTTTCTCCAGGAAGAGCGTGTCCACAACATGAGTCACCCATTCTGAATAGCACATAACTTATTTCAAGTTCACTTGTACATTCGCGTCATTTTGTGCAGATGTAATTTGTAACATTATGTTTGTTTTGTAGATATCTGATTAATCTCATATAGGATGCGTTTATTTTCGAAATTTTGACGAAAACTTGACGATACTTTGACATTTTGTTCTACAATGTAATTTACACCCACCCATAGTGAAAACATGAATTTTGAATATTGTGTCTTGTTCGATCCCAGAAGGAAACTCAAGATTACAATTGAGTAGTTTCAGGGAGTTCAGAAACATTGTTTACTGATATAGAGAATAACTGCATTTGGAGTGACTTTTTAACATTGCAGACCTTTTTCGTGGTCAAACAGCAACATTACACACTTAAGAAAGTAGAAAATTTAGAAAAGCATAATGGGTTCTCTTTTTTAAAGCTCTTTATATTTGTGGATCTTAATAATTTATTTTGGAAATACAAAATAATTATATCCCAATACACAACGGCAAACATCCTGATTAGGGCTGCACAATATATCGAAATGATTGAAATATCGCAAATGTACATATCGCGATATGCATATTGCAACGGCACGCAATATCTGAATGATTTTAATTGGCTACTTCAACATTGTGAAAAGTGTACGTTTTAGGTCGACGCAAATAGCAGATAATAGACTGGGCACACGACTGTTACTTATGTCACTTGTTTGACGTTAAAAAGAGTTTTTAAACTAAATAACTTGTGAAAAACAACTCCTTGCAGTCTCGTGCTGTCTGACACACACACTGAAACGTGTGCACAAGCCGCCTCTCTGAAAGCATGTGATCCCTTCAGTTCTGTTTCGTGTCTTGTTAAACATTCAAACTGTCAAATACACACAAAATGATGGCTGTCTTGATGAGTGTTCATGTAAACGCAGTTGGTTATGCTTTAAGTGAACAATATCAGTTGGGGAAAGAAACCGAATGCGCGTCAATAGGATCTGTGCATTAGGTCTTAAAGTGACAGCCTGCTAATACAGTAAACCTGCCGCTGTCTGTCAAACAACAAAAGAACAAGTGAAAATCACTCAGTGCTCTTGGCTGAATAACCTTTGTAGCTTTATGATGCATCAGTGTATATTTAATTCATGTGAAGTCTACCGTTTTTAGTTCTTATTTTTATAATAAATTAAAATAACTAAAATAATCGTCCACCCCTAGTTCAGGTGTATTTGTTTAACTGGATGTTCTTGATGTTAAGTTTTAGGTTGATATAACTATATATTACCAAGTCAAGCAAAGAGTTTTTGGTATTTAAATATTGGCATTACATTTTTTGTTTGTTTACACTGATGTTAAAATTATACCAGATTTGTGACATTAATTTTTGGTAAAACACTGCTGGTCACTTTCAGAAGTTGTAGCGATGCTTTCTTTTCCCAGAAAGAATGTGAAACACATAAATGGCATCATTCTCAGTTTTTAAATAATTTTTTAAATATCATTTAAATAGATTTTACACACTTAAAGCAATATCGTATCGCATATCGCATTATTTAACAAGGTATTGCATATTGCATATTGCATTTTTCTTCAATATCGCACAGCCCTAATCCTGATGGCATCATTACTATCATACATCTAGAACATTCCTCTAGTGTGATTTTGGAATTAAGCTAGAAGGCAGCGTTGGTCTGTCCGGGGCAGCAATCACAGGACGAGAGCCTCTTTTGCTTGTTTGTTTAAGGTTTTACTCTATTACAGCCGAAAACCCTCAAGTCTAATGGCATCTCTGTAATTTCAGTCTCTGCTGCCCCGGACTGTGGAGAAATTAAAGCCTCCCTTGAATCCACAAAGTCATAGAGCCTACAAGATTTATTTCCTTTTTAATCAGTGGTTACAACAAATGAAGGGCTTCCCAAATAATTCACACCGTTGTCGTGTGTTGTGACAAATAGGATTATACACTATGATGGTGATACTAATGATTTTCTGCCTGGAAAGGTCACTGTCTCGTATTAGTGCTATGAATGTATGAATATGCCATATCAAATTAAAAGCATGGTAGCTCACCGACAAAATCCTTTCCTGTCATGCATTTCAGGGGATGAAGTTGAGTTTTTCCGTCTTGACCTAATCTTACACAGGTACACCGCTGGCACAGTTAGCGTGTGTGTGGGAAGAGGGTTGTGTATCTGCTTCAGTGCTTGAGTAATTAATTCCTGCTGTAAGCTGTAGCTCTGAGGAACTGATAATTATTCAGCCTGTTTGTGGCTCGTTGTGCCTGAGCAGGTTTCTCATTTCCAGGATTAGTGGCTATTGGCTCCTTTTCCCCCATTTTCCTTCTTATTTTGCTGTGACAGCTCTGATTTGGTCTATTGCAAGCTTTTATCCGTAGACCCTGGCTAATATAAGGCTGGTCTCAAAATAACAGAATAAAAAATGTTCATTATTTATATATATATATTATATAGGCTACACAGTACTCTACAAAAGTTTGGTGTTTTTAGCGAAATGGACACTTTTATTCAACAAAGATGCATTAAATTGATCATAATTGACAATAAAGAGTAAAAACATTTAAAATGTTAAAAAAAGATTTGTTTAATGCCAGTCTTTTGAACCTATTCATCAAAGAATCCATACATTTATATTATTTATATTGATAATACAAGCGCTTTGAGTACCCAGAAAAGTGCCTTATAAATGTAACAAATTATTATTATTATAATAAAGCAAGAAAGATTTGTGAAGGATCATGTGACACTAAAGACTGGAGTAATGATGCTGAAAATGCAGCTTTGCCATCACAGGAATAAATTACATTTTAAAATACATTAAAATTATTATATTTTTTTAATCAAACTAATCCAGCCTTGTTGAGCAAATATAAGAGTCTACTTTTAAAGACAATAAAAAATCGTACTTATCCCAAACTTCTAAACGGTAGTGTGTATGAGCTTCACGATAAATCGTTAAAAGATAGCAATCTTACATTTACATTATTTATCCAAAATGACTTGCATCTGAGGAATACAGGAAGCAATCTTTCATGAGGTGAAAAAACACAAAAAGTTTTGGACATTACCCAGAGCAGCACAAGCTAGAATAGGGAGGAAAAAGAGGAAAATAGCTGTCTTTTGAATGTAAATTTTTACATTAATTTACATCTTGATTTAAACACCATGCAACGTTCAAATCTGTGCTGCCGTTGAGCCAGAGAGAGCAGCTATCATGTATAGATTTGAAACAAACGTTGTATCATTATTTGTGTGTGACAATAATTAAAATTATTACAAGGATAAAGTACTGGGATAAAAGTTTATAGTTCGGATATAAACACTGATGTCTACGTCAGTAACGTAAGCTGATAGCAGATTAATGCAGTTATTAGAAAGAGAGGGTGGGTGAGTGAGTGGATGAGTGGGTGAGTGGGTGGATGAGTGTATGGGTGAGTGGGTGGGTGGGTGAGTGAGTGGGTGAGTGAGTGGGTGAGTGAGTGGATGAGTGAGTGAGTGGGTGAGTGGATGGGTGAGTGAGTGAGTGGATGGGTGAGTGAGTGAGTGGATGGGTGAGTGAGTGGATGGGTGAGTGAGTGAGTGGATGGGTGAGTGAGTGGGTGGGTGAGTGTGTGGGTGGGTGAGTGTGTTGATGGGTGAGTGTGTGGATGGGTGAGTGTGTGAGTGGGTGAGTGAGTGAGTGAGTGGGTGGGTGGGTGAGTGAGTGGGTGAGTGAGTGAGTGAGTGGGTGGGTGAGGGGGTGAGTGGGTGGGTGATTGAGTAAGTGAGTGGATGGGTGAGTGGGTGGGTGGGTGAGTGAGTGGGTGGGTGAGTGGATGGGTGAGTGAGTGAGTGAGTGGATGGGTGGGTGGGTGAGTGTGTGGGTGGGTGAGTGTGTGGATGGGTGAGTGAGTGGGTGGGTGAGTGTGTGGATGGGTGAGTGTGTGGGTGGGTGAGTGTGTGAGTGGATGAGTGGGTGGGTGAGGGGGTGAGTGAGTGTGTGTGTGGGTGGGTGAGTGGGTGGGTGAGTGTGTGGGTGGGGGTGGGTGAGTGAGTGAGTGAGTGGGTGGATGGGTGAGTGAGTGGGTGGGTGGGTGAGTGTGTGGGTGGGTGAGTTTGTGGATGGGTGAGTGAGTGGGTGGGTGAGTGTGTGAGTGAGTGGATGGGTGAGTGGGTGGATGGGTGAGTGAGTGGGTGGGTGAGTGGATGAGTGGGTGAGTGGGTGGGTGAGTTGATGGGTGAGTGAGTGAGTGAGTGAGTGAGTGGATGGGTGAGTGTGTGTGTGGGTGAGTGTGTGTGTGGGTGAGTGTGTGTGTGGGTGAGTGTGTGTGTGGGTGAGTGTGTGAGTGTGTGGGTGGGTGAGTGAGTGGGTGGGTCAGTGGATGGGTGAGTGGGTGGATGGGTGAGTGTGTGTGTGGGTGAGTGTGTGAGTGTGTGGGTGGGTGAGTGAGTGGGTTATTAGCGGCGTTATTAGATTGCTTTTGAGAAATGTCATGTAGATTTTTTACTGAACTATTTTACTGATAAAATCGCCAGAGCAGCGCTGACAACACATTTCTGTGTGAGTGTGTGGCTGTACTGTATCATGTGTGTGCGTTTGAGTGATAGAGAGAGCGTGAGAAGGAGAATGCTTTCTGGTTGTGTACACTTTCTAATAAAGCATAATTTTGTCGCAAAAAACATGAAAATAATTCTTAGTTTTTATCCTATTTTTTACTATATTTATTTGCTTGGTCAGTGTCGTTGTGGGTTTTGGTGCTTTTGCTGTTGTCGGCTGTAAGGACCTTTTGAAATAACTGAATTAATTTGGCGAAGTGATATTGAACTGTAATGCGGTAAAGACCTGCCTGGAACTACTTGAGCCGTGTGTTAATTTAATTGAAAATAATTGCACACCTTAGAATGTTCGTTAACCAATAAGATTCATATAAAATTGAATAAATCACCTTTTGAAAGCATCTTGACGCTTCAAACAAAGATTGTAGCATTACATAATTTCGCTTGCAGGTGGTGACCACTGACTAGTGTAAACAAATGTATTTGTCATTTAAATCATTTATTCAAGAGATTCATTCAAAAACATCCAGTAATGGCCTGTCCCAAATTGTATCCTAAACACTTGCAGTCTTTCTACATGTCCACACTTTCGTGACGTAACGGGACCTTTGACTGTCGGGAAGAAGTCAGCTGCAGAGCTCGTAAAAGTGCGCACCGAGGGCACATATCGACTGCCAAGAGGGCGCTCACAAACACCTGTGACTTAAAATGACAAATGGGACACCCTACGGTCTGAACACGCGCACACAGCAGCCATTGTAAGTCCACAAGTGCATATGAAGTGTGCCATTTGGGACAGGGCCAATGATACAAAGTTTTTATGAGCGAGTCATTGAATCATTCATTCAAACTGATTTAATTTAAAAAAATGTATTCAAATTAATTACTTTTTATTATTTTATTTTTTTATGAACTGCAGCACAGCAATTAACATTGTGTCAGAACCTCTAGTAAATTACATGTTATTTGTTTAGTTGGCTGTTCGAAATTGTGGGAGAATCGTGATCTTTATATTAATTAAACAATTAAATTGTGATTTTCTCAATTTTTCCAGAATCATGCATCTCAAATATTAAGTGTCAATGGGTTGGGTACTGAACTCGGTAGTTTTAAGGACACCGACCAAATTACGTTGGTACTACCGAGTAGGCTACTGATTCACATTAAATCAATTGGTACCAAATTTCGGTACCTGAGAACGCATATTGTGATATAGACTAGTGTCTGTGAATATTAAACCGTAAAAAGACAATTTAAATACAAAGCATGTGTGTCTCTGTGCGAATGAATGCGTAGACGCATGGTTTACAGTCTATGTGTTTACCTCACACGCACTCACTCAGAATCGCGCGTGACGGGCATGTTTCCATCTCATATGAGGACATGAATGCACGAACATCATCTCCAGAGCCACTGTCAATTCATGAGCATTTTATCTTTTCATTTGAGAAAAACGACCGTCATATCTCAAATTCACGGCAACCCGTCAAAATAAAAGTTCAGCTAACTTGACAAATAAATTATTAAATTATTAGTACAGTAGAATTTAGATACGTCTCAATGTAATAATAATACTAACACTAATGTAATAATAATAAATTATCAACTTTATTTTTAAAGTTTTTTATTTTATTTATAAATTAAAAATGTTCTTCGTTTTAATTTTAACCATATAAAGCTCAGTTGTGCAGCACTTTGACAAAAAAAAGTTTAATTAAATTTAAGATAAGATAAATTAAAGTAATGTCTTATGTCTTCATTTGATTACCAGAAAATACATAACACATCATTTGTGGGAAATCTTTTCATAGAAATGAAATTAATAAGAAAAAATAATAATATGGTTGTTTTTATTAATTAAATTAAGTACCTAGTAGCCTACTATATTTACTAGTAAATATTACAGTAATCAAACACCACAGACAATGGCAGAAACCGACCAGGGCAGCTGTGGCATAATGACAATAACACTTTTATAAATGACTTATAGGTTATTTATGTAAACATCCCAAAAGTACCAAAAAAGGTACCGTTGGGTACCGATACTGGTTAAAATGTGAACGGTACCCAACCTTAAGTGTCATGCACAAACATTTGACATTTTAATATTTCAAATGCTTGACTTTGACTTAAATGTGCACTTGTGCTAGGCTGTCAACCCAATCTCACAGCAATTTGTACATTTACGAGGTGGCTAATTCATAAGAATTTGTATGACCTCATTTGTACGATTTTGCTAACCGTACATATTTTACAAGTTGGCCAATTCGTATGAATTCGTACGAATTACCTACCCCTAACCCCGCCCCTAAACCTACCCGGCCATCACTGGGGTTTAGACAAATCATAAAAATTTGTACGAGTGAGGTCGTACAGATTCGTTCGAATTGGCCACCTCGTAAAATACGTTCGAATTGGCCTTGAGATAGTGTTGGATAAGTGGACAAATAAGTACAGATGTGTCTGTTGGACAGAAAAAAATGCAGTAGTTTTTCTTCCCTATTGGGACATATCCAAGTGAAACGGAAGAAAATGTAGTATTCATGCTTTTAAATAATAATAAATAAATAAACGTTGTTGATCAAAGTTCCTTTACGCTACAAGAATATACTTTGTGGTATGATCCTCATATAGGCCTACTCATTCTTTTCTTACATTTCCCCCTTTTTTTCTTCCTGATGAATAGACTAGTGAAGAAAGTGGGATTTATAGAGGTGCTGTCTGACAGTCTTTGATGAGCTATGAGGATTGTGTGTGTCCTTTGAGGGTAAACACTCTAATTGGTCAGTGGGTGAGTGCTTATATCTGTTCTGTTAGTGTTTGTCTCTCTCTTCCTCCTCCTCCTCTTCCTCTTGTGTTGACTTCTGCTCTGGTTCTGGTCCGGACGCTCTTTCTGCCTAATTATAGCTCTCGGTGTGTGACTGGAAACAGGCAAAGAGTCATTCCAGGATAGTTTTGTGTGTGGACATGGAAAATGAAAATGAATCCTTGCAGCGCTCATGTTAGATAATTGGCTGATTATGTTAGTATGCCATATTTATGTGGAATTATTGTCAATTTTTGAAATTAAGAAACCTTGCTTTGTGTTTGGCTGCATACAGAAATCCTATTAGGCATTAGCCATATAGGGATAATCTGATTTTTGACTCCCTGCAGATACCGCTGTGATTCCGTTCCTCTGCTGGTTTTGATCTAAAGAGATCCGCCTCAGGATATTTGTCTGTTGTTAATGAAAACTAAAATGTGTGCATAAGGACTGTTGACCGGCTGATTCTGAGCTCTAAATGAGAGGAGTGTCATTTTTAGCTGAAGTCAGAGCGTCTGGCCACTGGAGCGCAGTGTTTCTCTATGACAATAAGCTTTCAAATCCTATGCTAAACCTTAAGGAATATGCTTTTGTTTGGTTTTTGTTCCTGTTGTTTTTTTTTTTTTGGTTACACGATTTGTAACTATTGCACCATACTGTGAAAAGTATATGATTATCAAAGCAGGAGGGCAGTGCAAAGCCATACCAAATAATAAAAAAGTGACTTATTGACGGTTGCAGTTGTCATTAGCTGTACAATAGCTCCTGCTTCTGTGTACAGTTTATGTAGTTTTATTTTATAGTTTGATTAATATTTTGAATAAATTTTTTTAATTAGAATTTATTTTTATATTTTAGTTTCCAATGTGCAGGTAGGTTTCTTCAAACGTCTTGGAGACTTAACCACAGTTCTTCTGGATTTGGTCAGTTTTTTCAGTTTCTTTATGTAAGCACAGACTTGATGATGGTGAGATCAGATCTCCGTCATGCCGGCTGTTGTCAAGACTTCTTGTCAAATCTCACTGGATTCTCAAAATTAATGGCAAAGGGAATGTTTTCCTACTGAAACACTACAACAAAAGATCTGAATAATTGGCTTTGGGTGAAAATACTAATGTCCCTAAGACTTTTGCACAGTACTATATGTGTGTGTGTGTGTGTGTGTATGTGTATATGTATGTATGTATGTATATGTGTGTATATATATACATACATACATACATACCTACCTACCTAAAGGATTATTAGGAACACCTATTCAATTTATCATTAATGCAATTATCTAATCAACCAATCACATGGCAGTTGCTTCAATGCATTTAGGGGTGTGGTCCTGGTCAAGACAATCTCCTGAACTCCAAACTGAATGTCAGAATGGGAAAGAAAGGTGATTTAAGCAATTTTGAGCGTGGCACGGTTGTTGGTGCCAGACGGGCCGCTCTGAGTATTTCTGAGTATCTGCTCAGTTACTGGGATTTTCACGCACAACAATTTCTAGGGTTTACACAAAATGGTGTGAAAAGGGAAAAACATCCAGTATGCGGCAGTCCTGTGGGCGAAAACGCCTTGTTGATGCTAGAGGTCAGAGGAGAATGGGCCGACTGATTCAAGCTGATAGAAGAGCAACTTTGACTGAAATAACCACTCGTTACAACCGAGGTATGCAGCAAAGCATTTGTGAAGCCACAACACGCACAACCTTGAGGCGGATGGGCTACAACAGCAGAAGACCCCACCGGGTACCACTCATCTCCACTACAAATAGGAAAAAGAGGCTACAATTTGCATGAGCTCACCAAAATTGTACAGTTGAAGACTGGAAAAATGTAGCCTGGTATGATGAGTCTCGATTTCTGTTGAGACATTCAGATGGTAGAGTCAGAATTTGGCGTAAACCGAATGAGAACATGGATCCATCATGCCTTGTTACCACTGTGCAGGCTGGTGGTTGTGGTGTAATGGTGTGGGGGATGTTTCTTGGCACACTTTAGGCCCCTTAGTGCCAATTGGGCATCGTTTAAATGCCACAGCCTACCTGAGCATTGTTTCTGACCATGTCCATCCCTTTATGACCACCATGTACCCATCCTCTGATGGCTACTTCCAGCAGGATAATGCACCATGTCGCAAAGCTCGAATCATTTCAAATTGGTTTCTTGAACATGACAATGAGTTCACTGTACTAAAATGGCCCCCACAGTCACCAGATCTCAACCCAATAGAGCATCTTTGGGATGTGGTGGAACGGGAGCTTCGTGCCCTGGATGTGCATCCCACAAATCTCCATCAACTGCAAGATGCTATCCTATCAATATGGGCCAACATTTCTAAAGAATGCTTTCAGCACCTTGTTGAATCAATGCCACGTAGAATTAAGGCAGTTCTGAAGACGAAAGGGGGTCAAACACAGTATTAGTATGGTGTTCCTAATAATCCTTTAGGTGAGTGTATGTGTGTATGTGTGTGTATATATATATATATATATGCGTAAGTAAACCTGTAGTTCCCAGCATGCTTTACAAGGGACTGCATTAGTAAATTTAGGGATTATTTTATTTGTTTGTCAGTAAAGGATATATATATAAAATAATCCCTAAATTTACTAATGCAGTCCCTTGTAAAGCATGCTGGGAACTACAGGTCCACTGCCCAGTTATGTCAACGGAAATGAATTATGTAATTTTAACACAAATTAATTAAGTAAACTTCAGTTTTAAATATATTAAGTTGATTGAACACAATTAAATCGAGTTCTGAGAAAAAAGAAAAAAAAATGTTACTTTAGCTCATTTTAATTAACTAAACTGAACAAGAGGCAAAAAATATACTTTTTGAGCCATTAATTTATTGAAAAGTGAAGTAGTTAACAAAATGATCATGGCTGATGTGTTATAATTTAATAATATGAGTGACAATTGAAAATAATTATATCTTAGATAAAAAGCTTTAATAAGACATTAGCGTACGTGCCAGGGATCTAATTGTATCGAATTTTGTAAGCATTATTAGAGGGAAAAGAATCATCTGGAAAAATTAGGACATACTTCTTAGTGAAATTCAGTGAGATTGAAACAGTGGTTATTTGATGACACATTTAAGACATCATATTATCTTTTGACATTTTGTATCTTTATTAAAGGCCTGGCTCTTTCTCTTGTACAGTCCACACATATGGCAGTTATTAAATTTCCAAGCCTTGCCAAATTTGCATAGATATTAATCATGACTTCTATGAATCTGTAGAGCAGTCTCAGCTCTGCAGTATTTTGTATTTTGGTGTAATAGAGTGCTATGTGTTACTGGCCAGTTCTTATCAGTCAGGAAACACTTACTGCCTGTATCTCAGAATCAATACTCTGAGGAATCAGATTGCATGCTTTTATTGCAGATTTGAGTCTGGCCATTAAAAACTCGTATAACTTTCCCAAATACAGGAATAGCAGCACATTCAGCTCAATTCATATTTTATTTTGTATTTTTTTAAATGAGTGTTTATTTTATTTATTTTTTATTATTTTATTTTATTTATCATGATGAGTTCTCTGTCTGTTCAGCTCAGATCACATCTCATATCCTGTCTGCAGTAATGAGGGCAGGTTTACGGCTGCTCCGCTGCTGTAGGACTCTTGTGTTGTGTTGTGACTTACGGCCTGTGCTTTGGTTTTGGACAGCGCCAGACTCTGTGTATTCCATTACGACCAATGACTCTTACCTTCTGAAGCATCAGCATTTTTTGTAGGAGTCCACAGGCCTATGTTAGATACACTTTTTTAAATTTCCAGTTGAAGCAAAGGTTTAGTATTGCTTATTATTTCATCATCTGTTTAACTATTTCTCTCTTTGTTAAACTAACTGTACTTTCCCAAGAAATCTCTCACTAATTATATAAGTTACAGTAAGTAATCTTTTTCACAATTAAAATGCCTCCTACTACATGCATCCAAGGTCAAAAAACACTTTAATTTTCTCATAATATACATTGATTGCTGCATCACTGCTTTTCTCACAGTGTCTGAACCCGTTCGATCAAGGATACGGTCTCTCTAAACCCCTCTTTTCAAAGAACCTACGCTTCTCTGATTGGTCAGATGGCCCAGTCTGTTGTGTTTGGTCTACCATTTACAGCAGTGGTTCCCTTTTTTACTCGAAGGCCCCAGATTATATGAATATATTCAAATTAATTTTAAGTTATCTCACGGCCCACCCGGAGGATCACTGAGGCCGCGGCCCACAGGTTGGGAACCACTGACTTACAGCTTGTGTTGGAAACTAAATGGCCTTTACCATAACTGAATTTCAGCTCTGGAGGCTTCCTCAGCACTTGATACACAGTGATAAGAACAGGAACAATGGCTTCGATTTTACTGTACCAATTAGAGTCCGAGTCCTCATACTTTGGAAACTCATGCAAGGTGAATTTTCTTTCACAGCAAAGAAAACCGTCTTCTCGACAGGTTGACAACATGAACCAAACTCCTCAATAGTGTTTGAGTACGGGTTTAACTAGACATTGTTTGCTGGCAGCAAATGAAGACCCGAGGCTTGAAATTGCGACCATTTTGGCCACATATGCTCCTGAAATTGAATCTGTGTGGTTGAGAGGAGCCATCGCCCGGACCACAGCGAGAGTCTGACCAGGTGCGTGAGCCGGCAACATTGTGCGTCGTGGAGGGAGTTCTTGAGGGAGTGGAGCTTTAGAGCTGGGAAAGAAGCCCCGCCAACCACCCCACCACGGTGGAGGAGATGGTGAGGATCTCTGGTGGATATTTTTCGAGGAACTGCTTGATATTCTTTGGGAGAATTTGAGTGACTTTTAGGTTTCTTGTCACTTCTGTCTTTCCAGCGTTTCCTTCATCTCCAGAATTCTCGCCCAGCCTCCCTCACCCGCCTCCTCAGTTAATCAGTTCCTTAGCCCTACCTTCGCTGCTGTCCTTCAGCCCCTCTTCTCCGCCCACCTGCGGCCCGTCGACACTTCTGCTACGCCCTGGCTCCTCCCTCCCTTGGCCCCAATGAAAACCTTCGGCCACACGGCTTCTCCGTAGACTAGGTAAACACAGCCCGATCTGCTGGCGATTTGATTTTGCCCTGCAGCTCAGGCTGGAAACCTGTACATTTTACATCTGTACATTCATCCTGCTTCCGTTACAAATCTGTGGGGACAATTCACAAACTGGCTTATCCGCGCTATTGGCGGGTTTAACTAGACTGGGTCAACCCAGCCTGATCTGCCGGCGATTTGATTTCAGCCTGCAGCTGTACATCACCCGTATAGTTGGTCTGTTTGGTTGAAGGACTATCCAATTGCGTACAGAGTCATTTTAACTATGCCCAAAGATCACGCCTCTTGTGCAGTAGAAAATACAGAGCAGACTCCCCAGACTAATGTTCAATCTTAAAAGATTGAGCTTGTTCTGGGGATAGCCAGACAAGCTTCTCCGGGCTCCTTCGTCTCTCCGGCTCCGCCTTGGTCAGCCTTCCGGCACCATCTGCCTCATCTGGCTCTGCCTTCCCCCCCTGCTGCTCCTCCGTCCACGGTCCCACCGGCTCAGCCACTGTCCTGCGGTCATCCGTCTCCACCTCGTACACTCATCGCTGCGGCTCTACCTCACTTTCCTTGGCCGCTGGTCTTGCACAGGCTCCTCCAGTGGCTCCATTGTTGGTGGTGGTATCCTCGTCGATTGTCCCCAGGGTGTATTTCATCGAATCTGCAACACCATGGCTCCTCTCGCCTTCAACTCCGCCCTGGGGCCTCGACTTTGCTGGTCCCTGGTGTTACACCTGGCTTCTCCTGCTCCTGGCTCCTCACTGGCTCCTCCCACCATCTACTCCTCCATGGACACACCATGTGTGTTTCCCTTTCCTTTCCACGGCCTCCTCCAGAGCCACCTCCCACCCTCCTCAGATGGACTGTTTACGGCACGAGGACGCGGCTACTGGGAGGGGGAACTACTGTTACATGTATGCTCTGTCTGTTGTTTTCATTGTGTTTTTGGTTAATGTTCCTGTGACCTAGTTTTCCCCAGTCTGTCTAATTAGTCATGTCTTTCACCTGTGCCTTGTTATTTACCTCATTTACTCTGACGAAGACGGACAAACACTGAGGGAGAACTGAAGACTTGGGGTGCTTTCACACCTGCCTCATTTAGTTCGGTTGAATCGTACTAGAGTTCGTTTTCCCCTTTGGTGCAGTTCGTTTGGTCAGGTGTTAAAGCAGCAATCGCACTCGGGTGCGCACCAAAAGCGGCCCAAACAAGCGTACCAAGACCTCCTTGAAGAGGTAGTCTCGGTACACTTTCAAATAAACTCTGGAGCAGTTTGTTTGTGGTGAGAATGTGATCCGACCTCGAACAGATCCAACTGCAAAAAGTACTGATCATTTTTGGACTAAACCAGCTGCTGTAGTTAGCTGCGCTGTGCATTGTGATGAGGAAGTGTTTGTTGACAGTTTGCACTTTAGTATGGCAGCTCGCGGACAAACTTAGAGTAGTGAGGAGGTGCGGAGCCTCATAGAAATTGTCTGTCAGTCTGATGACCATATTAGGTCCCAACTTTCAAAAAACTCACAAGAACAGCGCGATCTTCACTTGAAATGACGAGCAATGCGCGCTCGCCATTTGCAGTGCATTAGAACGTTGTTTTCAAGCCGCATCCGCGCTTCATTTTAGAAATGTATTGTTTGCATATTGTGGTGTATACAAACAATGTAATAGATTATGGCCAGAGACAAAACCAGCCCGCGCAGTCGCAGTTTAGCAATCAGTGTGATGTGAAAATTAACCAAAAAAGCTGAAAAATGCTACAATGTATAATTGTTTGCCCTTGGTTCGAACCAAATGAACCGAACTAGAGATGTGAAAGCACCCTTAAGTACACAATGTTAACTTGAGTGTTCTCTGTGACTCTCCTGAGTTTTGGTTATTAAAGTTCCTGTTTCAAGTTCTTCAAACAAATAACTAATACATTTGCTTAAAGTAAAAAAAAAAAAACTGAATCGGAATTGGTCAATTTGCATGTTAAAAAACCCCCTGAATCGCCATTAAAAATTATGATCGGTGAATCACTACCACTTTCATTTCTCTACAAAATGTGGTGTTGGTTTTTAAAAATAAATAAATCTTTTAATATACATAAATTGTAGTTGTGGTGCTCTTAAGTTTTCATTGAGTGCTCCTAAATTTTTGCTGGTGCTCCTAACTTTTTGAAGTTGGAAGCACCAGTGCTATTTCGAGCCCTGAGACCATAGGCTGAAATGATGCATATTTGTTTCAAACCTATGTAGGTCCATGCAGGGAGTAAGACTGGAATTACTTTCGACTCCTTTCAGTCAATTTTCAATCCATTTGAAAATTCTAATTTGGCAAAATTGCTCACTCAGATGGAGAAGCCAAGAAAAAGCTAGATATTTTGAATCACTCCTTGATGCAGGGCCATGTTGAGAATCACAAGCATGTCTTGCATTTTTTGAACTTATTTCTTATAAGACCTTTTAGAGATGAAATAATGGAGTACAAAGAGGTCACGGTGTTGTTTTCAAAAGGCACCTCCTTTTACACTGACTTATTTTTCCATGTCTTTGTTGAAATTAAAAGGAGCCATCAGTTCAGAATTTCTAATATACATAAGCCTGAATGATTTATTTTCATAACATGACCTTGGATTTGGCATTGCGTGGTTGTTGTTCTGATAACATCTTTATTTCAGCGTGTTCCTCTTTGTTTGTGTCTTTTTTTTTTTTTTTAAATAATGTGATGCCGTTCTTTCTTTCAAAGTTGAATTAGCAGATATACCCACCGGCATGGAGGTACTCAGCTTAGATTCCTCCACTGTTCTGGATCTCATAAGGGTTCTGGGGATGGCACGATGTTAGAAAGCATTCAAAGATTTGTTTGTGGATGTCAACACAGTAGATTGTCACATTTAAAGCTGCCCAGAGTGTTTTATGTGTGTTCATTATATAGACAATATACACTTTTGTTGAAAGAAGTCTCTTATACTATCTGAGTCTGCATTTATTTGATCAAGAATACAGTAAAAACAGTAAAATTGTGAAATAATATTATGATTTAAAATAATTGTTTTCTATTTTATTTAGATTTAATGTATTTTTTTCCTGTGATGGCAAAGCTGAATTTTCAGCATCATTTCTCCAGTCTTTAGTGTCACATGATCCTTCAGAAATCTAATATGCTGTGTTGGTGTTTTATTATTATCAGTGTTGAAAACAGTTGCTTTTTTTGTGGAAACTCTGATATGTTTTTTTCAGGATTTGTTGGTAAATAGAAAGTTAAAAAGCAACAATTTATTTGAAATTTAAATCTTTATAACATAAATGTCTTTACAGTCACTTATGATCAATTTAACATATCCTTGCTAAATGAGAAAATGGGGGAAAAAGTGGCTCAAAACTATTGAACAGTGGTGGATATTTTCTCATTATCTTTGCTTTTTTGTGAAAGCTCTCTCTATAACTCAATACACTGTCATTATTTTCATATTTTCTATTCACCTTTTCATGCAGTTTTATATTGCTTTTTCTTATCCCACTTTTGCACTACAATAGGTATGTTTTATTTTTTATGTCAGTGTTCATGTTAGCCTGCACAGAATGAAAAATGTAGGAAGGGGTCAGAGGGTCCATTCGTGTAGCTCTAAGGCCTGCACTATAATTTGACTCTTTTCAGCTTTCAGTGACACTTAAAAGACCCACAAAGTGATTTGTCAAGGGCCTGCATGCTCAAAAATCAGAATACCTCCAGATAGCAGGGTGGCAAGAAGATTGATCTGGTGGTATCTCGTACTAAACTCCCTGTGATTATGTTCGCTCAGGAAGGAGTGAGATGGACATGGGCGGTTAGTATGATTCTAAGTGTCCACATACTTTTGGGGCCCCCAGAGATTGGTTTTATTAGTAGTAACAGTACTAATAGTAAGGTAATAGAAATTATAAATGTATAAACTACCAGAGTAACAAATAAAACAATTACGTCTTATTTCTGCATTTCTGGCTAAATGTACTGCATGGTTCTGTCCTGTCCTACGTAGCCTAGAATCACTGAGTGAGATCAGATGGTAAACTGTAAAATTAGGGATGTCTTCGCGTTCGACAAAGAAGTATAAGTCCGGCCATAAAAACTGAGGCTTCAGAGGACAGAGAGAGAGGCCCGACAATTACTCACCCAGTTCTTCAAAAAGCTGTAATGTTCTTGTTCTTGCTGTAATGTTAGCACTAGTTGCATTGCCAACCACTAGTCTATTCAATAGGTTACGTTTTTCACCACTGAAAATAAAAAGAATGTCATTTTGGCCTTTGTAAATGTGACTGTGCATTTAACGTCAAATAATCCCCCCCCTACAAAAATAAGATGTAGTAGGCACTTAAAGGTTTCTGAGCGTCGAGTATTCGCAGTGTTTTGGTTCATTTTTGTGCACGTGAGCCAGAAAGATGTTCAAGGAGACGGAGACAGAAAAGCGCATCCTGTTGTTTTCTTTAGTTTTCAAAGGCTTGACATTTTGTAGTCATTTTTAATGTACACAAATAAAATGACTATAAATAACATAGAATAAGTATCACAGTATTAAGTTGTTTCCACTGCTGAGGGAAAAATCCAAGTGATCGCGCCGGCGCCTCGCACGAGCACATAATGCTTTCCTGTAGCTCAAACAGTAGAGTACGGTGCTAGCAACGCCAAGGTCATGGGTTTGATTCCCAGGGAAAGTAAAATGTGTACCTTGAATACACTGTAAGTCGCTTTGGATAAAAGCGTCTGCCAAATGCATAAATGTACTGCCAATTTGATATCGCAGCCTGTTCATTATTCCAGTGCGACGCTTCAGTTACCGGTCATGAAGTGCAAGATGAGATGTGTAGCTAAACTTAACAGCTGTGTTACGATAGAAGTTTTAAATGAGCGACATAAAACAATCCGTTTGCAAAGAAGCTCAGCTTTGGGAAGGGGAATATGCAAAAGGTGATGGAGAAGAGAAGCAGGCGTTGTGCTATTTAACACAGATAAACATTTAATTAAATTGCTGACAACGATTTTGGATCGCTAAAGATTGGCCTGTATGTTTGGTACGGTAGGGTGCCCATCCTCATATTCTTTATAGGGCCCAAAATTGCAAGCGGCACCCCTGCAAATATGCATCTCTGGAAAGGTTATGAGATCATGCAATCATTTGAAATTCAATGCATTTATTAAGTATCACTTGCTTCCTTTATTCTTTTTGTTTGTTTGGTAGAAGTGTTTAAAGATATATCTTGAAATGAACTCTTGACCAACCAATCAATTTAGCTTATTTTGACTAACAAATAAAGCAGATACCTCTGATATAACCATGCATGTACTAAGTTTGCAATTTGCCTGACTCTTATGCGTGTTTAAACACAACATAGACCGTTAAACACATTTTTAAACTGATAACTTGACATTTCATAGAGATAACATGACCTTTTGTGTTCGGGCTCTCCCATATATCTGATCTCTGGATGTAAACCACATTCCTCACTTGGAGCTTAAAAGTTATAGCCTAAACTCCAAAGCAAAGGTGGTCATTAGACGTATACTTTAAAGAAAAAGATGTTTAGTCAGGGCAGGAATGCTCCATTATAAGCCTTGTAAATCAAAGCAGACTTTCTCCTCTTCAGCCTGAGGATGTAGTTTCTTGAGAAATGCACTAAGCTGCACTGAGGCTGATGTTGATTTTGTCTCGTTTATTCTTGACAGAGGTGAAAGTCTATTGAGATGTTCTCAATGTAAGACGGCGCGATACTGCAGCGTTCAGTGTCAGGTAAGAGCTCTTCACACACAATTTCCTAATCATCAGAGCTTTAGAAAAAAGTTTGATGAGATATATTTTATTTAAAGGTAAAAAAAAATTCTACATAAAGTTTTACATCTAAATAAAAATAATTGATGATGCAAAATGAGATTCTAGTCATATCAGCAGCCTTTGCAAATTTGTTCATTTCATTTCATTACACATTAATTTATTCTCCAAACTACTGCTAGAATAAAACAGGTTAGGAAAACACCATAGATTACCCTATCACAGGGCACCTTTATTATTTTACTTCACTTCTCTTTACTTTACTTTATTTCACTTCACTTTACTTCATTTTATTGTTTTGTTTTATTTTGTTTTGCTTTGCTTTGTATTTTATTGATTATTTTATTATTTAATTTATTATATTCTATATTTTATTTTATTTATCATGAGGCAATATCAAAACATATTTTAGAATCAAATAGCACCCCAAGTTTTTGTATAATCTGTGAAGGATTGACTATGACCGTCAATATGAACGGAGATGTCGGGAAGAGACAAGGGATTTAGTTCCTACTAATAAGATTTCTGTTTTGTCAGTATTGAAGTTTTGAGCCATCCATATTTTGAGATCTTGTAGGCAGGAAGTGGTAGAAGGGAAAACAGAATTGGTTGAACAGTAAGATTTGTGTATCATCAATGTAACTATGGAAATTAAGACCATTACGCTGAATGATCTGACCAAGGGGAAGTATATATATTAGAAATATAAGTGGACCAAGAATGGATCCTTGAGGTACACAGCAGAAAACAGTGACCGAGCGAGATTTGTGTTTATTATTTCTATTGTTGCCTGTCCAAGAGATATGAAGTTTGTCACTGAAAGGCATATTGCCATAAAAATTCCAGGTTCCTGTACGAATGCTTATGAGGCGGCAGTTATCGGAAACTCTTGCATGAGGTCCAGTGTGACTTCTCATCAGAAGTATTTGGTGCTTTGAGCCATACACCTGTGAAACAAGTTCTACATTCAGAGGATTTTCCAGTATTACTTTTAACTTATTATCTTTTAAGGGATAGCATAACCAGAAATTACATTTATGTTTACTCGCATCTCATGACGTTAAAACTTGCATGTCTTTCTTTCTTTGTAAAAACAACAACAAAGGAAACATCGAAAAACTAGTCGAATACAACCTATGCACTATATTTTAGGGCTGCAGCTATTGATTATTCGAGTATTCTACCAATTATTCCATCGATTAATCGGATAAGAAGTACTTTTTCTTTATTAAAGAGCAATACTAAATATACAAGAGAAAATAAGACAGGTATCTTAAAATGAACAACTAATTTGTTTCCTTTTTAGAAAAATGTTAAGTTTTATTGCTGAAATTGCATATATTAATATCTGTGAAAACTAATCCAATTTAGTGCATTCAATTTCCATATTATATTCAAAATGCAAATACAAATATATCAATAAAAAAAATCATAAATAAAAATATAGAAACCAATTTCAAATTACTTTAAAAAGGTAAACATAGTACAACCTAAAACTAAACCTACGACCTATAAATCAAAATAATCGTAATATAATAATAATAATAATAATAATAATAATGCCTAAACATTGCATCTATGTTGTTGTGCAACTCTTTCAAGTTTCAGCTTCAGCTTAGGCATGACATAAGCCTTTACTGTCATCTTGGAAGGCTTTGTGGTTTTTGTAAGAAACAAAAAATATTGGACAGGAAGGTAACGTGGAACAAGAACAAGAGTAGAGATGGGCATACTATGCGCGGATCAGAGCAAACGTCACCGAATCCGCTGTTAAAAACAAATCATCCACTCCCACATGATTTTCTCTGATTTAGATATCTGCACCCGATAGTCACATTACAATTATTCAAATTCTCAGTGTTAAGCGTGATGCTATCGTCACATATTAGCTACACTGAAGTAGGTTGCAAAATTACATTTCTTAAATTACCTAAACTAGGGTTGACAACCTATAGGGTACAACGGGACTAAAGGCACACCTTAAAAGGATAGTTCACCCTGAAATGAAAATAGTCATATTTTACTGACCCTGCTGTTGTTCCTGTGCCCTGTGTCCTTCTATCTCTATCGTGCAGGACTATTTTTTTAATTTCTGCTTTTGAGGTCCGAAAAAGATAGAAGGACACAGGGCACTGGAACAACTGCAGGGTGAGTAAAAGATGGCTTTATTTTCATTTCAGGGTGAACTATCCCTTTAAGAAAAATTTGCTTTTCACTACTCCGATAATGTATGATATACAGAAGATATATGTTTGTATTGGACATTTATGGAGCAGCAGATTTTGTGTGAAAAATAAATCATAAAAGTGGTTTATTTTATTTAAAAATCTTCACAGGCAAGGCTCACTAGCATGGGAAAAAGGCTCACAGTATTGATACAAATACTTTAGCTAAAATACTGTTTTTAATAATACTTGTTAATACTTGTTCAAAACAATCAATTTAGCAAAGTTTGAACATTTTTCTGTTTATTTTGATGAATAAAAGATTTAATTTTTGATCAATAAATATGCTGTCATTAAAATATGTTACTATAGAAATATATCTGAAAAATATTGAAACAAAATCATTTAAAAAAAGTAAAGATTCTGAAAGCATTGAAGGAGATCCCATAATAATTTACAGTAGTAACAATAAATTATATTTTATTTTATTATATGATATGATTAATATCACATTTTTAAATATGATGGTTTCATGATAAATATGGTGATTATCTCTAAGGTGGACACCCAACTTTATAAATGATACTTAAAATCTGAATCTAACCATGTCATGTCAACAAATAGAAAAGCCAGCCCGCTGTTTATTATCATGCTAAATATGGTGCCTTTTGCCCCAACAGCAGGGGTGCCTTTTACCCCAAATACCATACTTTTACATTTTCTTCCGTTATTGAAAAACTGTTGCTTACCTTGAACAAAACGGACAAACATTTAACAAGACCTTTGTGTCTAAATATATTCAATAATTTTAGCGATTCTTATTTGCTACTTAAATCTACAATTTGATTTTTTTTTTTTTTTTGACACGTGTACTGACAGGGGAGCTGAAGCTCATTAAATATGCAAATCCTATCCAATCCTAGCCGCGGGCATTTACTTCCAAGTCTTCAGTGCGGCATGCCCATCAACACCGACAGTTTTTCAGAGAGCCTCAAAACGAAAAAAAAAAATAGCCCATTACTTATTCGAAAACATCATAATGAATGTAAAAAAACACGCAAACGTCATAAGTTGACCTCAGACAACAGTATAAAAAAATTAAAAAGGCCTGTTCATGACACCTTTAAATGTACTTCGCCTCAGTTAGGCTACTCGAGGAATCGTTATTAAAATATGTGTTTTTTGGCCGGGTTGCCTGGGTTCCTGGGTCTAAATATCACATAATTGGGGTCGCTTCAACCCGCGGACATGGAAAAACAGCCCGCGGCAAAACCGCGGACTTGGCAACACTGTGTGCAGTTGAGTTCTGTTGACATTTGACAACTAACGTTATGCGTCGCTCCGTTGCTCTGATTGGTTGTAGGTCTATCCAATTGAGGTCTTTTCTGGTTCGGTTGAAACACGCCCCATAATCACAGCCCAACGGAGCAGTATCAGACTCATATTCTGACTAGAATTGAGTATGACAACGTCAGGCTAAAACTTTAAGTCATTGCTGTAGTCTAAAATCTAATTTCTTAAAATTAGGATTTTCAGTCATAGTAACTTAAATATTGTTCTGTTCCTCATACAAAGCTATTGTATAGCTTCAGAAGAGTCACATACAGCAGGCTACTTCTTTGATGTCAATTTTGGACTTTGTGTCCTTCCTCATTCAGGTTTATATTATCTAAAAGAGCAGCATGAACGTTCTGCTAAACACAGAAGAAAGATCATGTAGATCATGACAGAATTACATTAGTAGATCATGACAGAATTACATTTTTGGGGTGAAATATCCCTTTAATGTGTCTGTCAGATGCTCTGCAGAAGTCTTTGCAGTTCAAGAACATCCAGCATCTCAAAACCAGATACCACGCTACTTTAAAATAGCAAAGCTGTGTCAAATCATCCTTGTTCTCTCCAGGCACTCAAGATTGTCAAGTTCGTCTTTGTCTTTTTTTTAATTGTAGGGCGGTCTTTCATCATAATTCCCTCTAAAGGGAGACCACACACAGCAAGCATTTTTGACAAGATCTGAGCTCCGATTGAAGATGTGTAACTTCATCATATATGTTTGTGAAGTCTTTTCTATTTGTTATGTATCCTCATCTTCCCCTTTCAGAAACGAGCATGGCCCGATCACAAGAGAGAATGCAAATGTCTTCAGCGCCTCCAGCCAAGAATACCCACCGACTCCGTCCGCCTGGTTGCAAGGATCATTTTCAAACTAGTATGTGACATCAAAACACCTGCCATATTAGGGCCATTTTCAAACCCGTTCAAAGCATGTTTTGCATTTAAAACTATCACAGCTGGCTCTCAGCCACAGGGCTTGATATTGTTACACCCTTTCTGTCTCTTTCCACAGCTCAGCCAATCAAAAAGTGACCAAGAGGAGCTGTACTCGATAGCTGAACACCAGTCACGTAAGCTCCTGTTTGATTTGTATTTGCTTTGCACCGACACAAGTCAAGTGGTTGTTGCAATATTGCATATTTTAGCTTGACTAGAATGCTGTGTTGATCAGTCAGCATCCAGAACTGAACCAATGTTTTATAAAACCATATGCGTTACATACGCAGGGTGCCCATGCGTTAACCCTTGAAGGGGTCGTGAACTGGCTTTAAAAAAAAAATGTTTACTGTTATCTGTGGTCAACTTACGACTTTCGTATGATTTTTACATTCAAAAACATCATAATGAATAAGTAATAGGCTGTTTTCTACCTTGGTTTTGAGCCTCTCTCCTGGAACGCTCAGTTTTTATGGGCGTATCGCATTGAAGACTTTGAAGTAAACGCCCACTGCTATGATTAGATAATAGCTTTGCAAATTATAATGAGCGATCATCTCCCCCGTGAGTACACGTGGGGAATTGTTTTAAAAATGTGTGTGAAAGAACGGCAACTGGAATGATTTGCCCCCACAGGGCTCGCAAAATGTCTTTATCAAACAAACACAATGATTAATCTCTCATCCACCTGCAATTAATTGGAATGTTATTTTTAATTACTTGGTTGACCCGATCGGGTCGGTACTTCCACCCATGTCACGACCGCGACCTTTCCGACGTGATGACATCATACGCCGTGAAGAATCTCAACACCGAAGTCGAGCATTTGTGGTTAAAAAGTATATACATTTCTTTTTTTTCTTGTAAACGGCAGATCGTTTCACTAGATAAGACCCTATTCCTCAGCTGGGATCGTGCAGAGCCCTTTGAAGTCCTTTGAAACTGCATTGACCTTTAACCCTTTGGTTGCCAATGAAACACATTATATGGAGAAAAATCCTGGAATGTTTTCCTCAAAAAACTCATTTATTTTCGACTGAAGAAAGAAAGACATGAAGACATCTTGGATGAGATGGGGTGAATACATTTTCAGAACATTTTTATTTTGAAGTGAACTAATCCTCTAATGTTACTGCAGATATGATAGATACAGCTACAGTTGGTATTTGTTACTGTCCAGATTGCAGTGACAAACCCTTCTTTATTGTCTTTATTGTCCTTGATATAAAATAAAAGGTGCTTTATAAAGTTCTTGTATCTGGTGGGAACCCTGCATACTGTTCCATCCAAAAGTTTGGAAATATAGCTAAAGTGGGATTTGGGTTAATAAAAATAATAATAATAAATAATACTCATTCCTGAAAAAAGTAAATAAATAAATCCTGGGGTGTATTCCAGAAAGCAAGGTTAACTTACATATACCATAAATTCTTGGTTGATTAATCCAAACTTTGCTTACTCGAGGTATGCTGGTTTCAAAAACGAGTCTGGGAGTAAGTTCAGACAACTCAGAGTATGTTCCCGGTTAACACACAAGGCATTCTCAACAGAGCGACGAATTGATGATTCACCATGGAAACAGTCGCTAAGAAAAAGCGTGCCATTCTACTTCCTCCTTATTCTTTGGTTTAATGGTGATTTACATAACCTACTTAGTGCACATCGCCTCCTATTTGGTGGTTTTTGTTTAATAAGTAATCTTTATTGACTGAGAATAAGGATTATATTGTTTGTTTGATGCTAATTAATTGAATACAGATCCATTTGTGAGATAACAATAAAATAAATAATAAATATAAACTCACCTAAAGGATTATTAGGAACACCATACTAATACTGTGTTTGACCCCCTTTCGCCTTCAGAACTGCCTTAATTCTACGTGGCACTGATTCAACAAGGTGCTGAAAGCATTCTTTAGAAATGTTGGCCCATATTGATAGGATAGCATCTTGCAGTTCATGGAGATTTGTGGGATGCACATCCAGGGCACGAAGCTTCCGTTCCACCACATCCCAAAGATGCTCTGTTGGGTTGAGATCTGGTGACTGTGGGGGCCATTTTAGTACAGTGAACTCATTGTCATGTTCAAGAAACCAGTTTGAAATTATTATAGCTTTGTGACATGGTGCATTATCCTGCTGGAAGTAGCCATCAGAGGATGGGTACATGGTGGTCATAAAGGGATGGACATGGTCAGAAACAATGCTCAGGTAGGACGTGGCATTTAAACGATGCCCAATTGGCACTAAGGGGCCTAAAGTGTGCCAAGAAAACATCCCCCACACCATTACACCACCACCACCAGCCTGCACAGTGGTAACAAGGCATGATGGATCCATGTTCTCATTCTGTTTATGCCAAATTCTGACTCTACCATCTGAATGTCTCAACAGAAATCAATACTCATCATACCAGGCAACATTTTTCCAGTCTTCAACTGTCCAATTTTGGTGAGCTTGTTCAAATGGTAGCCTCTTTTTCCTATTTGTAGTGGAGATGAGTGGTACCCGGTGGGGTCTTCTGCTGTTGTAGCCCATCCGCCTCAAGGTTGTGCGTGTTGTGGCTTCACAAATGCTTTGCTGCATACCTCGGTTGTAACGAGTGGTTATTTCAGTCAAAGTTGCTCTTCTATCAGCTTGAATCAGTCGACCCATTCTCCTCTGACCTCTAGCATCAACAAGGCATTTTTGCCCACAGGACTGCCGCATACTGGATGTTTTTCCCTTTTCACACCATTCTTTGTAAACCCTAGAAATGGTTGTGTGTGAAAATCCCAGTAACTGAGCAGATTGTGAAATATTCAGACCGGCCCGTCTGGCACCAACAACCATGCCACGCTCAAAATTGCTTAAATCACCTTTCTTTCCCATTCTGACATTCAGTTTGGAGTTCAGGAGATTGTCTTGACCAGGACCACACCCCTAAATGCATTGAAGCAACTACCATGTGATTGGTTGATTAGAAAATTGCATTAATGAGAAATTGAACAGTTGTTCCTAATAATCCTTTAGGTCTGTGTCCTTTGGTCACCTTAGGACCTTTGAATTGAATTAACATTTAAACATGACCTTGTTATAATAGTGATTTATAATTAATATATAATAGTGTACATTATATAACTGTAACTATATTACAAATTTGGTTATATTAATATAACTATATTAATTATATTATACGCGTCTGAATACCTCTTAAGCAAACTAAACTTGGAACACGAGCTGCTCCGGAGCAGGTTATGTTCAGAGAGTGAGTTGCTATGGCTACTTACATACCCTGAAAGTTACCTCCATTTTTGGATACGAAAGTTGAGGTTATCCGCTCCGGTTATTACTCTTAAACATACCCGGGTATGTCCCATAACCTGCTTTCTGGTATACACCCCTGATCATTTTGATGGTTTTGTATTGATAAGTGAAATTTGAATACATATTTTAATAATAATTAAAAAAAATCTGAATATAGGAAATCTTAAAAATTGTATCTTAAAAATATCTTAATGTTGAAAAATCAGCAAAAACTGATTGGCTGCTCTGGGAGATCATCTTAAACCAGGTAATGCTAACTTAGACCAGTTAAGACCAGCAAACCAACTTAGGTTTTTCTTTATGGAAATTCTAGAACTATTTATAAACCACCTCTAAACTGTGTTCTGATTGGTCTGTTATGTACAAACTTTAATTTGTAAAGGTATAATGGTTTCTGGACCCAGTAGTCTTCAAAAACAAAATCTGGGCCAAGTTGAATCCAGCAATCCAGTAATCTATCATCATGCCTGACTGTGTTGTATATGAATTGGCATTATTATGAAATCAAAAAGAAAATCGTTATAATTTCTGGTCTTAATGGTAAGTCACTTTAATGCATTAAAGGGATAGTTCACCCAAAAATGAAAAATCATTTACTCACCCTCAAGTTGTCCCAAACCTGTATGAGTTTCTTTGTTTTGCTGAACACAAAATAATATACTTTGAAGAACGTTTGTAACAAGGCAGATAGAGCAACCATTGACTACCATTATTTTTTCCCCTACTATGATAGTCAATGGTTGCTTGGTTACAAACTTTCTTCAAAATATCTTCTTTTGTGTTCAGCAGAACAAAGAAACTCATACAGGTTTGGAACAACTTGAGGGTGATTAAATGATGACAGAATTTTCATTTTTGGGGGAACTATCCCTTTAATGCCCAAAAATTATAAGGATTTATGCTGATATTGTCCAAACGCTCACTTTTGAAATCCATGGCATTAGAAGTTGCCTTTCAGACTTCACAGAAACAAACAAATGTCCATTGTCATATTAAAAATAGGACTTTTCCTTATTAAAAAGCTATATAAAGAATAAAAGGCTGTGTTGTTAAAGTTGAAAGATTTGATTTCCTATGATGAAAGGTGAATAAATCTCAGATTCTGGCAGGAGTTTATTATAACATGAATTTTCTTCTCTTTCTGAATGGTACTGTGAAACTCTGTGAAACCTGCCCGTGGCTTTTCAAAAGTAATTGGCTATTTTGTCACTAAGAGGCTCTGACTTTTCTTTGGCCCGATTCTTTCCTATTCAGTCATAAGTAATGTGCAGCCATTAGAGAGGTAATCCCGCTGATGGTCCTTATGGAAGCAGTCAGCAGCCCATCTGAACTTGTGCTTTATCATCACACTAACGGCTCTCGCTCTTACCTCAGAATGAAGGTCTCATCGGCTCTGCATTATTTCAGGAAATCCATCAGCTCCTCGTTTTTGCAGCTGAGCAGTTTGCAGTTTCTTTAGACAAACAGAAGAGCTTTTCATTCGATCTCCTTCCTTCATGTGTCCGTGTGATTTCAGCTAGTGGTCGAACGATGGGTTTTTCAGTGGCTAAGAGCCGAGTAGCCTATTTAATCCTGATATACTGTACATATTACAATTTAATGGTAGCAAATGAGACATGCAAAATGGCAGAAATTAAAGGAATCATTCACCCAAAAATTGATACAACAGCTTTTATGTCAATTATGAGTGGTCATGGCGCATTGATGTCATTACTTATACATTCCCATCTAAATTGCGAATTTGCATTTTCATTGCACGCTTTTAAGAGGAAGAAATCACTGCATCCCGGGCAAATTATGCCCAAATATAAATTGATGTTGTAGCCACTGTGGGTCTTTCATTAAATACAATTATTTATTTGCAGTTTAGAGTGTGATAGAGAGAGAATTTATTCAGAATATACATTTCCATTGTAGTTTACACTACTGATGAAAAATGTATAGTCAGATTTTCACCATTTATTTGATTATTCCTTTATTTTTTATTGTAAGTACAGCTATATTATGAAATATACCAATATATAGGAGTCATTTTAAATTGTAATAATATTTTATAAAGTGTTTACATTCACCATTATTTATGTGATATGACACATTTTCATTAGATTACATGAATGGAAACCCAGCTAACATCACAAGCGCATAATGGAAATAAATGAGATTTATAGGTGAATTTTTCAGCGAATAAAAATGTGAACATTTCTTCCCACAAAGCATCATGTTATTTCAGGAACCTTATGTACCTAACAAGTTCTATTGACTATTTTTATGGTGGGATTTATATGATTTTTAAAAATGATTTTAAAGGTCCCGTTCTTCGTGTCTTTTTGAAGCTTTGATTGTGTTTACAGTGTGCAATATAACGTGTTCATGTTTCGCTTGTAAAAAAACAGTATTTTTAACACAATGTACTTATCTGTATACCGCTGTTTTCACTGTCCTAAAAACGGGCTGATGTTCCTTGTTCTATGAAGTCCCTCCTTCAGAAATACGTAACGAGTTCTGATTGTGCCACCGGTTCCCGTGTTGTGATTTGACAGCAGCTTAGCGAACGTGGCACGGTTCCTGTGTTGTGATTCGACAGCAGCTTAGCGCACGTGGAAAGGTCACGCCTCTTAACGGGAGATATATGCGCTTAATGATCTCTACAGCGTCCCTGGGAAAGCCAAACAAAGGTGATTTGACTCCGGGATGAAAATAACAGCGTCTCGACGACATGGCGACTCAAACGCAGCACTTCCTTTTCTCCACGCGACACGTCCTCTTCTCCACGTGGGACAGCAACAAGACCACGCGCCCTTTTTTTCGCGTAGTCTTGTGGGCGGAGGTTAGTCTGTTCTACTGTTCTACTGATGTCATTTATGAAGGAAGTACAAGGATGTAGTCCAAGCCAGCCGTTCGCTGTAGACTTTGAAAGGGAACTTCTGTTAAATAAAATATCTCGCTTGGCATTGAACTTTGAGCTTTATAATTTTACAGGTATTATTTATGCTCTAACAGCAACATTACACACTAACTAAAGTTTGAACAGTGGGATCACGAAGAACGGGACCTTTAATATGTTTCTTTAGGTTCACTTATAATGTTTTTTTGTTGTTGTTGTTGTTGCATGAAGAAACAAATATATATGCAGAGAACTATTATTTTTGACCCTCTGTCTGAAATGATCTGTTTTTAAGGGGCGACTCCTTTTAAGGCTTCTCAGTAAACAGCCACTGTTATGATTGGCTAACAACATTGCATAGGAAACGGTGGGTGTGTCTCAATCAGCTCCCTACCTCAGTAGTCAGGGCACTGATCAGGGAGTTGCCATTTTAAGGGCTGTCTTAATCGCAAAATCCTTCCAGTGCACTGAAACGTTTGCTCACTAAAAAATCCCACAATGCAACGCAAAACCAGGTGGCATCGATGCTGACTATGTTCCCTTAATGGAAGTTCTGAAGCACCAAACTTAAATCACGTGAGCCAACTCACTACACATAATGACCGATAATGACACACAATTTATGTTTTAAAAAAAAGAAAGCATTATTTTATAATATTTCAGGATAAACATACATCTTTAAACAGGTAATGAACACAATCTAGCTAACATTAATAATTTATTTACGGCTGAAATGTTGCACGTTTATGTAACAAGCAAAGTATTTATCCTAATGTACTTTAAATAACATTAGTAATGTCAGAAGGATATACACTCACCTAAAGGATTATTAGGAACACCATACTAACACTGTGTTTGACCCCCTTTCGCCTTCAGAACTGCCTTAATTCTACGTGGCATTGATTCAACAAGGTGCTGAAAGCATTCTTTAGAAATGTTGGCCCATATTGATAGGATAGCATCTTGCAGTTGATGGAGATTTGTGGGATGCACATCCAGGGCACTCCCCCCTGCTTCCGTGTGGTGCAGAAGAGAAAGAAGACTCATTTGTTGAACTTTTTATTTTATTTTTTTATTTTTTTATTGAACTCACCTTTATGGCGGTAGAATGCAGGGGAGCACGCATTAAAGCGGACTCGTAGTTTACATTCATTGCATGAAAAACATTCAGAACAGTATTTTTCTCCCTGACAAGAACAAAAACGGACCGTGGGGAGAGAACTCGGAGTCTTTTGGGAGGCGGACCGGCCTGGGCGGGACTCAACCCTCCTCTCTTCCTGATCAGCCTGTCAGGGCTGCTTACTATGTTCAGTTTTGTCAGCATTCTGAAAGCTGTTTGATACATATAGATACCTGTTCAGATGTCCGCCGGTTGGTTTGTGTTTGTGAAACTGTGCGGACAGCACTTATGTGTAATGGCGCACACTTGTAGTGGGCGCGTGCTCTACATATAGAGCACTCTTGGCGCGAGCTAAAGAGCAATAATCTGTGAGAACAGTGCTTATGTGCAAGGTGCAAGTGTATCTACACGGTGGTGTAGTTCGAGTTTATCAGCGAGGACCGTAGATCGTCGCTGAAGGAGATTAATCTGACGTTTTTGACAGTTACAGCGTATTTTATATGCCCCTTTCGTGGGTTTCTGCACTCAGCTTCGCGGGCTTTGTGCCCATTGGTTCGCTCCGATTACGCTGTTCTGCCATTGGTTCATGCAGTTCCCACTGGCCAGCCAATAGCGTGCGAGATGTCTCGACACTGTTTTTACTGGGCAGTAGCACTGCGTGATTTTACAATCACTTCAGTATATTCGAGAATAGGAGAATTCCCATTTAGCGTCTTCGATGCAGTACGAACTGACCGTTCGAAAGGGAACTCATTGTCATGTTCAAGAAACCAATTTGAAATGATTGGAGCTTTGTGACATGGTGCTGTGGCGAGCAGCGAGGCCAAGGGACTGTGAGGGCGGGACGAGGCTGCGCTCATCAGGGAGGATGAGCGCCAGCTGCGCGCCGCAGCAATCTCGGCTCTCGCGGAGGAGTGAGGGAGTATAAAGGAGGAGCGACGATAGTGAGAGACGAGAGAGGACCAGGCCTGGATTTTGTGTTGTGTTTTATTTACGTTTTATTATGTGTACGCTGCAGTCGTCCGTGAGGGGCTGCAGATTTTTATTTTCATTTTGTGTTTGTTTGTATGTAGGCAGCAGTCGACCGCGAGGGGCTGCCGCCGCCATTTTATTTTGTGTTTATTTTTGATTAAAGTTTTTGAATGTTCGCCGGTTCCCGCCTCCTCCTTCCCGTACGAACAAACTTTACTACAGGTGCATTATCCTGCTGGAAGTAGCCATCAGAGGATGGGTACATGGTGGTCATAAAGGGATGGACATGGTCAGAAACAATGCTCAGGTAGGCCGTGGCATTTAAACGATGCCCAATTGGCACTAAGAGGCCTAAAGTGTGCCAAGAAAACATCCCCCACACCATTACACCACCACCACCAGTCTGCACAGTGGTAACAAGGCATGATGGATCCATGTTCTCATTCTGTTTACGCCAAATTCTGACTCTACCATCTGAATGTCTCAACAGAAATCGAGACTCATCAGACCAGGCAACATTTTTCAGTCTTCAACTGTCCAATTTTGGTGAGCTCGTGCAAATTGTAGCCTCTTTTTCCTATTTGTAGTGGAGATGAGTGGTACCCGGTGGGGTCTTCTGCTGTTGTAGCCCATCCACCTCAAGGTTGTGCGTGTTGTGGCTTCACAAATGCTTTGCTGCATACCTCGGTTGTAACGAGTGGTTATTTCAGTCAAAGTTGCTCTTCTATCAGCTTGAATCAGTTGGCCCATTCTCCTCTGACCTCTAGCATCAACAAGGCATTTTCGCCCACAGGACTGCCGCATACTGGATGTTTTTCCCTTTTCACACCATTCTTTGTAAACCCTAGAAATGGTTGTGTGTGAAAATCCCAGTAACTGAGCAGATTGTGAAATACTCAGACCGGCCCGTCTGGCACCAATAACCAAAATTGCTTAAATCACCTTTCTTTCCCATTCTGACATTCAGTTTGGAGTTCAGGAGATTGTCTTGACCAGGACCACACCCCTAAATGCATTGAAGCAACTGCCATGTGATTGGTTGATTAGAAAATTGCATTAATGAGAAATTGAACAGGTGTTCCTAATAATCCTTTAGGTGAGTGTAAGCTCTGCTGTTGCTCATAAATACCAGTAATGATGTTATACAATGAGGACGTTATCACGTCACCAGAAATAGTCATCAGTGTCCCAATGTGGAGTAGTCAGCGTCCTTTACTGTCCTTACTAGTGCCCAAATTTGTGTATATGATATTCTGATACACAAGCTCGTGAGCGGATTGAGACACACCCAGTATCAACACCCACTGTCTATTTATTTTATTTTATTTTTTATTCGATACAGAAGGGTTTGAAACAACATGAGAATGCGTAAATGGTCAAAAAATCTTTTTATTGTTTGGTGAACTATCCCTTTAAGGGGACTAACACCTGGCTTCAGGCTCATAATTCTGCACACGTTCAACCTCTCATGTTCCTGAAGTGGGAAGCATGTAGATCTGTCTGCCATCCAGCCCTGTTGCTTTCTTCTCAGGAGAGGTTTCAGACCCCACTGGTCTGGTGCCTGCTATTTGTTGGTTTTTATTATCTACAATATTTATAATTTCTAAAATGTGATTATGCAAAAATTGCATTTTAATCATTTAATTTTCTCCAAAATGCCTAAACAGTATTATTTGGTTCTGTATTTCAGAGATAGAATCTTTAAGGAGATGATAAAATGCACTACACATAGTGATGGCAGACCAGATTTATGTGTTGAATCTGCAGAGTTTTACTACCGTGTGTGTCTGTGTTTAAGATGCTGAATGCGTGTGTGAGAGCGAGAGATATGAGCCGTGAGCTGTTGCCGTGGGTCAAATGTTCACTCTGTCTGCCACAGCAGCAGTGAACACACTGAAGTTCATTGATGGTTTGTTTGGAGGAAGTAGATCAGAGCAGGAGGGTTAATGGAAAAGCCCATATGTTTGGCAAAGCTGACATAAATCATGCATACACACTACCTTTCTGAAGAGACCCTAAAATCTCCACTATCGGACATCCATTTTACTCGTACAGTCAGGAAATACAAAGCTCTCTGAACACACACACAGTAAACAACTGCCTAAATAATCTTCTGCAACTAAAACACACACCCAAAAGGTGACAACAAATGCACACACAAACCTCAATTTTCTCTATTGTTGTGCTTCACACTTGTTGATCATCATTAACCTTTTTCCTTGTTCATCTCGGTTTTGTTTATATCAGCATGTTATTTTATATGCCAGTTTATATGTGAAGTTGTTAATTAGGTTTGATTCGGTTCCGGTTTCTCTTATTTATTACTGCATCCAGTGTGATTTATGAGCAGCTACGTTTTAATTGAAACTACTCTGAAAATACAATAATTTTGTAGCTGGAACTTTGTGACTCTAATTATCATGTTTTTTATTATTGTTGTTTTTTGAAATGGGTATAATTACATACTTTACATGATTACCATACAATAATATTGCTGTATTCTTGTATTTTTTGCATGGTATTCCAACCGGTGTTGTTTTAGTATTATTTTATAGCTATTATGGTATTTATTACTATTTTTGAATTAGCTTTTATTTTTGTATTTTCAGTTATTTAGATATATTTTAAATTAAAGTTTTAAATCTTTTGTCATTTTAATTAGTAAAAAAAAAAGATATCTAGCTTTAATTTATATTTATTTGTTTTAGTATTTAATCTTAAATTGATTTGATAACGGTTAGTTTCCAAAGAAACACTTATAATTATTTTTATTTTTTTTACATTTTAATTTTATATATTATTTCATTTTAGCTTTATTTAAATTAATACTTTTAGTTTGTTATAGTTAACAATGACAAAACTGTGTTACTAGTATGTTGGAATCAGTGTTTTCTGAACAATGTGTTTTTTTAACATGTACCATGTTAGTATAATTTTTTTAGACATACATCATGGTAATACTATGATAATTAGTTAGGTGCCATCGTTTTTAGATATGTATCGTGATAATGCCACATTCTTCGAACACCATGGTAGTTGTCACCATTCTGTTTAGTTTAGTTCTTAGACTTTCAGTTTTTCTTTTGTCACGTATTTCTTTGTTCTGACTCCCGCCACTCGTCTGTCTCGATAATTACGGTCATTATTAGTTCATATATGTCAGCTGTGTGTTATCTATCATCCTTGTTTGTGTTGCTACTTAAGTTGTTCCTTCCCCTGCACTCCTTGTCCGGTCACTGTTATGTTTAGTTGTGTTATGCTGATTCCAGTCTGTCTGTTTGGATTATCTGTTATTAAAAATACACTGTATCCGCCTGTCTTTGTCTTCCTGCCTGCATGCACCCGTGACAGATGACTGGACCTTTAAAATGGATTTAAGTGCTCAATTTATTTCGGTGGCTCAGGAGAGCACTGATTCTCTCACCTTTTCCACCAACTTCTTTCGTCTTGCATTCACCAGCCCCTTCGACGACGAGACCCTAAAGAACCTGTTCTGGTTCGGGGATCATTTCTTTCAGCAATTTGAGCCAGAGCCCGAGAGAAAGAGGACCAATCCGACCCTCGTCCCAGAAGTGGAGCTCCATCAGAAGTCTGACCAGGGGTGTGAGCCCACGACATCAGTGAACAAGGGACGAGTAACCACGGAAAATGATAACTGGCTGATCAACTTCAGTGAGGAACCAACGACCCACCCCCCCCACCATCCCACCTGGTACCTTGATTTTCTTTCGTCAACCTGCATGGAATGTGTTAAACTTACCGTGAGTCTGTCAAGTATCCTGCTGCCACCATCACTGCAAAGCTCAGCCAGTCCTCCAGCCCTGCCGCTGCCGGATGTCTACAGCACTGTGCCTTCCCCGGGGAGTCCCTGTGATGTCGAGCCGCAGGTCGTGCATCCACCTGCAGTGCCCGTGTGAGAGGATCCTGTGGCTTTGCCTCCCGCCTTCAACCTCTTCGCTTCATCTCGGCCTGTAGACCTGCCGGCTCCATCTTGGCTCCTCCCACCTTCGGCTCCACCGGAGACCCTCGAACTTGAGGCTCAACTGGGTTCACTCATCCTGCCGGCTCCCCCTTGGTCAGTCGTCACACCACTTTCACCACAAACTTGCAGGCCATCCACTGCATTCCGGCACTCCACACCTACAGCTGCAGCTGTTTTCTCCTTCCTCTATGCGTCGCCACTGTCCTCTGTAACACCGGCTTCGCCTCAGCCCTTGGGTACTCTGGCTCCACCCTCGGCAGTCGTTGCCGCAGCATCGCCGAGATCTCCAAAGCCAGAGATGTCTATCGGCTCTCCGTCTGCGTCAATGGATCCATCTACCGGGTCTCCGTCGGTCGTCCTTCAGATGCCATCAGTCAACAAAACACCATCTCGGGTCCTCCCCTACTCGACTCCACAGTGGACTGTCGGCTCTGGGGAGTCTGTGCCATCGGCCAATCATCATTGCTGCCAGGGAATCGCCATCCCACCATCACCATCCCTTGTTTTCATCATCCTGCCATCACCATCCCTTCACCACATCCTGCCACCAACCCTTCTCTTCTGCCTCCCCGCATCATTTTGCCATCTACTCGTCCCCCTCCGTCCTTCCCTATGTGTCAACATGTTATGGCGCGAGGCCGTGCCTTTTCAAAGGGGGCGTTATGTCTCGGACTTTCAGTTTGTTTTCTTTTCACGTGTTTCTTTGTTCTGACTCCCGCCACTCTCTCTCCATAATTACCGTCATTATTAGTTCATATGTGTCAGCTGTGTGTTATCTATTATCCTTGCTTGTGTTGTTACTTAAGTTGTTCCATCCCCTGCACTCCTTGTCCGGTCACCGTTATGTTTAATTGTGTTGTGCTGATTCCTGTCTGCCTGCTTTTTGGATTATTTGTTATTCAAATATGTTTGTGACTGTATCCGCCTGTCTTCATCTTTCTGCCTGCATGCACCCGTGACAGTAGTACTATACTACAGTAGTTTTGTAGAAATGTGTACCATAGTATTTTTTTTTCCAAAGTCAGCAGCCATATTATCCTGTAGCCCAAGACAGGGCTGAGCCTGGTCAGTACCTGGATGGGAGACCTCCTGGGAAAACCAGGTTGCTGCTGGTAGAGGTGTTAGTGAGGCCAGCAGGGGGCGCTCACCCTGTGGTCTGTGTGGGTCCTAACGCCCCAATATAGTGATGGGGACACTATACTGTAACAAGCACCGCCCTTCGGATGAGACGTTAAACCGAGGTCCTGACTCTCTGTGGTCATTAAAAATCCCAGGATGTCCTTTGATAAAGAGTAGGGGTGTAACCCCGGCATCCTGGCCACATTTGCCCATTGGCCCCTGTCCATCATGGCCTCCTAGTCATCCCCATATACCGATTGGCTTCATCACTCTGTCTCCTCTCCACCAATAAGCTGGTGTGTGTTGGGCGTTCTGGCGCAATATGGCTGCCGTCGCATCATCCAGGTGGATGCTGCACATTGGTGGTGGATGAGGAGATTCCCCCCTTCTATGTAAAGCGTTTTGAGTGCCTAGAAAAGCACTATATAAATGTAACAAATTAATTATATATATTAATATATAACTAAAGTAATATGTTTTTTAATGTGTAATAATACATTGTTTGTTTGCTTTCTTTTGATGTGTGGTGACACACAGATACAATGGACCATGAATATGGTACTATTGTGGTAGCATTGTGTAGCCAAGAGTTTTAGATGATAATACCATGGTACTTGGATATATACCATGCAGCATCAGTAATATTTTTTAAAAGAAGTTTCTGCTAATTTAAATTCATCAATGTTGTCAAAAGTTAAAAATGCTGTGTTCTTTGTTTAGATCTAACCGACATGAGCGAGGAGAAGAAGGAAGGCCTGGGGCATCTCTGCACGACACTGCAGGTTTATCTTGGTGAGGAGAACTGCAATCTATCTGAGCTTCCGTCCGGCCTCGACCCCATCAGCCTGCTCGCCAGAGTAAGTGTCCTTTCATTGTCATCTCCAACAGTCAGCAGGGGTCGTGCTCTCAGAGCAACGGGGTGTCACGGTGGATCTCACGCAGTGTTGCGAATGGTGTCAGTGTGTCACAAGTACGTGGACACATACCGCTCCGCTAGGTCACCTGCTGGGAATCCATGCTGCTATATTTTGTCTTTTCCCTTCAAAGCAGGGAACAAGTTGTTAATAGAAGCTAAATTAAGTCATTTCATGTTCAAGGTTGAAGCTTTAATTTCCAGAAAAAGTGAACAGAATCATTAAAGTCGGAATAAAATGGAAGTTGAGATAATCGTTTCTTTCCTATTTTGATGTATATCTGAGTGACATGGCTTCTTGAACAAGAAATACATTTGGGATTTGGTTTTATCCATCGGGAGTTGATTGGATCGTGGATGGTTGTGGTTTGCTATTGGTTGACCTCATGTGAGTGACAGGTTGCCCCACCCTTGTACCAGTAAACACGTCATCAACTGGGCTTGACATTAACACCGCGAACCTGCCAACTGCAGGTGGATATCAGCAGTGGATAGCTACTTTGGCAGGTTTAATTTTATATAATATACATTTTTCAATTGTAGTCTTTTAAAAAGGCATCTAAAATAATAAACAAAGTTAAATGTAGTTTTGAAAAAAATTGTTTTCTATATTATATCGATACTGAAATATCTGAAACGCTTCCAATACTCATTTTCCACAGAATATATACACGATACCACCTGTGCTTTCTCGTTCTCTCATCTCTCTGACAGCGAATTGACACACAAACCCATCTCCCCTCATTCACTCGTTTAATTTGCTCCTGGTGAATATTGTTGGAGTTAAAGGGCTTGAAATACCAAAAATAATTTTACCCATTCCCGCATATTTTGTGCTCACACCCTAAGTGCGTGCACATACAGTAAATTTGCCTCTTAGTACTACATTTTAGTAATTTTTTCGCTGCTTATTGCGCTTAAACAGTGAAAAACACACAAAATGTCAAAATGCCGGTCTTGTTTAGTATTCATGTAAACACAATCAGTTACGTTTTTAGTGAACATGAAAGAACAGTATAATGGATCTGTGCCTCAGCTGCAAATTATGAGATAATATTAAACATATCTATATGGCAGTTTTTCCCCATGGTATCAATGCCAAAATTGTGGCCAGTGAAAATGCTGAGTGGCTAGTAACTTTGGAAAACCACTAGCCACATTGTAGGGATGGGCGATATGGCCTAAAATCCAAATTGGAATATACATTGCAGCCTCTTGCGATAACTAACAAAATATATCACAATATATAAATAATAAGTTTAAGTTTAATATAATATGTTTATTATTTATGATGATAATTTATTTATAATAAAAACTGCAATATTCCATCAAAAATAAGAATAGTCAATTTTGATTTCATGGTGACTTTAAGTAGAATCAGATCGAGAATCATTACATTCCTCACGAAATTCACATCCCAAAAGGCCTACCCATAATTTTCTGCCATTTCCTTCGTGGAGGCTTGAGGTGCATGCTGATGTGCTAGTTTATTTACAGATGTGTCAGTGAGATCGCTTGTTTGGATTCCTGTGAGAGTAGATTTTATTTGCTTGTTTACCAACCGTCACTCCGTGCCGTAATTGTGAACACATTGAGTGAAAGATGCGTTTCAGGGTGAAAATGGTGATCTTCTCTTCAGAATCGCATGTAAACAGAGAAGAGGTTGCACATCTGGACCGGGACAAACAAATGCCTGTTGCATGTGAAAACAAACACCTGTTTTATATGAGAGACAGCCAGCAGCCATTTCTTGCTTATAAAGGATCAAAGACACAAATGTGGATCCTATAAGCATTTATAATACAAAAACACTAAACACCACAGCAGGGCAAAACTCGAGTTATGTAAAACATGCACAGATGCTTGAATTAGGAGCGTCCAACGCACTTTTGCATTCGTTGACTTTGATTTACAAGTACTTTTTTTTTATCATATAGTGACTTATTAGTATGTATTGTTTAGATTCGACAGTCACAGAAATCCTGTAGATATCAGCGAGTTTTTAAATTGTATTTTCTTGGCCTGGATGCAAGATTTGGATGTTAATTTGTGAGTGAGTTTTTCTGTGGAGTTGATTCTTTTGTATAACTGCTTCACAAATCAGTGTGAATTATTCATTAGCTAATTGTTCTAAATCAAAATGATTTTTTTGGAAGTAAAAAATTAGGGCACAATCAATAGCATAAGTTAACAATTATATCTCTGACTTAAGTAAACATTTACATGAATGCAGGTGCCATTCACACATTCTACTGTACTGCTTTTCCATAGTTTTATATGTAAACTTCATATCTGTGGGCGGTCTGAATTGTGAATTTTTATTTATATTGAAATATATGTGTAGTAAAGTTAGTTTGTGTGGGAAGAAGGAGGCGGGAACCGGCGAACATTTAAAAGACTTTAATCAAATAAATAAACCAAATGAAAGTAAAAGCGGCAGCCCCTCATGGACGACTGCTGCGCACACACATAACAAAACGTAAACAGAACACAACGTAAAGCCCAGGCCTGGTCCTCTCTCGTCCTTCACCGGTGTCGCTCGTCCTTATATGCCTCCGTGCTCCCTTATGAGAGGACTCGAGACCAGTGTGCCTCGCAGGTGACGCTCATTCTCAATCACGCACACCGATCTCGCTCGCTCCTTCCATGTCTCTCGCTTGTCCACCTTGCCACAATATGCCCCCCCCCCCCCCCCCATTTGTTTTAATGGGAATTTCTAGGTGTGTGTGTATGTGAGTGTTCTGCATTGAGGATGCTCTATAGACTCATGCCTTCATTTGTGCATGTGTGTGTTATGGATTGTGCCAGATTTTTTTGACATTAAAAATAATTCCCATTTAAAAAAAAAAATCCCCACAGGTCAAAATTGACATCACAATCTACTCAGTTACTGGGATTTTCACGCACAACCATTTCTAGGGTTTACAAAGAATGGTGTGAAAAGGGAAAAACATCCAGTATGCGGCAGTCCTGCGGGCGAAAATGCCTTGTTGATGCTAGAGGTCAGAGGAGAATGGGCCGACTGATTCAAGCTGATAGAAGAGCAACTTTGACTGAAATAACCACTCATTACAACCGAGGTATGCAGCAAAGCATTTGTGAAGCCACAACACGCACAACCTTGAGGCGGATGGGCTACAACAGCAGAAGACTCCACCGGGTACCACTCATCTCAAATCTCTTATCTACAAATAGGAAAAAGAGGCTACAATTTGCACGAGCTCACCAAAATTGGACAGTTGAAGACTGGAAAAATGTTGCCTGGTCTGATGAGTCTCGATTTCTGTTGAGACATTCAGATGGTAGAGTCAGAATTTGGCGTAAACAGAATGAGAACATGTGGTGGTGGTGTAATGGTGTGGGGGATGTTTTCTTGGCACACTTTAGGCCCCTTAGTGCCAATTGGGCATCGTTTAAATGCCACGGCCTATCTGAGCATTGTTTCAGCCCATGTCCATCCCTTTATGACCACCATGTCCCCATCCTCTGATGGCTACTTCCAGTAGGATAATGCACCATGTCACAAAGCTCGAATCATTTCAAATAGTTTTCTTGAACTTGACAATGAGTTCACTGTACTAAAATGGCCCCCACAGTCACCAGATCTCAACCCAACAGAGCATCTTTGGGATGTGGTGGAACGGAAGCTTCGTGCCCTGGATGTGCATCCCACAAATCTCCATCAACTGCAAGATGCTATCCTATCAATATGGGCCAACATTTCTAAAGAATGCTTTCAGCACCTTGTTGAATCAATGCCACGTAGAATTAAGGCAGTTCTGAAGGCGAAAGGGGGTCAAACACAGTATTAGTATGGTGTTCCTAATAATCCTTTAGGTGAGTGTACTTTTGGAGCCATTTTATTGCTTTGCACTCAATACCCATCAATGATTTTCAAAATACAATTTGTTCGTTTTTTTTTCTGGTAAAATCTGTCAAATGTAATTCAATACTGTGTTCATCTGTGTCTGTCACTCATGTTAGTCATATATTAGATAGAGACTGGAGATGGGAAAGCATATCAGAGCTGAGGTGATGATTGAGTTGTGACATTTTCTGTCAGGCATGTGGTAAAGCAACATCAGTATGGGGGTGATGGAGAGGAAATACACTGGGACTATGGCATGCCATTTTGACATTTATTCAGGATATGGGATTTGGGATATGGATATGAATTCTTGATATCAACAATTGAATTTCAACTAGTAATAATTCTTGATATCAGTAATTGTATTTTCACTAGTGAAATGTCACCATAGGCTGCCATTCAAATCCAATTGTTGATATCAGGAATTGAATTCTTGATATCAACAATTCTATTACTGATATCTACAATCAACATTTCTGATATCAGCAATTTAAATAAAAATGGTTAATTTCTGTTAAAGAAAGCCATTTTAGATATATGAAATTATATTGATATCCAGGGTTCGTACGGTCATGAAAAACCTGGAAAAGTCATTGAATTTTAAAGTAGCAATTTCCAGGCCTGGAAAAGTTTTGGAAAAATAAATAAACCAGAAAGTTTTGGAAAAGTCATGGAAATTTGTATTGTACTATGTGATAGAATATATGTTTAAGTGATAATATTGGTTAAACAAACTTTGAATCTCCGTAAACATACTTTATTCCTTCGATCCACCCGACTGCTGCATTTTGTCAGATTTCCTTTTGCAGCATTGAGCATTATAACCAATCACACGCGTTTCTGTCGAGCGTGATGGCCAATCAGATTAGTCATCGCTGAAACAGAGTTTTGTTCCGTGCGCGCACTCTCTGACTGAAATCTTACTGGAACTCGTGAATTCTGTTGTCATAAACATAAATCTTAAACAACAAAGTGCAGATGTAAGAGATTTATTTAGCCGTGTCGTCAGCTTCCGTGATTTTAATGGGAGTGTTTGTAAGAGCGGTTAAACTCGCACTAGACACAAGTTATGGACAGCTTTAAGGCCTGTTCACACCGGGACGATTTTCGCGCGCGTTTATCGCCGACGTTTAACGCCTCGTGACTAAACAATGGCCGCCAATGTGAGTGTTCACACCGACGCGTAAAACGTCAGGCGTAAAAGCGTCATTTTTAAAAAAAACGCCTCGGGTTCGTTTTTTTTTTTTGACGCGGCGCGTTAAAAACTGGCCGACCAATCAGATCGGCGCTTTTGTTCACGTGCCTGGAGCTGCTGAAGTTACAGTAAAACACGACTTGGTGGCGCTCGATCGGTCACATTCTCTGCTCCCTTTCTGTAACTTTATAGTTTATTCCGGTTAATATAATTTATTCATCATGCTGGTAAGATCACACAAAGTATTAATTTTCTAATGCATAAATAACATTAAAATAATTTGTAAATGTTTGTACGATCTGTGTTATCTGTGTAGTCAGAATGACGTGCAGTTTCCCTAAACAAAAACATTTTATGTATCTATCATTATTAGCCTACAATATCAAGAGCATATCAATGACTCAGTTATGACTCAGTCTTTACAATGAATGTAAAGAGTTAATTTTATAATTTGAGTAACATTAAACAGTCTGTGTAAATAAACATTTAAGCTATTTTAGATGCAGCTTCTGTTCCACCTTTGCAGTGTAAAGATGGCTTTTGTTAATGATAACATTTTATTGGTAACAGTCCAGTATTCTGGATTGATTTAAGTAATTGGTTAAATTTAAGTATTTGACAAATGACAACAAAGGAATCATTAAAAAGCCCCTTACTGGTTGATTTCTGACCCTGGCATGAAGGGACGTCTGGCATTTGCAGTTTGTAGCCTATAGGTGTAAATTGCAGAAATAAAAAAAATCTAATTCAAATAGGGACGTTATCTTGTTAATGATTGATGGTTTTCCAATGAGATGAATGGTAAATACTAGGAGGCGAAGTTGTTTTAAAGTCTTATTATTTACCCAATTTTGTTTTCCAAAAGTTTGTCTCTGGCACTGCCACCTTTTCAAAGTTACTGTCAGTGTCACTGGACACTTTTATTCACTTATTTATCATTGTTGCCTCCCATTGATGTGTGTTAATCCATTTCTAGGGTCAGACAGTATTTTATCTATCCGTTTAATTGGTGTGTCCGTGTTTATTTTGTATCAAACCATATAGATTTACGTTAATTAGTTAAGATAGGCTGTTATTTGACATTTGAACATGGATTTTTCTTATTTTACATGTATAAACGTTCTTTCATGGAAGGTTAGGTCCTGAATATTTTCTTAAAAGTCATGGGAATGTATTGGTAGAAATGTGCATGAACCCTGGATATCAACATTTAAATTCTTGATATCAGAAATGCTAATATCAGGAGTTGAATAGAGTCACTTCTCACTTCATCAGCATTTTACCGTTTCGTCATATCATAAACGCAAAGAAACTCAAAGGTCTTCGAGGCAACCCGTCAAAATAAAAGTTTGGTTTAACTTGACAAATATATTACTGTTGTACAGTAGAATTGAGATATGTCTCAATGTAATAATAATACTAGCACTACTGTAATAATAATACATGAGCAAAACTTTTTAAAGTAAAAGTCACAATTTCTCTTCCATGTTTTAATTTCAACAGTATAAAGCTCAGTTGTGCATCACGTTTGTTTGATTTCATGATGATTAATAATTAATGATTAAAAGATACATTTAATTAATCTTTTATGTCTTTATTTGATTACCAGAAAATACACAAATATTAAAATTGTTGTTTTTTTATGAATTCAATTAAGCAGCTAGTAGCCTACTTTTTTATTTTATGGGTAAATATTACAGTAAACCAACATCACAGACCAAGGCAGCTCTGGCATAATGTCAGTTACACTTCTATAAATTACTTAAAGTTTCTTTACAGTTATTGAAATGAACATCCCTAATGAACAGAAAATAATGTACCATCGGGTTCCGGCACCAAATTTCAGGTGGAGGTGGTTAAAATGTGAACGGTACCCAAGCATCTGATTTCTACTATAAAGCAGGTCCCCAGTCTGTTCAAGGTTTTACTTGTGTCTGACCTCGAAGGACTGAGCAGAAGATATGAACCAGAGAATATTTCCACGTCAAAGAAGGTGGAGCCTCAGAGCCTCACCTACCTATAACACAATTGCTATGGACCAATGGTAGTTTGAAGGCGCTTACTAAGTTCACTTTGGCAGGCTGTTTTTGCGAAATCTCAAAACTTCAAACAAACTTTTTTTTTTTTTCAAAATTAATTCACACCAATTCTTTCTACAATTTAGCTTGAAGTATACTGGGGCCTATATTTAGTAGGGGTGCAACGGATCGTAGTTGATCCGTACAGACCAGGACCCACGGTTTTTTACACTTTGCTGATCTGAAGAATTATCTGATCCGTGACTCAAAAACTGTGATATGATTCAAACCATGGATTTTGTGATCATCGCCACTAATATTTAGAGAATGAAACTCAGTATTTTATTGTTGAACAGTTTACACACATTACCTTTTTATGATAAGTCATATTTTGGGATCTGTAACAAGGATGGTGGGCTTTTGTTTTAACTATATTTCTCTCTCACACATTATCTCATTCTTTCACTCTTCATTAATGAGATGCTGTTAAGTCCTGGATGAATATTTCTTGGGTGTGGGTGGAAAACAAATGAGCAAACTGTGGAAGAAGTGTGCTTGTTTTGACCCTGGCTGCTGATAAATCTCCCTGTTCTGCATTAACTCTGCTCGTGAGAGTCGGCTCTTGGCCCGACGCTTCGTCTTTTAGCATTACAAACATGTTCAGCCACATTAAACACACACCCTGCCCATCGCCTAATCAATTAACCAGCGTGAAAACAAGCATCCGTGGTCCACAAATGATTTCCATTTCAAATCAGACAGATATTTTGTGCCATTTGCTGAAACTAATTGCTGAAACTAATTATCTTATAATATTCAAAATGTATCCCTTACATGCAGTGGAAGATCCTCATGGGAATTTGGGTTGTTTGTTGGCAGTGTAATTTATTTATTTATTCATATTTAGTAGGAATTACCCAAGAACTAGAGTAGGTAGGAGTCAAAATCTCCAATTACAATAATAAAACTGAGTGAGGGACGTGTCGGAACATGTGAATTTAGATTAAAATGTAGATCCTGAGGGGCTTTCATTCACATTCCAGAACTGAAGTGATCGTGAATTCGCTGCTTTAATTAAAGTTGCAGAGAATGCTATTGTTATTGTCCTGGGCTTTGGTGAATACAGTATTCTCTTCTATTAATTTTTGCATATGTGTGTTATGAACTCAAAAGGGAACTGGTGGCATTTTTTTGTGAAGTCTTTTGTAGTCAAACTGAACAGTTCTGATTTACTGGCTCATGGGTTTTTAAATATTCTTTAAGAATGTGTGTTCTGCAAAATTTTCCTCTCAATGGACGGCATCAAAGCAATCTGTTAACTGCTTTATATGATGACTAACTACAGTCCTATTTGTTTCAATTTTTTGTCTTTATTAGTGATGGATGCTCATACTTAAGGCTAGGAATAAAAATATATCCTGTATTTTCAATGGGTGCTGTATAATAATAATATCTTTATTATTATGCAGACTCATACTGAAAGGGATAGTTCACCCAAAAATTAACATTTTGTCATTAATTACTCACCCTCATGTCTTTCCAAACCCGTAACACTTTCGTTCATCTACAGAACACAAATTAAGATCTTTTTGATGAAATCTGAGAGATTTCTGTCCCTCCATTGGCAGTCTACGCAACTGACACTTCAAAAAGTTCATAAAGAGATCGTAAAACGAATCCATATGAATCGAGTAGTTTAGTCCAAATTTTCTGAAGAGACTCAATCGCTTATATGATGAACAGATTTGATTTAGGCATTTTTTTCACATTTAAACATTGATCAGCGAACATAAACAGAAGCTTATCCGAACCTGCTTGAAGCACCTTGCAGAGGTTTGTTCGAGAATGAACCTCATTGGTTCGTGCGGAAGCTCAAACATGCTGTGTAACACGAGAATGAACCTCATTGATTCTTGCCATAGACTGTCAAAAAATATGGGCGCAGTGTCCGTGACGTCACCCATAGGTTTCCGAAGAGCAGTTTTGAAGCCTAAAAGCCAGCCATTGCCATCTTGACAGCGCGTCACTCCCGGATAACTGAAAATGGGCAAAGAGGTGGGACGTGGGTGGATCTGAGGTTCTTGGTTGCTGAAACCATGCCCGCCTAGCTCGACTATAGTGGCAATCCATGTCACTCAAGTGGCCATGCCCTTAATTATGTAGATCTTTAAGGCTTAATATAATTTAAACGGATGAGTTATAAAAAAAAATTCACCCCCTCACAGTTATCATGAAGGGCAAAATTAGCTATATAGACCAAAATCACAAGATTTGTACCACACTGGGGCTCAATGAGATTCTGCTCCCTTTTCGAGCCTGTCTCTAGTGGCCAGTCGATGAATTGCAGTTGAAGTTTTGCAGAAGCTCTAACTTGCTGCGGAACACAAGAATGGACCTCATTGGTTCTTGTGGAAGCTCAAACATGCTGTGTAACATGAGAATGAACCTCATTGGTTCTTACGCAGAATGTTTGAGCTTCCGCAACACAAGAATGAACCTCATTGGTTCTTGTGGAAGCTCAAACGTGCTGCGCAACACAAGAATGAACCTCATTGGTTCTTGCGGAAGCTCAAACGTGCTGCGTAACACAAGAATTAACCTCATTGGTTCTTGTGGAAGCTCAAACATTCTGCGCAACACGAGAATTAACCTCATTGGTTCTTGTGGAAGCTCAAACGTGCTGCATAACAGACGAGAATGAACCTCATTGGTTCTTGTGGAAGCTCAAACATTCTGCGCAACACGAGAATGAACCTCATTGGTTCTTGTGGAAGCTCAAACGTGCTGCGTAACATGAAAATGGACTTCATTGGTTCTTGTGGAAGCTCAAATGTGCTGCACAACATGAAAATGAACCTCATTGGTTCTTGCGGAAGCTCAAACATGCTGCGTAACACGAGAATGAACCTCATTGGTTCTTGCGGAAGCTCAAACATGCTGCGTAACACGAGAATGAACCTCATTGGTTCTAGAGGAAGCTCCAACGTGCTGCGTAACACAAGAATTAACCTAATTGGTTCTTGCACGTCAAGCTAACATGCTTCAGCTTCAGTTTACCACCACTGATGTGTGAGTTGATGAATGTTTATATGTGAATAAAAGCCTAAATTCAATCTGTTCATCATATAAAGTGATCATGTCTCTTCAGAAAATTTGGACTAAACCACTCAATTCATAAACCGGACTTGTGCCATGTTTAAAACAGAATATTATGACACTTGAGAGTGGGCTCTTATAATAATAATCAATTTTATTTATATTGCACTTTACATGCAATATAAATATGACACCCAAAACACCCTTGCAACTACATAGCAACACATTAAGTAAAGCTCAGGACATCTTTGCAACCGTAACACCCTAACAATGTGGAGATTTGCATGTGCATGTAAAAAATCTGGTTTTCTTTTACAACAGATGTGATGTCATCTGCTACTCAGCACTGCCTTGTTTGCCTTTCATTCACAGCTGTTATATTGAGCATCATTAATATTTTACATGTCCTCTATTTTGTTTTATTTGTCTGTATTTTAGAATGGCCTGTTGTGTTGAATTGTCTGAGGTACCAAATCACGGAGAAAGCAGAGGTCCATTTGTGCATGATAGACTCTAAATAGGGCAGCTTTTTCAGTGCTGTATTAATACATAATGCAGGAACACTTCATGACATCACCAGCAGCTGAACAGGTCCATAAGGTGAAGGATCAACATCCAGTTTTGTTAGTAGTTAAAGTTGTATAAAGTTGTATAAAGCCTGTTTACATCATACATCTAAAAATATATAAAGCCAGTATACATCAAAAGGAAATTATTTTGCATTATAATTCAATAGAAAATGTCCCTTAGAATTAGAGTACACAACATTGCCAAAAGTATTGGGACACCCCTCCAAATCATTGAATTCATGTGTTCCAATCATTGAATTCATGTGTTCCAATCATTGAATTGATGTGTTCCAAGTGATTACAAACCCACTCGGTCCACCCCCGCAGCCACTGATGTCAACTTCCTGAACGAGCTAAATTACTTTTATGCTCGTTTTGAAAGAGACAACAGAGAAACTGCAACCAAGCTCAAACCCTCAGCTGACCACCCACCAATCACACTCTCCTCCACAGAAGTCTGCAAGGCACTGAGCCGGATCAGCGCGCACAAGGCTGCTGGACCAGACAACATCCCTGGTCGTGTTCTCAGGGCATGTGCGGAGCAGCTCAATGGGGTTTTTATAGTCATTTTCAACCTGTCTCTTGCCCAAGAAGCTGTACCAACATGCTTTAAACGCACTTCCATTGTGCCAGTGCCGAAACACTCCAGCCCGAGGTGCCCTAATGACTACCGCCCTGTAGCACTCACACCCATCGTTATGCTTTGAGCGGCTGGTCCTGGAACACCTAAAAGACTCTCTACCATCCACATTGGACTCACACCAGTTTGCCTATCGCAGCAATAGGAGCACAGAGGACGCAGTTTCCATGGCACTGCACTCTGTGCTCACCCATCTGGACAATAAAAACTCTTATGCACGCATGCTGTTTGTTGACTTCAGCTCAGCATTCAACACTGTCATCCCATCCAAGTTAATAGCCAAACTTGGAGACCTGGGCATCAATACTTCAATGTGTAACTGGATTTTGGACTTCCTAACTGACAGACCACAGAATGTTCGATCAGGATCCACCTGCTCCACGTCCATCACACTCAACACTGGTGTACCACAGGGCTGTGTGCTAAGTCCGTTTCTCTACTCCCTCTTCATCTCCGACTGCAAGCCTGTGTATGGATCTAATTCCATCGTCAAGTTTGCGGACGACACTACGGTGATTGGTCTCATCAGCAACAACGATAAGACTGCCTACAGGGAAGAGATCCAGCACCTGGCCACATGGTGCGCTGATAATAACCTGCTCCTCAACACCACCAAAACGAAGGAGCTCATCGTGGACTTCAGGAAAGAGTCAAGAGGCACACACGACACCACCCACATCAATGGAATGGCCGTTGAGCGTGTCTCCAGTTTCAAGTTCCTGGGGATCCACATCTCGGCAGACATGTCATGGACGACCAACACCTCCAGCCTGGTCAAGAAGGCTCACCAGCACCTCTTCTTCCTGAGGACACTGAGGAAGAATCAGCTCTCCTCGGCTATCCTGGTGAACTTCTATCGCTGCGCAATAGAACGCATCCTGACCAACTGTGTCGCAGTATGGTATGGGAGCTGCTCTGTTGCGGAGCGCAAGGCACTGCAGCGGGTGGTGAAAACTGCCCAGCGCATCACAGGGACTCCACTACCTGCCATCGAGCACATCCAGAGGAAACGCTGTCTGCATCGAGCTCGCAGCATCCTCAAGGACTCCTCTCACCCAGCCCACAGACTGTTTTCTCTCCTGCCCTCCGGCAGGCGTTTCAGGATCCTCCGGACCAGGACCAGCAGACTTAAGAACAGTTTTTTCCCCAGAGCTGTCTCTTTACTGAACTCAAACCCCCGTTGATCCACTTCCCTCATAAACTGCTAACTCTCCTACCTCACATCTGCCTTCACTTTGTTATTTGCACTACCGACTGTTTATTACAGTAACAACTGTTTACTTATGCATTTTGCACCACCATATCTCAACTGGAATATGCTCATTTGCAGTGCCGACTGTATTTACAGTACCAAATGTTTACATTTGCATTTTGCACCGTACTTCTAACTGTAATATGCAACCACTTTCCACTGCACTTTTACACTTTCTTTCGGATAGCTCTGTCCATAATTTATTGCACTACCTTAATCCACTGCTATATTCCTCATATTAGCCTAACATATTATTGTATACCTCTATCTGTAAAATTCTGTTTAAAGTAATAGCCATCTGTATATTTATTCACTGTACATATTCACCTGTAAATTCAGTTCTGTTTATAGTAATAACCATCTCTCTATTTATACATATTTATATATATTCAGTACATTTCCATGTCCTGCACTGTACTTGTGTAATGACAATAAAGTTGAATCTAATCTAATCTAATCTAATCACTTCCATGGCCAAAAGTGTATAACATCAAGCACTAGGCATGCAGACGCTTCTACAAACATTTGTGAAAGAATGGGTCGCTCTCAGGAGCTCAGTGAATTCAAGTGTGATACAGTGATAGGTTGCCACCTGTGCAATGAGTCCATTTGTGAACTTTTCTCACTACTAAATATTCCACGGTCAACTGTTAGTGGTATTATAACAAAGTGGAAGCAATTGGGAGCAACAGTAGCTAAGCCACAAAGTGATAGGCCACGTAAAATCACAGAGCGGGGTCAGCACATGCTGAGGCGCACAGTGCGCAGAAGTTGCCAACTTTCTGCAGAGTCAATAGCTACAGACCTCCAAACTTTGTGTGGCTTCAGATTAGCTCAAGAACAGCGTAGAGAGCTTCATGGAATGGGTTTCCATGGCCGAGCAGCTGCATCCCAGCCTTACATCACCAAGTGCAATGCAAAGCGTCTGATGCAGTGGTGTAAAGCATGCTGCCTCTGACGTGTTCTCTGGAGGGACAAATCACGCTTCTCTGTCTGGCAATCCGATGGACGTGTCTGGGTTTGACGGTTGCCAGGAGAACGGTACTTGCCTTGGTGGAGGGGGGATTATGGTGTGGGCTTGTTTTTCAGGGATTGGCCCCTTAGTTCCAGTGAAATTAACTCTTAATGCTTCAGCACACCAAGACATTTTGGACAATTTCATGCTCCCAACTTTGTGGGAACAGTTTGGGGACAGCCCCTTCCTGTTCCAACATGACTGCGCTCCAGTGCACAAAGCAAGGTCCATAAAGACATGGATGAGCGAGTTTGGTGTGGAGGAACTTGACTAGCCTGCACAGAGCCCTGACCTCAACCCGCTAGAACACTTTTATGATGAATTAGAGCGAAGACTGCGAGCCAGGCCTTCTCGTTCAACATCAGTTCTTGACCTCATAAATGCGCTTCTAGAAGAATGGTCAAAAACTCCCATAAACACACTCCTAAACCATGTGGAAAGCCTTCCCAGAAGAGTTGAAGCTGTTATAGCTGCAAAGGGTGGGCCGTTCAAAAAATGGAAGGCCCAGTTTCACCTGCCTGTTTAAAAGTCTGCGCTGACCAACTGGCCCCAAACTTCACGCAGATCTTCAATGACTACAGACCTGTCGCTCTCACATCTGAGGTCATGAAATCGTCTTGCCTAATATTGTTTTATATAGACCATGGACAAAAAAATTATTTATGAACATTTTGCAGTTTTGTGCACATTTTGTATTATAATGCTTAAGGTGTCATTGCAACATTTATGTATTTTGTATTTACTGATATTTTTTCTTATGTTTCCTTTCCTTTGCTTTCCTTTTTCATTATTTCATTTCATTATTTTATTTCATTTAATTTCCTTTCCTTTCCGTTTTCATTTAATTTATTTAATTTAATTATTTCTTTTCATTTCATTTCATTTAATTTTCTTTTGTTTTCTTTTTATTTCCTTGTTTTGCTTTGCTTTGCTTTAATTTTTCATTTAATTTAATTTAATTATTTCATTTAACTTCATTTAATTTAATTTCCTTAGCTTTTTATTTTCCTTTCCTTTCCTTTCAGCAATTGATTTCATGTCTTTTTTTTCCTTCTCTCATATTTTATTTAAGTATAATCTGTATTTAAGATGAGTTTCGCTTTATTCAACATTCTTCTGAGCAGTTCCAGTCCTCAAGGCAGCAGATTTTGAAAAATCTTCCCCTTTTCCCCTCAGTTTTACCCTGAGAGTCATATATGGCAAAGATGATTTGTTAGATGACATCTCTCCTCTGTCAGCGCTCTGCAGACATTGTCATTGAACATATGTTTCAATTCTGACTTTAAAGGAGCAGAGGTCAGAGGTCATTCCGACAGGGCTCTGGGTGGTCTGTCCATGGCACTTAATAATAAGAGAACCCCATCATTACTCCGTTCCTTTAGTAGTGCCCACCAATGACCCAGTGTCCTCAGGGTAATGTCTGGATGTATGATGGTTTTATCTCAGTCTGACTTGACTGTCATTTCACTTCAGGCACTTTGAGTCGGTCAAATGACCCAACACATGATAAAGATCCATCTGTTATACATTCTCTGACAGTAACAAACAAATGTCTCTGTTTATTTCCCGCTAGGTTAGCCTTGCAGAACATAAGGACATACAACATGGAAATCTTTATCATCACATGACAGATGTTTATATACAGCTCTGAGTTTGCAGACTGAGGCTAAACCATGAGTATCCTGTATGTTTAGTGATCATTTTGCTGGGAATATGAAGGTCACTTTGCGTTTCATCCTCAGACAATATGAAGAGATTTACTACTGTTCCTGTGGTCACCTACAACTAATTTCCCCTACTGCTGTTTTGGCATAGAATTAGAAAACAGTTTCTTTAAATTGTATTTTAATCAGTGCAGCCCTGGTGAACCTGCAATGACTTAACTGACTGCTGATTCACATTGAAATCAACATTTAACACATTTACATCACACAGACTGAACCAACAGGGGGCAGCGTGCTCTTAAATATCTGGATCTTATATATACAATTTGCTCATAAACAACTGAGTATACCATTTGTTTTGTATGTTGGAACTCTTGGCCGTGAATGAACAAACATAACTGCATTTGTGCCCTCTGGCTATCTCTGGGAAACTGAGGGTCCTGCTTCATTGGACACATTGAATAGAGTTGTAAAGCCTCTCGCTTTGACTTGTAAAGTATATGTCAGCGTCTGCATGTGTTTAGTCTTCACGTGTTCATTCTTTGTGAGTGTTTGTACGGGAATTGTTCGATGGAGTGTGATTATAGGTGTGACTGAAGAGTTTGTGTGTTTGTGGGCGCCGCAAGGATAGTAAAACCTGAAATTACCCACATTGGTACCAGCCAACAGTCCCCATGAGGAAAACGGCTTAATGGACAAACTAAATAATGTCTTAATGAAATGTATAAATGCTAAAAGGTTTGTGCGAAGGTTAACAGTAGGTTTACGGGGAAAGAAAATAACGTTAGTTCAGCGTGAAACAGTAGAAGTCAATGGAAAGTCCCCATCATGATAGAAAAACAAATGTGTGTATGTGTGTGATGGGCTGCAGTCTAGAGGAGGATGTGGGTTATTGGAAAGAGAGCCAGTAAAATGGCCCATTACTATTCTGAGCAGTGTGTGTGTGTGTGTGTGTGTGTGTGTGTGTGTGTGTGTGTGTCAGTGCCTTTCAAGGAGGCTGACACATGCCTGGTAATACGAAACACTTTTAAAGTCGGCATGAAACGGTAGTTTTTTTAAAAAAAATTCTTCCCTGTTGTGATGTATATCCGAGTGAAACGGCTTTGCAAACAAGAAAAAATTTAGGGTGGGACTTTGCTATTGTTGTGTTTTTTTCTATTGGTTGATCTCATGTGAGTGACAGGTTGCCCCACTCTCTCGCCACTAAACACATCATCAGTGAAGAGATGTCATTGCAAAAGGGAGGGGAAGTTATTTTGATAAATTATGAGGGCACATGAATTTTAAAAAACGTGCACAAATAAATAATTTATAATAAATAAATAATGAAGAATTGTCAATTTTGACGATTGGTTTAATATGGGATATTCACCATTTCCATCTGTTCCTGAAATGTAATCTTAGATTATGGGTCTCGTAAATATAACTTCAAATAGTCACCATCAACAAATTGTGGCCAAGTGCATCGATTTTAATTTCTATGCACATTGGTGCAGTTCTGGTTATATCAACAACACCATATCACATTAACAAAAGGGCAAAGATTGACAATCATTTCCAAAAGTAGCTTTCCCTAATATAGTTCTTGAGCCATTCTGAGTTACATTTACAGCTTCCTTTTCTGCCCGGTACTCAATCAGTTTCTGTATGCTGCTGATATGGAGCAATAAGTGGCCGTTATTGAGCTATGACAGAGTTTAATTGTGTCCTCCTGCAGCAGACACTACAACTGTATCACCTCTCTGAGACGCCCACTCAATTCCTCATCCTGACCGGACTGTAACCCTGCAATACACACCATAGAGGTATTGTGCTGCATCCACACACAGCCATCTTTAACAATCACCACCTTCCCACTGCAGGGAAAGATAGAAATGGAGAGAAACAAACATTCCTTCACGTGCAAGACAGGCTACCCACACCTTTGGGAATGCTGCATTAAAGACAAAATGAATTCTGAATATAGGGTTAGGCCTTAAAGGGCTCCTTTTATGCACCTTTTTATACAATGTCTCTGATGTTCCCAGAGTGTGTATGAGAAGATTTAGCTCAAATACCCCACAGATAATTTTTTTATAGCATGTTAAAATGATCACTTTTTGAGGGTGAGCAAAATGTACAGTTTTTGTGTGTTGTCCCTTTAAATGTAAATGAGCTGCTGCTCCCCCTTTCTAGAAGAGGGCGGAGCTTCAAGGGCTTGCATGCAGACATACACTGAAAATGTCTGAAACTATTCAGCCTTTTATGTTCAAACCGGAGTCGGACAATGATGAAGAGACTCAAGAAGAAGTGACAACATGTAGAATGCAACAGTATGTTTCTGAATGGTTAGTTGATGAATTTATGTAGATGATGTTGAGTTAACTATCTTCAAGTCATCGATTAGCATGTTCTGTCATGATAATCTATAAATCGCTCGTGTGGGAACTGTTGTAAGATGCCTTCAGAGCCAGAGAATATATGCTGCATGAACATAGAAGAGGTATAGTTTAGTTTAATTAGGGGTTCAAAAACCTACTTTTAGATTAGATTATATTATATTATATTAGATTAGATTAGATTAGATTAGATTCAACTTTGTCATTACACAAGTACAGGTACAAGGCAACAAAATGCAGTTTAGGTCTAACCAGAAGTGCAATAGCAGCAAGTGCAGGATATACAATGGTTGCATAAGTGCATGATATACAATGGATGAATAAGTGCAGGACATGGAGATATATATATATATATATATATATATATATATATATATATATATATATATATATATATATATATATATATATATATATATATATATATATATATATATATATACAGTACTGTGCAAAAGTCTTAGGCACGTTAGTATTTACACCCCCAAAAATGGTTAAGCCAGTTATTTATACATTTTGTAATAGTGTGTCAGTAGGTAATATCAGTTTACATTTTCAAACATTCATTTTGCCATTATTTGTAATAATCCATTCCATTGAGATTTTTGTATGCAGAATGAGTCTGACAACAGAGGTATGATCCACACAGAGATCTGATCTCACCATCACCGAGTCCGTCTGGGATTACATGGAGAAACAGAAAAAACTGAGACTAAATCCAGAAGAACTGTGGCAGCGTCTCGCTTGAAGAAACCTTCCTGTAAAGCTACAGTACTTAGACACTTGGGTAAAAATGCTGTAAAGTCAAGTCTACTTATGACATTCAAAAATAATGTCATAAGTAGACTGTTAATTTTTTTGATCAATTAACTTCTATTAACTAAATCAAATCAGTTTGTGTGACCACCCTTTGCGTTGAAAACAGCTTTTGTTTTGGGACACTTGCTCATAGTTTTTTAGGGAGCTTTGCAGGAAGGTTTCTTCAAGCGTCTTGGAGACGCTGCCACAGTTCTTCTGGATTTAGTCTCAGTTTTTTCTGTTTCTTCATGTAATCCCAGACGGACTCGGTGATGGTGAGATCAGATCTCTGTGTGGATCATACCTCTGTTGTCAGACTCCTTCTGCATACAAAAATCTCACTGGAATGGATTATTACAATTAATGGCAAAATTAATGTTTGAAATGTGCTCGATGGCAGGTAGTGGAGTCCCTGTGATGCTCTGGGCAGTTTTCACCACCCGCTGCAGTGCCTTGCGCTCCGCAACAGAGCAGCTCCCATACCATACTGCCACACAGTTGGTCAGGATGCTTTCTATTGCGCAGCGGTAGAAGTTCACCAGGATAGCCGAGGAGAGCTGATTCTTCCTCACTGTCCTCAGGAAGAAGAGGCGCTGGTGAGCCTTCTTGACCAGGCTGGAGAACTAGTCCTAGGTTTTTAAAATAAAATGGATAAATCTCCATCTCTTAAAGGTTGGCATAAGATTATTTTTGAATTGATTCCCCTGGAGTGTCTTACCTATATATTGCATCAAAAAACAGGCCAGTTTTATGAAGTCTGGACCCCATTTCTGGACTATTTGGAAACTCATCTTCGCCCTATTATTTTAGAAGGAATATTGTAACTGTAGTATAACTCTCTGGACACTGAACCCTTTTTTTGTCCTCTTTTGAACATATGTTATTGTATTTTTTTTCTAGTCTGGTCTATGATGATGCAGTCCTGTTTTATATATAAATCTGAGCGATTTTTGTGTGTGTGTGTGTGTGTGATGGTTGGTGATGTCTCTTTGTATTATAATGAAAATTCAATAAAAAAAGAAAAAGAAAAAGTAAAAAAAAAGTTCAATTATATCAACCACCCCTTTAAATAAATAAATAACCCATTTTGGGGTTTATAATTTGGCTATTTTGTAATTATAATTTTTTTTTCACTTGTCATATTTTTCGAGATTTTGGAGTGAATTTGATTAAATATTATCTAAAATAAATGTTCATATAATTAATTTGTGTTTGTTGTTTTTTTTATTAATTTTCCATCCTTCTATCTACATATTTTTAGTAGCTAAATTGAAAACGCTTGGAAATTTGTGGAAGAATTTATTATTTTATGTGAATGTAAAGTTTGTCATGTCCATCTTTAGCATTTCAAATTGTATAAATGAACAACAATCAAAAGTTTAGGATAAGTAAGATTTTTCTTTTATTGTTTTTGAAAGAGGTCTCTTATGCTCACCAAGGCTGCATTTATTTAATAAAAAATACAGTAATACTGTGAAATATTATACACAAATGTAGTACATGTTTTGTTATATTTAAATCATTTTTTTAACGTCATTAATTACTGTGATGGTAAAGCTACATTTTCAGCATCATTACTCCAGTTTTCAGTGTCACATGATCCTTCAGAAATCATTCTAATGATGCTGATTTGGTGATGTTTTAAAAATGTTGTGCTGCTTAATATTTTTGTGGAAGATTTTTCAGGATTCTTTGATGAATAGAAAGTTGAAAAGAACAGCATTTATATATTTGTAACATTCTACATTTACATTTATGCATTTAGCAGACGCTTTTATCCAAAGCGACTTACAACTTGGGAGAACATGAAGCGATTGGTCATGAAGAGTCGAGAAGCGCAATAAGAGCCTGAAATCCTGAGACCGTGTACATTGCTCAGTGTAGCACAGGCTAGAGTAGGGAGGGAAGAAGGAAGAGAAAGAAGAAAGAGGAAAATGTTTTTTTTTTTTTTATTTATTTATTTTTTTTTTTTATGAGGTTAAGTGCTCACGGAAGAGCTGAGTTTTAAGGTGACTTTTGAATGATGTCAATGATTCTGCGTTTCGGATGCTGTTGGGAAGATCGTTCCACCAGCTGGGAACGTTGAATGAAAATGTTCTGGAAAGGGATTTTTCCCCCTCTGTGATGGTACCACAAGCCGTCGTTCCTTTGCTGAGCGAAGGCTTCTGGTGGGGGTGTGGATTTGTAGAATGGAGTCAAAGTAAGCCGGAGCTGAGCGTGTGGTGGCTCTGTATGCAAGCGTCAGCGCCTTAAACTTGATGCGAGCAGCGAGTGGTAGCCAGTGCAGAGAGATGAAGAGAGGTGTGACGTGGGTCCTTTTGGGCTTGTTGAAGACGAGACGTGCTGCTGCATTCTGGATCATTCGAAGTGTTTGGATCGCACAAGAGGGGATACCAACCAGAAGCGCATTGCAGTAGACAAGTCTAGAAATAACCTAAATGTTCTAAATGTCTTTTGTGATCAAATTGTGATCAAATTTCACTTGCGATTAAAAAAAAAAAAATCACACTGACCCGAAACTATTGAACGGCAGTGTATAAATGAGCATTTATGATTACATAAGTGCCAATAAAAAAGGTTGTTCATTGTTAGTTCATGATACCTCATGCATTAACTCATATTTTAGAAGTGAACCTCATTGTAAAGTGTTACCAGTATTATGGGTGAATGATGTTCTGCTCTGTTCTGTTCACCTCTCTTTGTGCTGTAGGACAGCAGCTTTGTCCCTGAGAGCACAGGGAGAGTATTGATGAATGTGTGCTGTGCGCTGCTCAAAGGAAAGCAAACTCTAATGGATTGGCTGTCTTGTCCTGTGTACTCGAATGTCACTCTAAGGTGACTGGTGGTACCTGCATGGTCTTCAGGGCATGTTCTCTCAATCTGTTCAACATCTGGACACAACTATGAGTTTTCCACAAATCAAAAATGGAAGTACTGATCTGATAGACTTTAATTGGTTTGTTATCGATCCGTTTGTAAGGCCAATTATGATTGATGGATTATTGACTCATTAAAATGTTGACCATTTTGAACAAAAAGAAAGTTACTGTGCACCTTTAAGAAAAAAAATCCTATTTGATATGTAAATGAACATGAATATATTCATGTTTATTCTCTCTAAAGACCACCAGTAACATTTAATTTAATCTTCATTTGAAGTGATGATCGTCTCCGCTATCCACTGAGATAGCCAGCTCTTTACACTATTCCAATTAAAGTTCAGAGTCAGGACCGACGAGTGATCATACACACACGTGTATCGTGCATTTTCCTGCCTGCCAACTGGCTCCTAATAAATTAAACTGAGATCTTCATTACACTTATACCTCTGTTCTATAATCACCCCGTTTAATATCTCTTGTCCTCGCCCACCAATGACATGCACACAGATCACAGTCTCGCTTCCCATCATCCTAAACACAGTATCTCTCATACTTTTTTGTCTGTGTGGACCCCCATGGTGCTTCTGGCACAGCATGTTTCCTTCTCTCTCTCACCTTTGACTCTACCCGTAATAAGATAATTAGTGATTTATGGTTGCCTTGCTTTGTTTGCTTGAATTTGATGCTTCAGGCTGAGGGAGTGAGCTTTTTTGCCAGCTTTCTGAGTTTGCAATTAATTATCATGACGTTTTTTTTCTTTGTAACGAGCCATTACTGTAATGTGCTGAAGTGAGAGCGGAGTGTGAATTTTATGACTGTGTTTCTGTTGCTTTATGCAGCAAACTCAGAGCATCTGAACTAGTGTACAGTAAGCGGGTATTCTGTGTCTAAATGGGGTTTTCAGAGTCAGTCTGACTGAGTGACATTAATAGTGGTCGGTTATTGTGGTCTCGTTCTGCTTTGTGTTTTAGACTGTATAAATTAATGTGTTTTTAGAATCCATCCATCCGTCCCACCGGTTAATCAATGTGTGACAACACCAATGTGTGATCCATGTGTGACAACACCATTGTCACAGTAATACCGTTATCACCAGCAGGGTCTTTTAAATCGTTAATTCTAAAGTGAAAGTTCATTAGCCTATTATTCTTAATGAGAAACACAACAAAACAGTACAATGACAAACTCACTTAAATAGGCGCTTTGAAAACAAATCTTCTGTCATCATGTCATTCAGATCCTAACTCTTGTGATAAATGAGATCTGACTCCTGCTGCTAATGTGCTGCGACTCTCGTTCGGCTCACGCTTTATTAAGCACATTCAGTTTTTAATCGCAGTGTCTTTTCTCTAACAAAATTATTTTATTACTATAAAAAATATAAAAATGACGGTGGGGGACTGTGTCACGGTGGGCAAGTGATGACGGTGTCACGGTGACCGGTGTTGCGGCTGAACACGACTATCGCACCAAGCCTTCCATCCATCATGTATTTTATACTTATTAGAGTATTCCATCCATCCATCCATCCACCCATCCATATACTCTAAGAAATACTCCTTAGTAAGGAGTAATAATAAGTATAAAATACATAATAGATGTCCGTCCATCCACTCTAAGGAATACTGTAATAAGTTTAAAATACATAATAGATATCCATCCGTCCGTCCATCCATCCACTCTAAGGAATACTGTAATAAGTATAAAATACATAATATATATCCATCCGTCCGTCCATCCATCCATCCACTCTAAGCAATACTGTAATAAGTATAAAATACATAATAGATATCATCCATCCATCCATCCACTCTAAGGAATACTGTAATAAGTATAAAATACATAATAGATATCATCCATCCATCCATCCACTCTAAGGAATACTGTAATAAGTATAAAATACATAATAGATATCGTCCGTCCGTCCGTCCATCCGTCCAAAACCCTAAGGAATACTGTAATAAGTATAAAATACATAATAGATATCGTCCGTCCGTCCGTCCATCCATCCATCCATCCATCCAAAACCCTAAGGAATACTGTAATAAGTATAAAATACATAATAGATATCGTCCGTCCGTCCATCCATCCATCCACCCATCCATCCATCCATCCATCCAAAACCCTAAGGAATACTGTAATAAGTATAAAATACATAATAGATATCGTCCGTCCATCCATCCATCCATCCATCGTAGGACTGCGCAATATATCGAAATGATAGAAATATCGCAAATGTACATATCACAATATGCATATCGCAAGGGTACGCAATATCTGAATGATTTTAATAGGCTACTTCAACATTGTGAAAAGTGTACGTTTTAGGTCGACGCATGTAGCAGAGAATAGACTGGGCACACGACTGTTACTTATGTGACTTGCTTGACGTCAAAAAGAGTTATTAAACGCAATTACTTGCAAAAAACAACTCCTTGCAGTCTCGTACTGTCTGCTGTCTGACACACACACCTTTTCTTTTTTCCGTGTGTTGTTACACACTCGAACTGTTAAATACACACACAGTTATATAAAAATGGCTGTCTTGATGAGTATTCATGTAAACACAGTCGGTTATGCTTTAAGTGAAAGATATCAGAGATTTAATTCCAATTAATCTTTTATCTGACTCCATTTATCATAATCTCGAATTTAGGTTAGAATGCCAATTGGTTGTTTGGTCATTTATATTTAATAGTTAGTCACACATTTAATTATTCTGTTTGACCCTTTGTAAAAATTATACCCCTTCATAGAGATAATTAATAATTCCAGAGTAAGTCAGAATAGATACAAATTTAACAGTTTATTAACAGTCAGGTACATGTATAATGCCAATTACATAATCAATTCAAAGATAATCCAAATACTCTGAAGTAAAGAATAAAATATGGATACCTGACTTTCTAAATATTACATAACGCTGAGCATCTAGACACTCAGCGTTATGGGCCGAACTCGTTATAATAATAATAATAAGTTTATTTTATATAGCGCCTTTCTCAAACCCAAGGTCGCTTAACATAGCAGAAGGAAGCATAGCAACAAACAGACAAACAAAATAATATCAATAACAATACAACAAAACAAGCTGTGTATGGAGCTATGTGTTGGGTGTAGAAGAGAAGTGATCATTAAACAAAAAGGTCTTGAGATGTGCTTTGAAGAGGGGAAGAGATGGACAGTCACGAAGAGGTTGGGGGAGGGAGTTCCAGAATTTGGGGGCCAAGGCACTAAAGGAACTGCCACCCAGAGTGGAGAGTCTGGTACGGGGGATGACTAGGCGGTTTTGATCAGAGGATCTGAGTGAGCGGGAGGGAGTATAAGGGGTCAAGAGGTCGCAGATGTATGGGGGAGCAAGGTTGTGGAGTGCTTTGAAAGTGAGTAGTAGTACTTTGTATTTAATCCGAGACCGAACTGGTAGCCAATGAAGTTGATGGAGAATGGGGGTGATGTGTGCCGATCGTTTGGTATGGGTGAAGAGCCTGGCTGCAGAGTTTTGAATATATTGCAATCTTTGAAGGGATTTAGAGGGGAGACCAAGGAAGAGTGAGTTGCAGTAATCTAGACGGGACATAATGAAGGAGTGGACCAAAGTCTGTGCATCATTAACAGAGAGGAAGGGGCGGAGGCGGGCAATGTTGCAGAGGTGAAAGAAGGCAGTCTTAGTGAGTGATTTGATATGGTGATCAAAGGTGAGGGTTGAATCAAGGTGAATGCCAAGGTTTTTGACAACCGGGGTGGAGTGGAAAAGTGAACCATCAATGTTAACAGTTTGAGGTTTGGAGAGCATGCTTTTGGGGCCAATCAGCAGAATTTCTGTTTTATCTTTATTGAGTTTGAGAAAGTTGTTTTGCATCCATGATTTTAAATCAGAAAGGCAGTCAGTGAGGGAGCGTGGTGGGGGGTCAGAGGGAGAGGTAGTGGTAAGATAGAGTTGAATGTCATCTGCATAGCAGTGGAAATTTAGACCGTGCCTGCGGATGATCTGGCCAAGAGGGAGGATGTATATGAGAAAGAGGAGGGGCCAAAGAACAGAACCCTGGGGGACACCACGAGTGACTGGAGACTTGGTAGACTGATGTGGACCAAGTGTGACAAACTGTTTTCTGTTAGTGAGGTATGACTGAAACCAATTGAGGACTGTGCCAGAAACACCAATAGCAGACAGACGGGAGATTAGAACACTGTGGTTGATGGTATCAAAAGCAGCACTAAGGTCAAGGAGGATGAGAATATTAAATGAACCAGAGTCAGCGGACAGGAGGAGGTCGTTAACTATGCGTAGTAGGGCAGTCTCTGTACTGTGACATGAACGGAAGCCTGATTGAAAAGGGTCATACAGGTCGTGGTGGTTGAGAAAGGTGTCTAATTGTGATGCCACCACTCTTTCCAGTACCTTGGCCAGGAAGGGTAGGTTGGAGATAGGGCGGTAGTTTGACAGTGATGTTGGGTCGGAATCAGGTTTTTTGAGAATGGGTGTAACTGCAGCAGTCTTGAGAGCAGCAGGCACAACACCAGAGTTGAGGCAGGTATTTACAATCAGTGTAATGGGTTTAGATAGGGATGTGGCACAGGCCTTAAGTAGAGGGGTGGGGACAGGGTCAAGCTGACATGATGAGGAATTTGACTTAGTAATGATGTCAGTGATAGTGAGGGAGTCAATAGTGGTGAAATGGGAGAGTTGAGGGCCCATAGAGGGTGTGAGAAGAAGAGAGAGTAATAGCAGTGGAGTTGAAGGAGTGGTAAATTTGGCTAATTTTATCTTCAAAGAAGTGTAAGAAGGCCTGGCACTGCTCCGGGGTCTTAGGACAGGCAATGACAAGTGGTTTGAGGAGTTTGTCTACAGTCCTGAATAGAGTTTTTGGCCTGGACATGGAGGAGGTTATGAGAGAAGTGTAATAGTTTGAGCGGGCAGCATTGAGGGCATCCCTATATGTCTGAGTATGTTCGGTGTAGAGCATGGAGTGAATTGTAAGGCCAGTTTTCTTATATAGCCATTCAAGACGGCGGCCAGCGGCTTTTATTTGCCTGAGCTCTGGGGTGAACCAGGGGCATTTACGGTTTGCTGGTACAAGCCTAGTCCTGACAGGGGCTAAGCTATCAAGCAGGCTGGTCAATGTGCCATTGTACATGGCAACCAGGTTATCTGGGGATGAGAGCTCGTCTAGGTCAAACAGCGGCGAGGCCTGTATAGCGGCAGCAAGTATGCTGTCGTCAATTGACCTGATGTTACAACCTGTGATAGTTGTTTTCTCAGAGGAGGGGGGAGGAATGATCATATGAACAGCATTCAATGAGCTTATGATCAGAGACACCAGAGATGGAACCAGAGACAGAGATGTCTTTCAGACCAGAAGAGCAGAGCAGATCCAGAGTGTGGTCATGGGTGTGAGTAGGAAAGTCAACATGCCGTGTCAAACTAAAACAGTCCAATACAGAGTTAAACTCCGAGGTGTAAGAACAATTAGTATCCACATGAATGTTAAAATCCCCTAACATAATCATAGCAGAACAAAGAGATGAAATAACAGTGAGAAGTTCATTCAGTTCAGACAAAAAATTTGCAGACAGTTTGGGGGGGCGGTAGATTAGCAGTAGTAATAGTGGTAGGGTAGAAGCAACCTTTACAGCAATGTATTCAAAAGATGTAACTTCAAATGGCCTTAGTTCTTTAACAGTTAGATCAGAGCGGTAAACTACAGCCAACCCGCCCCCTCTCCCTACAGATCTGGGTTTGGATATGTAGCAGTAGCCTGGGGGAGTCAGCATATTCAAATTAATACAATCACCAGGTTGTTGCCAAGTCTCTGAGAGACAAAACAAGTAAAAATTTTTGTCAAGGATGAGATAATTTATTAGGGCCGTTTTGTTTGTGATTGAGCGCGCATTTAGGTGGGCAATATTAAAGTTCTGACGTGACGACGAGGCAGGAGCAGGCAGTCTGGGGGGGGCGACGGAGGTTGTCAAAGTTAATTCCCCTGTTCTTTAGCTGGGGTCGTCGACAACAGTCAGGCGTGTATGTAGTTGGAATTTGAGCATCGTGTCTATAGATGAAAGTCGGACCTCTTTTGAAGCGATGAATATAACGTGGACGACGAGTAATTCCAAGCGAGCTGCAGAGGTTATACAGCGTCGGGTGCAGGGGGACGTAGCAGCGAAAAAGTTTGAGAGTAGCAGGGGTGTAAACAAGCTCCATTGCTAAATTACAGAAAGCACACAGCCACAACACAAAGCAAGCTGAAAGGATTTTAATCCAGCTGCCAGCGGAAAACATGACTTCGACACAGTAAAGTTGTCACAAGCGACACAGCAACACTGCACTAATGCTACATGTTAGCCAACCAAGCTCACAACACAACCCAGTCCAAAGTGTAATCAGCGCATTTTAGTACGCCAACCATAGAATAGACTGGGGACAACAACGGGGCAAGAGGGTAGCAACACACAGAGGAAGAGAGCTCATGCAGGGGAAACGCAGGTGTGCCGGGCATTAGCAGACAGAACTGGAGGAGCAAGTGTTTAGCAAAGTTTGTAGCAATAATCCACGAATTGACAGCAGCAAAGCAACAATGCTCCAGCGACAGGGCAGGAGAATTCAGCAAACACCAGGAGAGTAAGTTTGTAGAAAAGTTTGTAGCAGTTTGTAGCAAAAGTTTGTAAAAGTTTGTAGCAATGTTTGTAGTAGTATCCACGGATTGACACAAGCAGCAAAGCAACAATGCTCCAGCGACAGGGCAGGAAGATTCTGCAGACACCAGGAATACGGTAGGCTAATCCACGGGGGTGAATCGGCACAGAGAAATCCAGCAGGGAAGGAGAGACACCTGATGAGTAGCGGCAGACACACACGCACAGCGTTCACTCAACCGGCCAAGCCTCATTGATGCACGTGGGGAGCGAGGGCTGGCCTATAGTATAGTATCTGGTTATAGTATCGTGCCCTGAACCTTTTGACTGCATCCCCGCCGGGTACATCTCTTCGGGCCCCCACTCCTCTATCGCATCATGAGCATGCTGAGACTTTGTTCGTGGGTGGTTCATGTTCTCTCATGAGAACATGGCCACATCGGTGCGTTGTTCGTCCTGCCCCTTTCATAGGGGCTTGAGCTTTCAGCATGCCGTGTGCCGTCGAGTCTGGCGGCCACGCCCACTGTCTCTCATGCCTGCTGGTAGTTCAGATGGGATTGCTGGTCCTTTTTTGAAAAAAAGGGGGGACCTAGCGTTTTATTTGTGGCTCTGGCAGAGGACAGATGTCAATTGCTGCATCGGAGAGAGGGCTGTTATAATGCTGAGTTTCCCACTATAATAGTGTGTGCTCATGCTGAATCAGATTCAGAGTTGACAGCCATGCTTTCCTGGGTGGCTGCCTGGATGTGCATCGGAAAAATTTAGCAGTGTGGAACTATTTGGTGTCAAAATATGGAACACCAAAAGGGCCATAATCTCTATACATTTTTTCCCTCTCTCACTACCCTCTGTCCTGCTTGCATGAGGGTAGTCCTGACTCAGGGGTTATGCAGGAACTGCGTGCGGTGATGGACCTCGCTCTCCGGGTGATGGAAGTCACTGCACGCTCCCTGGGTCAGCCGATGTCCACATTAGTGGTCCAGGAACCTGGGGCTAACTTGGCAGATATGCGTGAGCCCGACAAAGTTCGATTCCTCAATGCCCCTGTCTGTCAGGCTGGCCTCTTCGGCGACGCAATCGAGAACTCTGCCTTTGTCTGTTGAGCTAAAAATTCTGTCCATGAAGATAGTACTCCTGACGGCATTGGCCTCAATCAAGAGGGTAGGGGACCTGCATGCACTTTCGGTCGACGAATCGTGCCTAGAATTCGGGCCGGCCAACTCTCACGTTGTCCTGAGACCCCGGCCTGGATACGTTCCCAAGGTTCCCACCACTCCCTTCTGTGACCAGGTGGCGAAACTACAAGCACTGCCTTCAGAGGAGGTAGACCCAGCCCTAGCTTTATGTCCCGTCCGCGCTCTTCACGCTTACGTTGACCGGACTAAAGCTTTAGAACCTCACAGGCCAGCAGAAGGGAAAGGCTGTCTCCAAGCAGAGGTTAGCCCACTGGATAGTGGATGCTATCGTCTTGGCTTAACAGTCCCAAGACGTGCCTTGCCCGTTCGGGTTGCGAGCGCTATCCAAAAGGAGTGTAGCTTCCTCCTGGGCGCTGGCTCAAGGCACCTTTCTGACAGATATATGTAGAGCTGCGGGCTGGGCGACACCTAACACGTTCGCTAGATTTTATAGCCTCCGTGTAGAGCCGCTATCTTCCCGCATCCTCGCCAGTGGCCAGTAGCACTAAGTAACTGTTCTAGTGTCGGCTTGCAACGCCACTCCCGCCCAATGGGCCGGATACGTGCGTTTATTTTGATCCAGCTGAGTTCCCCGGAAACGACTAACCCTGTGAGTTCCTCCGCCACCCCTTTGGTGTCATACATTGCGGCCGTCTGACGCCAGGCCTGCACCCGTATGCTTGTGGAACGTGTTTGTAGGCTGGGTTCCATATGTAGCGGTCCCCTAACGGCTACCCCATATGTGTATTCTCCACGGTACCAGCTACCCTACTCGGCTAGCCCCATCTCTTTCCCTTGACAGAGCCCGCTCTGTCATCTCTGGCCGTGTTCTTCCCCCCTGGGACCAGGTTGGATCCACCCCAGAGACTGCCATAGGTAGCACTACCCTGATAGGTTAGTCCTTATGTGTATTTCGCCACCTCTCCTACCATTGAAGGACATGGCTCCGCAGCGTGCCATCTCCTCGAGGCGGGCATGCTTTCCCAGCGTTATCCAATAGTCACGCTGAGTGGGTCTTGCAGGAACAGCAGTGATTGTCCTTCCCTGCCAGGAGCCCTGACTCCCACTCCAACATAGGAGTGGTCCAGCGAGCTCAGGCAGGGTGCTGGAAGTAGAGGTCTTCACGGAGCCCCCGAGACCCGTGGACCCGGGACCCGACCCGGGACCCGTACGGGTTCGGGTCTATATTTTAAATGATCAGCCGGGTCCGGGTCGGGTCCCAATCTATTACTACGGGTCCCGGGTCTGTTTAACATTGTGTGCAATACCCGAGTCGATCCGGACTCGGAGAACACCTGCCCGTGATCTGAGTCAGTCAGCACTGCTTGTGTGTTTTTTGTAACTTGCAACTGTAAAATTAGGATAAGAAAAGTGTGAGCCGGGAAATAAGGTTTAAAAAAAAGAAAGAAGAAAAACACGAGCGATCTCTCTCTCTCTTGCTCGCTCGCCTCACGCTCTCTCTCTCTCTCTCTCTCTCTCTCTCTCTCTCTCTCTCTCTCTCTCTCTCTCTCTCTCGCTCGCTCTCTCTGCAAGCGCACGGTAATAATAATGGTTACCTTCATGAGTGATGTGTGAAAAAAGCTAAAAAACAACGAATATAAAGAAGTTAAACCCACGGGCACCTCTTCTGTCCGGGCATCCTTCATGCATATTGTGGACAAACATGAGAAAAAAGTAAGTGCTGTCTACGTGTGACGCACTGTTGAAGTTTGATTTGAAATTATATTTAAATAATATATTTAAAATCAGCAACAAAATCTCAGTTGAACTGTCACAAATGTTTTCTATGATGCTCAAATTGTGTAAAAAAGCTCATATTTCAGGTTGCTCCAGCCACCGCGCATGTGCAGTATCAAGCGCGTGTCATTTCTATGGCAACCCGAGCTTCCGCTGTGATTGACTTTAATAATAATATGAATGAACCGTCTTATTTCTTAAAGTTTTGGTGGTCAGGCTCGGCTCACAGAGATTATAGCAAATAAATAATGCGGACGTCAGCGGCCACCGAACGAGCAATCGTTATTAGTTAAAAAGGGCAAACAGTCAAAGTTATTAAACGAGTTAACTCGAGTCGAAATGCAAATCTGCAAAGACGCATTTGTCATCCGTCACCGTGACATAAAGTGGACTTTTAAAGCTGAAATGATGAGTGAATTAAGCATGCTTGGAATAACAAGAGAGGAATAACATGGATTTAACTTTTTGGCAAGGATGTAATGCATCACAAGTAACGTTACAAGGAAGGGAGACGACGGCTAGGTAAGACAAAAAGTTATATTTTTCATAACTTGTTTATTGACTTGTTAATATCAGTTATTGTGGAATATGTGACAAACGGGTCCAGTCGGGTCTGTGTCTTCACGCCGGGTTCGGTTCCAGCTTTTAAATAATAGACGGGTCCAGGTCGGTTCCGGGTACTACGTTTTTGGCATTTTTCGGATCTTCACGGGTCCGGGTCCAGCTTTTGAAATAATAGACGGGTCCGGGTCGGTTCCGTTAAGCACATTACGGGTCTCTTCGGGTTCGCGTATGAATTTTTGGACCCGTGAAGACCTCTAGCTGGAAGTCCAGGATCCCTGGTGTGTTGGTAGGGGATCCCAATTCGTCGGTCAGTTCCGACGTACGTCGCACGTGACCGACTGAAAGTGAACGTCTTGGTTATATATGCAACCCTAGTTCACTGAAGGAGGAAACGGAGACGTACGTCCCGTCGCCAGGTGCTGTGCTTCAGCTGAAGGCCCGAGTCACTTATCTCGGCTCCTCAGTTGAAAAGCAATGATGCGGTACTTCCACTTCCGTATTTATACACGCGCAGCGGGGCGGTGCGTGGAATGCGTGAACCGCATGCCAATGTCCATTGGCTCGTTTTAAGTCACTCGAAGTAGATTGGTCTCTGAAAACAGATCCCAATTCGTCGTTCAGTTCCGACGTACGTCTCCGTTCCCTCCTTCAGGGAACGAGGGTTACATACGTAACCGAGACTTTTTCAGTCTTAACTAATTGCTACAGAGTTCCAGTTCCCACAGTAGACAGCACAGCTTACAAAGACATACAAAACATTACAATAGGAACGGCAAATATTTAATGAAACCACAGGAAAAGAAATGATTTTTGTCTGTTTGAAAATGTTTGTTCTGTCAATATTCCACAAGGCGTAATAGACATGGAAATACTCAAGTGTTGACATGCTATAAAAAAAATAATTTATTTGATTTTGGGCAGGATGTTAGATTAGGCTTTTCTTTTAATATGTCCTCCGGCCTGGTTCTTCTTCCATAATGAGCTGTTACAAAGGACTCTGTCTTTGTTTATGTGGTTGTGTATGAAATGTTTATCCTCAGATTGTTGTTTCCCATGTCTAGGGTCTGTGTTTGGTTGTGTCAGTGACAGATGCCAGCTGTGTGTCTGAGGAGGAGGTGAACACTGGCCTGCTGGTACTGTCAGATCCAGCCCTGCTCACAACCTTACCCCTTCTGAGACAGTTGTCTGATAGATGCATAATTATAGTGATGCATAATTATATTTTAAATCCAGTGTATGATGTCTATATGCACAGTAACTTGTGGGGACAGCACAGTTTTCAGGCAGACTCTTTATTATCAGAATGTTTTTGTGTTTTAGTGATTTGAATGGGCAGCTCACCCTGTGCTATGGCTGTGAACGAACCTCAGATCTTGAGTCTGATGTGTTGTTACTTCCAGGGCTTGACATCTACCAAATGCGGGTAGGTTTCAGCTGTGGCGGGTAAGGCAGCCACTCCCACTAGCCACTTTGGCGGGTTGAATATAATTTCACACGCACACAGATGTCAAAATGCCCATCGTGTGGAGTATCTCGCATGAACACAGTCGGTAATGGCTTAAGTGTACGTAAACAGGTGGGTAATAACTGGATATGTGTCAGAATATTACGTCCATCCATTCAGCAGCCCAATTAAATATGTGTCTGTCATTAATGTTAATCAAACAACTACAGATGTTAAATAAATGTATACATATTAAATAAACCTACTGTATCTGATTTTTTTTTTAAATGTACTATTGTTTTTGTAATTTGCTCATTTGCATCTTTTTTCTTTTATATAGCCTAACAAAAATAACTTGTATCATATTAAATTTCTCATATTAGCCTATGCTCATATTGCCCACCCCTTGCCGACCTGCACATACCAGCCGATATATAAAGAAGTCTGAATTTGGGTGGTCACTCTGCATTTTTAAGTTTTAAATCTTCTAAATCAAGTAAAATGACTCAAAATCAAGTCATTTAGGCATGCCAAAGTCAACTTTAATCAGATCAAATGTAATTTCTAAACACTGTGGCCAGTGAAAATGCTGAGTGGCTAGTAACTTTGGAAAACCACTAGCCACAGTGGTTGGTGAGCAAAAAAGTTAATGTCAAGCCCTGGTTACTTCTGTAAGTGATTAAACTTGCAGACTAAAAAACATGGAGAGAAAAAAATTCTCTGAAACCCTCAGAAGCTATATATATATGGTTTGTGCATATTCATAATTACATGCAACTTGCTTCATAATTGGTGCATTCAGTGTTTTTTATGCCAGTTGCTCATACAACAGCAGCATGTAATTGCTCCATCAAAGTAATTTTAACCATAAGTCATGTAATTTTCTTTTTAATGAACTGCTTTTGTCCTATAAGGCCGCAATTTCCTCTTTCTGTTCTTTTCTGTACATTTTCTGATTTAATCTCTTAATTTACCATCCCATTAATAGGTTTAACCCTGTCTGCCCTGACCTTGTCTTAATGGGTTAAAAGCACAGCACAAGCCCACCACAGAAATTTGTCTCTATATAGATCAAGAACTATTAAAGATCCTGGTTTATAGTTTAATCCTGGAATAGGGAGGAAATCTGTATTGTAGTTTTTTATTGTAAGTTTTTTTTTGCTGAAACCTGGAATAAAATAAATTGTACACTATATTGCCAAAAGTTTTGGGAAACTTGCCTTTACATTCACATGAACTTTAATGACATCCCATTTTTAATCCGTAGGGTTTAATATGGAGTTGGCCAACCCTTTGCAACTAAAATAGCTTCAACTCTTCAAAGGCTTTCCACAAGGTTTAGGAGTGTGTTTATGGGAATTTTTGACCATTTTTCTAGAAGCACATTTGTGAGATCAGGCACTGATGTTGGATGAGAAGGCTTGGCTCACATTCTCCGCTCTAATTCATCCCAAATGTGTTCTAGTGGGTTGAGGTCAGGGCTCTGTGCAGGCCAGTCAAGTTCCTCCACACCAAACTCACTCATCCATGTCTTTATGGACCTTGCAGAAACGACGCCTCTACAGATAAATATGTATGCCTGCTTCTGTAGCAACGCCCGCCGACTCGTGGAGCTAAACGGAGCTAAACATTCCTTTGTTGATGTGCGTTCACTCTCTTGATTTGATGTTTGAAGGAAAAATACAATCGCGGAAGTTTTGATCATGCTGTCTGCAACATTGGCAAGCGCATATATCCACCGATGGGGCGGGCCAAGTAATATAAAATAACATTCATATTAATTGCGGGTTAGAGATAAATAATTGTGTTTGTTCCGGTGTTCCGGTTGCTGTTTGTCACACACTTTCAAAACAATGCCTCACGCGTACTCATGTGGGAGCCGAAGCTCATTAAATATGCAAAGCTTATCCAATCCTAGCCATGGGCGTTTACTTCCAAGTCTTCAGTGTGGCACACCCATCAAAACCGACCGTGCCTTGAGAGAGCATCAAAACCATGGCAGAAAATAGCCTATTACTTATTCATTATGATGTTTTTGAATGTAAAAAACACGCGAACGTCACAAGTAGACCTCAGACAAGAGTATATAAAACCATTAAGAAGTATAATGTTGCGATTCAGTAGCAAAGCTATTTTATTAGTAAAAGTTGTGGGGCAGCCTGACAAGTTTCTGTGCTCCTGAATGTTTCTGTGTGTGTGGCGTGTGCTGTGCGCGAGTGAAAGTGAAGTGACGTGTGGCCAAGTATGGTGACCCATACTTGGAATTTGTGCTCTGCATTTAACCCATCCAAGTGCACACACACAGTAGTGAACACACACACATAGGGTGGCCATTTCCATAACACCAAAAAGGAGGACACTTTGCGGCATTTAGCTATTCAAGAATAATTGCGTAGGACTCTGGTGTACTCGCAACTACAATACAATTTTATCCATCATATCGATGGTATCATGATACAGTGATTTTGAAATAGCCTACTCCATTCATTGCCAGACAAATTTGATCTACGATATATCTTAATGTAGACCTATGTGTAACAGAAGAGGTTTAGTCATCCTGAGGTGATGTTGCTTCTCGAAAAAATGACCTAAGGGAAGACTTTAGCCTACCTGCGGCTCGTCGGTTACTTTTATGTTTTTCCGTGCTGTCATGTCGGTCAATGGCGGCTTTCCCTTGACTACTAACGTCCACTTCACAGCGACACAGTGTGCTTTTTGATATAAATTCATTCTCTTTTGTCCATTCCGGATAAATAAGGGCTGAGCGTCTGACATTTAAGGTATGATGTGACGTAGCCAGCACATCGTGGAGGCTTGTTTACGTTTTTAACTAATGATAAATCAGATATTTATTTGACACTGCTTTCAGCCAATCATTTGTTTAACCAGAGATCTTAAGGCATTTGATGCTATGCTGCTGCATCACAATAAAGATTCAGCGCAACTCCAAAAAGCCGGACTGTCCGGCCAAAATCCGGATGTATGGCCACCCTACACACACACACCTTGAACACACACCAGTGATGCGCGTGGGAAGAAGCAGTGGGCAGCCATATTGCTGCGGCGCCCGGGGAGCAGTTGGGAGTTCGGTGCCTTGCTCAAAGGTCTCACCTCAGTCGTGGTATTGAGGGTGGAGGAGAGCGCTGGTTATTCACTCCCCCCACTGACAATTCCTGCCGGACCTGAGAACCCGCAACTTTCCGGTTACAAGTCCGACTCTGTGTCTGCGCTTCAATGAAAACAGCATGTTAATATAGAACTGTGATTAAACTGATTTGGAACTAGTTTTATTGTACACCTTCCAGCCAATCAGAATCGAGTATTCAGACAGACCATGGTATAGCTAACTTTATTATCCTCCACACCAGTGGACAATATCGTTCTGTTTATTCTAAGCATGCGCTGTAGTTTTGTCGTCTTCCGCTCTTTAAAGCAGGATGGATTCTGACTGGCTGTTTTATCGTTCATTGGCTGGAAAAAAATAATTCTGAAAGTGATACCAACGAGATTGTTTCTCTGTGTCGTTATCATTATAGTTGTGGCGTGGACTCTGCCATTATTTTATATTAAGAAAGATTTTTAGAACTGTAACGTTATAGTTATCATCCTTGGCGTGAACGGGCTATTTACTTTTTTACAGTAAATTATATATATGACAAAGGGGTATTTTTACACATAAAACAAAAGTTAAAAATAAAGTTCAGTTTGTGGTGTACATCCTGGTAACAAGAAACAAGGCGTTAGGAAGTGATGTAACACTGCTCTGTGGTTACAGGTGTCTGAAGGGAATCACATCAGCAGGGAAGAAATAAGCAGACCTAATAGGGATGATAATGATGTAATAGATCTTAGATTTCACACAGGTTTAGATTGAGTGTGTGTATGTATACCTCCCATAAGAACTGAAAGAGCAGTATTTATTGAACTGTATGGCGCAGTTGCACTCTGGAGATGCAGCGCTGCTTTATAACCGTGATTGTGCGGCATGGAGCTAAAATCTCAGAGGTGTTTTTAGGCTTGAATTTATGACCTGGCATGAAATGCACTGACTGGAATTTTCCTTTATATGGACAGAAATTGCTGTAATATTTTGGGTAACAGATTTTTTTGTTTTGTGTTTTGTTTTGTAACTTTTGTTGTTGTTTTTTGTAACTTCTCTTGTTTTGTAACTTGTGTTGTGTTTTGTTTTGTAACTTTTGTTGTTGTTTTTTGAAATTTGATTTGTTTTGTAACTTTTGTTGTTGTTTTGTTACTTGTGTTTTTGTTTTGTTACTTGTGTTTTTGTTTTGTAACTTTTGTTGTTGTTTTGTTACTTGTGTTTTTGTTTTGTAACTTGTGTTGTGTTTTGTTTTGTAACTTTTGTTGTTGTTTTGTTACTTGTGTTTTTGTTTTGTAACTTGTGTTGTGTTTTGTTACAAAATACCTTGGTACAAAAAATATGCCATGCAAATAACATGGTTTTAAGTATGACTTGACTATTGTTTAATGTGGTTAATCATGCTATATGAATTGTTTATAATTCTGTATCATGTTATTTAATTATTATACTATTATAATCTGATACCACTGCACCATGGTACTGCCACAGTACTTTTTTCTAGTAGTACCTGAATACTATAACGCCGTTTAAATTAGAAAAGAACGTTAACAACATTATTACAAACTCCCAGACCTTTATGCAGTGTTCTGCATATTGGTTGTAATGTATTAATATTATTTATGAATTCTGACATGCACCTATAAGCATCCACTGCCACAGCCAGACTGTAACCATAGAAACCAGCTCTTTATATGGCAACGTCGCTCTCTCTCTCTCTCTCTCTCTCTCTCTCTCTCTCTCTCTCTCTCTCTCTCACTCTCTCTCTCTCTCTCTCTCTCTCTCTCTCTCTCTCTCTCTCTCTCTCTCTCTCTCTCTCTCTCTCTCTCTCTCTCTCTCTCTCTCTCTCTCTCTCTCTCTCTCTCTCTCTCTCTCTCTCTCTCTCTCTCTCTCTCTCTCTCTCTCTCTCTCTCTCTCTCTCTCTCTCTCTCTCTCTCTCTCTCTCTCTCTCTGTCTCTCACATATATTTTCAGTACCTGTTAAAGGTCTTGTGTATCACCTATTGTTGTTCGCAGGTTACAGTTTGTCTTCTATGTTTTATTATACACATTTGTGTACAATTTGCGGCTCATTAACTTTGGTACTAAATACATGATACCACATATTATCCACCATCTTCATGTTATGTTCTGTTATTCCTTTAATTATTTTCTGTAGATATTTATAAAAAGAAATGTGTATTTTTATTATTTGAGGTCTCTTGTATCGCAAAGACACTATACTCTCTTTCAATACGACTTAAAGGTGCAGTGTGTGCAGGGGTTGGTAGAGAGAGCATTTTCTTGTGGTGCCCCCTGAGCACTTGGTGCCCTACGCGCATCACACGCTGGGCGTGGAGGGAGCGGCGGCACTGCATATACAACAAACAGGGGCAGTTTTTGTGACTGTGTGTTTGTTAAGGTAGTTATCTTCAGCTTAAGGCTATTGCTATTAATAATTTATTCATTTATCAATTTACATGTTTTTTAAATATTATACACTACTGATATTAATGCATTGAATATATATTTTGTTTGTAGGTTAGGTCCTAAAATTCGTTTTTTCTCACTCAGAGACAGATATATCCAGTAGTACCTACAATCACCAACTTTTGCAGTCTTATACTGAACTATATTCTGAAGGCTTTTACAGAGGGATTTGTTGATATATCATTCCTATCCTGAGTTATAGGTCCCTTTACTCCAAAAAAACATGGTGAAAATAGATTTTATTTTAAAAAGCTATTGTCAGTATTCTCTAATTTACTAAAGCAGAAAATAAGATATCCAGAATCCACTCTGTAAAAGCCCTCTCATCTAATATGTCAACAAATAGAACCAATAATTTTAAACATGGTCCTTTTCAATTTCCAGATTTTGTTTTTGGAAATGTATGCAAATGAGCATATATTTAAGTATATAAGGCCTCATTTGCATATTAAAACATTAATTTCCACAAAACCTGTAATACATTATTTTTCTTATGTTTATGCCAGTAATAAACTGGAGAAGTTTCACAGTGATATCTTATAATAAAAAAAAAAAAATCCCTATTCACCTGTAGTGTCTCGCCTTAAGTGAGATATAGAGATATAATCAAATCAGTTTTAGATTGGATAGAATAACTCACAGCCCAGCACTGCTGAGATTAATCCCGTCTACCGCTGGGCTGCAGCAGAAATGTCATTTGTTACATGTTAATTAGCTTAACGACAGGCTTAGCTTAATAACTTTAACGCCATTGTTCTGGCAGTGTTGCAGCGTTTTTATAAGGGCGCTATAAGCCTCTATTTGTTTAATTAACTGAGCATTTGTGTAGTTCATGTCTGCTGAAATGAAGGGGCAATTTACTAGCGCTCTCTCTTTCCCTCTTTCCCTGCAGTTTGTAAAAATTTCCCAGACTGTATCTTTCATGGAAATTAGTTTTAGCTGTAATAATCAACCTTTCTTTCTCTGCATTTAATTGTAATTACTGTGCAGTGGTAATATATTCATGATGAGTATGAAAATGCCACATCTATTCATTAAAAATAGTACAATTTATACAAAGCGCTTCCATGGACTGTTAGATTTTACTGATGAACTCATTCAGTTAGCTTGACTTGTATAGCTGTGTATTGAATATACCAGTCCTTCCAGAAAAATGCGGCTTTTTTTTGTGATTGTTGCGGGCAAAAATCCTTGATTATGCGGCACGTTTTCTTAAAAAATGCGATGGAAAATGCGGGATATTTATGCAATTTTATGCAAAAAAATTGTGCGAAATTGCAAAAACTGCGGTTTGATGAAAAAGAGAAAAAAAGCACTTCATCACAGAAAGTGCTGGGAATATTTAAGTTCTCATCTTGTTTTATTGAAGACCTTAATAAACACATGGCTCAAATTTACAAAACATTGAGTCAAACAAGTTCTGTAGCTTTACAAAAGGAATATGCTACAACTTCTGAAAAAATGAATAAATAACTTCCTGTTTTACAGAGGTAGCTATACAAAACAGACATTTGAGTGCTTCCAATGCACAAAGCACAATCTCTTAAAGGGTTAGTTCACCCAAAAAATAAAATTCTGTCATTAATGACGTCCCCTCATGTCGTTGGACACCCGTAAGACCTCAAAGGAACACAAATTAAGGTATTTTAGTTTAAATCCGATGGCTCAGAAAGGCCTCCATTGGCTCAATGCACTTTACACTCTCAAGACCTATAAAAGGTACTAAAGACGTCATTACAAAGTCCATCTCACTACAGCGGTTCTACAACAACTTTATGAAGCCACGAGAATAGTTTTTGTGCTAAAACCTAAATAATGACTTCTATAGTGATGACCGATTTCAAAACACGGCATCATGAAGCTTCGAAGTGTTATGAATCAGCGAGTCGATTCATGATTCGGATCGCGTGTCAGACTGCTGAAATACGTGACTTTGGCGATCCAAACCGCTGAATCGACTCACTGATTCATAACGCTTCAAACCGCTGAATCGACTCACTGATTCATAACGCTTCGAAGCTTCATGATGCTGTGTTTTGAAATCGGTCAACACACCGGGAAACTGCTTTGCGCGGTCTTTTGCTGTTATTTTTGTTGGCAAATGGGAATTTGTGTGCTTCATCATGGTTTCACCGATATCTATGGTTTCACCACGGGGTTTGCTGCTTTTCAATGACGTTCACATCGGGTAATTACGTCACTTTAAAACGTTCCCATGGCCATAGGGGGAAATGGCGGCTCTTATGTTAAGTAAACAAACATTTTTCAACTTTCTGCTAATATATATATGACTTTTTTGCAACGAAAATGCGGGGATTATGAGATCATGCTAGCCCCGCATATTTTACACGTGGAAATAGGCAATTTATGCGGCAAAAGTGCGGCGTATTTGAAAAAATGCGGCCCCTGCATAAATATGCAGACTTTGGCTGATTATGCATTAAATCATGCGATCGCATAATCGTGTTTTTCTGTAGGGACTGATATACACAATTTTGCCAAGTATTTGGACACGCCTCCAAATCATTGAATTCATGTGTTCCAATTACTTCCATGGCCACAGGTGTATAAAATCAAGCACTAGGCATGCAGACACTTCTACATTTGTGAAAGAATGGGTCACTCTCAGGAGCTCAGTGAATTCAAGTGTGGTATTGTGATAGGTTGACACCTGTGCAATAAGTCCATTCGTGAAATTTCCTCACTACAAAATATTCCACGTCAACTGTTAGTGGTATTATAACTAAAATCACAGAGCAGGGTCAGCGGTCACAGCAGTGTGCTCAAGTCTCTAACTTTCTGCAGAGTCAATAGTTACAGTCCTCCAAACTTCGTGTGGCCCTCAAATTAGCTCAAGAACAGTGCGTATAGAACTTTATGGAATGGGTTTCCAGGGCCGAGCAGCTGCATCCAAGCATTACATCACCAATTGCAATGCAAAGCTTCAAATGCAGTGGTGTAAAGCACGCCGCCACTGGACTCTAGAGCAGTGGAGACGTGTTCTCTGGAGTGACCAATCACGCTTCTCTGTCTGGCAATCCGATGGACGAGTCTGGGTTTGGACGTTGCCTGACTGCATTGTGCCAAGTGTAAAGTTTGGTGGAGGGGGGGTTATGGTGTGGGGTTGTTTTTGAGGGGTTGGGCTTGGCCTCGTAGTTCCAGTGAAATTAACTCTTAATGCTTCAGCACACCAAGACATTTTGGACAATTTCATGCTCCCAACTTTGTGGGAACAGTTTGGGGATGGCCCCTTCCTGTTCCACCATGACTGCACACCATGCAGTGCACAAAGCAAGGTCCATAATGTCCATGTGTATACATATGTATATACTGTATGTAAGTGGTTCACCAAAGTTTGTTGTATCTTGTCCTCTTTGGACCTATTTATTATTCAAAGAACCATCCGTTGAGAGCAACATTTTGAAGCCGTTTTATATTTTGGCAGATGCCTCTCCTGTAATATTGGCCTATGGAGAATTTCAGTTTTTAATTGAAAGATATGAGAACGATCAGATGCTCATAACTTTCCCAGGTCTAAAGACTTTAGTTTATGTACTGCAGTGTTGGGACGTAATTCATTAAATGTTGCAGTAATATAACTTTTTGCAATAACAAGTGTAATTGCTAGTAAGATTCATTTTTGTAATCTTCTCGGCTTGAGCGTGCAACAGCATCTGCTTTGCAGCAAGCTAGCTTGGAATATGGAAAAGCTTCCATTCAGTGGCTGGAAATATTGACATAAGTTTGATTTTTATCAGGAAAAATTATGACAAGAACTCAGTTGTCAAATGTAAGCATTACATTTCTCTGGCATTACATGGCATCCCCTTCCTTATCTTTGATGCGAATGTTGTGGAATTATACCCATCTATTATCAAAAATCTTTCTAGAATTATAATTTTTTTGACCTTATGTGAATTCTTTTGACAACATACATCAATCGTATCTGGTTAACATGTGATTTATAGCTACAATTAGCATCAAGCTACACATGAAAATGAGATTGAGATTAATACTACACTTTTAAACCACCATTGAGTGTTTGTAATAACTTTCGATTGCGATCTAATGTGGTTTTTAGTAATATGATGTTGTTTGTAGCATTTTAGAATAAGCTAATTGCTACACCTGCTTAGCATTTCTCATGTAAACAGCCTTTTTTGTTATAAAAATAGCCCAAATCACATACAAATCATATGTTGTCGTAATCAGAGCTTTTCATGTGTAGAAACATTTCTCTGGGTTGGTATGTATGGAACTGAATGTGGAAGTGTAGTGAAACTTCATCATCGGAAATATGAGTGACGTACAGCGAATGGTCTTTCTTTGAATCATAACAGCGATAGCTGAAGTGAAAACACAGGGAGACAGCGTTAAAAGCTAGATTGCATAATTTAGTGGAAAAATAATAGAAATAATAATTCTGTCTAAAGAAATATTAAATATACTCTAACATTCACAAAGAGGCAAATATCCAATATCAGAAATTTGAGGACACTTCTGTGGAGTGGAGTTTAGTGTAATGGATAACTTTTACCAGGAAGTAAAAACTAATAATATTACTTTTGAAAGGAGTAATAAAGTAATTTTTTTTTGAGTAACGAGTCTTATCTGTTTATTAATATTTGCGCCGAGATGGCACTAACTTTTTTTGCTTTGTTTTGTCTAAGCAGTCCTGTTTGCAAATTGTGTTTTGTTTTGGGGGCGGGTGATACAGCATATGAAAAACATTTAAAAAATGTATCTCAATATTCTCATTTCTCATCATTTTGTGATTTATTATATCAAAATATATTTTTTTAAAGGAAAACTGAAATATCTTTTTGACTTAAAACAATGTTTTGGTTACACTTTATTTTAAGGTCTCTTTGTTACACTGTAATTATACCTTTAATGGTAACACTTTACAATAAGGTTGTATTAGTTAACATTAGTTAATGCATTAGTTAACATGAACTAACCATGAACAACACCTCTGTTCAGCATTAGTTAATCTTTTTGTTAACGTTAGTTAATATAAATACAGCTGTTCATGGTTTGTTCATGTTAGTTCACACTGCATTAACTAATGCTAACATGATTTTAATAATGCATTAGTAAATGTTGAAATTAACAAAGATAAATAAATGCTTTATAAGTGCAGTTCATTATTATTTCATGTTAACTAATGAACCTTATTGTAAAGTGTTACCCATTTAATTATTATCATACATTTTGTGGACCAATTTGGAGCAGACGTCACAGTTACGTCACTTGCAGCTGTTCCCGCATCACGGTGGCAAAAAAATAGCAGTAACAAGTGGAGGAAAATGGGCAAAATTCACAGAATAAGTGAAAAATGTTTTGTTGTGCCATTGTATGTCAGAATCGGAATGCAAAAAATACAGTCTTCATTTTTATAGAATTCTGTCGTTGAAGGCACCCTTTGAAGCTAAACGCAGACGTTTATGTTGCAAGTCACTTTTGCGATATTATATCTCCCAGTTCGGACTTTATAACTTGCAATTATGAGGTTATATCCCACAATTCTGAGGAAAAAAGACAGAATAACGAGTATATCTCACAAATCTGTTAATCCTTCTTCAGAATTGTGAGATATAAACTTTAAAAAAGTTTAAAAACAACTTTAAAGGCGCTTTTCTCAATATTTAGACTTTTTTTGGACCCTCAGATCCCAGATTTTCAAATAGCTGTATCTCGGCCAAATATTGTCCTATCCTAACAAACCAAACATCAATGGCTTATTTTATTCAATTTAAAAAAATCAACCCATATGACTGGTGTTATGGTCCTGGGTCACATTTATCAAAAAGAGGCATATCTATGGAATATCTGAGAAGTTCAGTGTGATGGTGGACACATTTGGCATAATTTCGTCAGAACGCACTGTTCAGACAGTCTGTTGCATATGTATATTTCTGGTTCAATTTGAGTATTAAAGCTGCATTAAAACCCAAGCTAGTTGCTAGACTTGGTAAATTTATGTTCTATGATATATTTCTTGAACAATTTCCAGTACAAGGCTAAAACCTCCTGTCAGACCACCGGCAGAATTCTTGAAGTAATGTTGAGTAATGTTAAACTCCCACAACTGGGAAATCAGCGTTTGGCTTAATTTTACTCAATGTCTATTATGTTTTAGATCTTCGTGTCTCCAGCAGTGGACCACCACTAAACATGCACTGGTAAAACTTTCTGTTGTAAATAATGGAACCTTGCAGTGTTCCTTATGGATTTATCTACAAAGCTGATTTGAAAAATATAGAAGTTTCCACATCTTGCACAGGAAATATTTCTCTTCAAATGGAATTTTCCAGAACTGAAGAGTTTAGATAGGGAAGAGATCTCTGCTCTCCTCATATAGAGCTCTTCAGTCATGACATAGGCCGTTTCAGTGGACTAGAGTTTCCAATGTTTAATGTGCTTTTAGAAATAATGTTTTTGTGGAAACTGTGTGCTTATAGTCCTTGTGTAGCAACCTTTTTTTTTTTAAGTGCACAATGGTCACAAAATTCACATTTGAGATATAACTGGTTATAATTTATGCTGTAGAACAAAACATGAAAGTCTCTTCAAGTAATATTCACCACAGACCTTATTTTATGCCAAAATTCCAAAACCGCTATTCTAAAAACCCATTAGAAATTCCAGGGGGAACACAAGGCTCAAAAATGCCATTCGTGTCCAGGTTTTAGAGCTACAAACTGAACAGCTCTGTTGTACCAAATATATAGCCTTTTCTGTTCGTTTCTGCCATCTGTTTTTCCCAGGCTGGTCTTGATAAAGGGCAGGCATGTTTTCTGTCAAGTTTCTCCTCTCTCGTGTACAGTAGCCACAGCAGAAATTCAATAACCTTTGATTCCAATCAATATTTCATGAAGATTTTCTCTAATTGCTTGTACTAATTATATGTTTATGGGTGATATTAAGTTAGATGCTTCTTTGAGTTTTCTCAAAGGTCTTCCTCTTGCACAATTTATGGCAGGTCTCCTTCTTAATGGACTTGGAGAGAGAGCAAGAGAGGGAGCAAATAATCTTGTATATGGGATATACCTGTTTTGGTCACTTTTGAGACCGAAACTATGCTTATTACGGTTTGGACTTTTATCTTTTTGTCGGCATACATGATGTTCCTATATGTCATATACTGTATATTATTGGGTCTGTAAAGTTTAAAAACATGTTGCAAATGGTGCAACACTCCTTTTTTTCACCTACTAACAAAGTGCATTCTGGGAATTTTACTTTCCACTGCTTTGTCTAAAATTAAATGAGCCATTTAAAGGCGCAATATGTAATTTTCACCGCTAGAGTTCCTTATTTGAAACAAAGGCGTAGCTTGATGGTGCCATTAATGAGTGTGAATCATGTGAGAATCATCTTCACCTCCAAAAATGATGTTAATGAATGAACTAATATATTAAATTTGAACGAGGCCGCTGAAGCAAATGCTAATGAAAGACACCTGCGATAAACAGTGGTGTTGAGGCCAGCGGAGCTTTTATTATGCACTTTAGTTGTCAGCTTCCCCTCTTTTCGTTGTGTATGTGGTGTAACACAGCGCTGTTTTACATGTTTAAAACAAAAAAAATCATACTAAATTACATTTGAGTGTGTTAAAAGTTTGCCCAGTGGCTGGTATAAGAGACTTGTTGGCACTTTGCAGTAATGTAGATCTATATTAGAATATCATATTAATAAAACCTGGATGACTTGGGTTGCTAAATGACATGCAATTAATATATTAAAAAATATATTGTAGGATGAAGAAAGCTCTCTCTGATTATGCTATGTTAGCCACTTGATAAAATAGTCTACGAGGCATGGTAAAAACATGATAAAATCAAGAAAACAAGCAAATCAAACATGACTAACCCTGTTAAACTATAACAATGATTAGTTTCCTGTCTAATAAAACACACAATATATTAACGTGTCTTTGGTGATTCCATGATTTCTACAAAAGTAAAAAAAAATTTTAAGGGAAAATTGCTGATTTCTCTAGATTTAAACACTGTTGGAAACATTCGGGATAAAGTAAGTACACAAGATGTATTTTTCCAACCCAAAACAGCAACATGGACTCAACCAGTGGTGTGAGTTTGAGGCAGAATAGTATTTATTGATTTATTTATTTGTTTGCTTGTTCCATTTTGTGCAGATATTGCAGATTTCATTTTTACATTTTAACACTGATCTAACAGTATTTCTATTTTCTATGTTTTTAAGTCTTACTGGTTTTCTTTTCATTGTGGGCGTTTATCGGTTGCGTATAAATAACTATCAAGGAACACTTTCTCAAGGGTTTTTGTCAGGGCAAACTGAGCTCTTTTGCAGACCCAGAGCATTCCAAGTGGATGTGGTTCACAGGTGCTAGGGAAACCTAACCGGTCATGGTACCATCCAGAACAAACAATGAGCTTATACACTGTAGTAATGTGCCAGAATCACTTCATCAGACATATGCTTAAGAGTTCTCCAAGATGTGTCTTGTCTTGTGTTTTAAAGGGATAGTTAAATAGTAGCGATAGTTCACCCAAAAATGAAAATTAGCCCATGATTTACTCACCCTCAAGCCATCCCAGGTGTATTTGACATTCTTCTTTCAGATGAATACATTTGGAGCTATATAAAAGAATTTCCTGGCTAATCCAGGCTTTATAATGACAGCCCAAAATGGAAGCCCAAAGAAGTGCATCCATCCATTTTAAACATACTCCACATGGCTCCGAGGGGTTAATAAATGCTTTCTGAAGTGAAGTGATGTGTTGTGGAAGAAAAATATCACCGCTAGAGTTCCTTATTTGAAACAAAGGCGTAGCTTGATGGTGCCATTAATGAGTGTGAATCATGGGAGTTGTCATCTTCACCTCCAAAAATGATGTTAATGAATGAACTAATATATTACATTTTAACGAGGCCGCTGAAGCAAATGCTAATGAAAGACACCTGCGATAAACAGTGGTGTTGAGTCAAGTCAAGTCAACTTTATTTATATAGCGCTTTTAACAATGTAGATTGTTTCAAAGCAGCTTTACAGTGTTAAACAGCAAAATAATGCAACCTAATTTTATTCAGCTGTATAGCCATTTGATGTCATCAGTTCATTTCAATTTCCATACGGTGACAGTGTGGGCTTTAGATCAATAATTAGATCAGTAATTTAGTTTACATGGTTAAATTAGTTTATTAATTAGATTTATTTCGATGTTTAGTTGAAAAATATAGTGTCCCCAACTGAGCACGCCAAGCCAGAGGCAACAGTGGCAGGCCAGCAGAGCTTTTATTATGCACTTTAGTTGTCAGCTTCCCCTCTTTTCGTTGTGTATGTGGTGTAACGCAGCGCTATTTCACATGTTTAAAACAAAACAAAAAATCATACTAAATTACATTTGAGTGTGTTAAAAGTTCGCCCAGTGGCTGTATTTGACATTCTTCTTTCAGATGAATACATTTGGAGCTATTTAAAATAATTTCCTGGCTAATCCAGGCTTTATAATGGCAGCCCAAAATGGAAGCCCAAAGAAGTGCATCCATCCTTTTTAAACATACTCCACATGGCTCCGGAGGGGTTAATAAATGCCTTCTGAAGCGAAGTGATGTGTTGTGGAAGAAAAATATCCCTATTTAAAACTTTATAAAGTAAAATATTTAGCTTCCGTATTCAACATTTACGGAAAAAGCGCAACTGGCGCGGCGTATGACAACGAGCGTAGCATAAGTGTTTTGAACTGCGAGAGACGTTAAGAAAAGCGTTCTGGAGTAAGCTAGATATTTTACTTTATAAAGTTTTAAATATGGACATTTTTCTTACACAAATGTATCACTTTGCTTCTTTACTAACCCTCAGAGCTGTGTGGATTACTTTTATAATGGGGTGATTTAAATGTTTTGGTGAACTATCCCTTTAATCCAAAAAGGTTTTTGTTAGTTACTCACCCTCATATTATTCCAAACGATTGGCTTTCTTTCTTTTGCAAAACACAAAAGGAAATGTTTTGAATAATGGTCAGGCTGCTCAGTGGCCGTCATGCATCAGAAAGATATTGTGGCGAGCAGCGAGGCCGAGGGACCGTGAGGGCGGGACGAGGCGGCGCTCATCAGAGAGGATGAGCGCCAGCTTTGAGCCAGCGATCTCGGCTCTCGCGGAGGAGTGAGGGAGTATAAAGGAGGAGCGACGACAGTGAGGGACGAGAGAGGACCAGGCCTGGATTTTATGTTGTATTTTATTTATGTTTTGTTATGTGTTGCTGCCGTCGACCGTGAGGGGCTGCAGCTTTTTATTTTCATTTTGTGTTTATTTGTATGTAGGCGACAGTCGTCCGCGAGGGGCTGTCGCCGCCATTTTAGTTTGTGTTTGTTTAATTAAAAGTTATTTTGATTGTCCGCCGGTTCCCGCCTCCTTCTTCCCGTACAAACAAACGTTACTACAGTGGTGCCGAAACCCGGGAGGAAGGAGGGACGCGCTGTCGAAGAGCCCTCGCAGCTGAGGGGGATCGCGGTGCCGCGGAGTTCGGGCAGCGCGGAGGAGAGAAGTCCGCGAGCGGCTGCCCGAAGCGGTGGTGCTGGAGCGGATGAAGGTCGGTGGGACGGAGAGCTCGCTGCCGTGCCCCTCGGTCGAGGTGGGGTGGCTGCCGTCCTAGAGGGAGCGCGGAGGAGTCACCGGCGTTCGCCGTGGGCCGGAGCCTGTATCCCTCCGCCGTGTAGCGCAGGGGCAGGGGGCGCGCGGGACTCGCTGCCGGCTGCCCTCGACAGGAGGAGCCACCGCCGGCCGCCAGGGGGCGGAGGAGCGTCGAGCCGTCCACCGGCCGTCCAGTACCACCGCATGGCACCGCGAGGAAGAGCCTCTCGGCTGGCTGAGGACCGAGCGGCAGTGTGTCTGGGAACTGGACCAGAATTTTTTTTTTCTTTTCTCCTCTCTCCACTCTCTCGTCTCTGTCGCTCCTCATGTTCCTCGCTCCGTTCTCTCACCTCGCTGTTCTTACCCCCAGGTACCGCGGCCACCGTGATCGCCCCCCCCCCCCGGTTTGTGGAGTAGAGCGCAGATGCGGGAGTACCCCCCGGCCTGCGAAGGGCGTTGGGGGTATGTGGCGAGCAGCGAGGCCGAGGGACCGTGAGGGCGGGACGAGGCGGCGCTCATCAGAGAGGATGAGCGCCAGCGATCTCGGCTCTCGCGGAGGAGTGAGGGAGTATAAAGGAGGAGCGACGACAGTGAGGGACGAGAGAGGACCAGGCCTGGATTTTATGTTGTATTTTATTTATGTTTTGTTATGTGTTGCTGCAGTCGACCGTGAGGGGCTGCAGCTTATTATTTTCATTTTGTGTTTATTTGTATGTAGGCGACAGTCGTCCGCGAGGGGCTGTCGCCGCCATTTTAGTTTGTGTTTGTTTAATTAAAAGTTATTTTGATTGTCCGCCGGTTCCCGCCTCCTTCTTCCCGTACAAACAAACGTTACTACAGATATGAAAGCAATTTAAAAGTAACATTTAATTTTGCTTTGCATGATGAGCAACAGAAGGACTTTGAAGTCATTATTCACAAATAATCATTCCCTCTCTTCATTTGCATTTACACGTGTTTAAACTTGGCATGTCATGTTTATTTTTTATATAGCTCTTTTTACAATACAGATTGTTTCAAAGTAGCTTTACAGTGATAACAGGAAAATGATGCAACAAAGTTTGTTTTGGTTGTGTTGATATTGATTATATGTATGCGCAAAGGAAATCTAAGCACTTGAGAGGAAAGCGATAAAAGCAGTATCATAGATGCTTTTTTCTAATGAAGATTTTAAACTGGCATCGATTCATAAATTACACTCAAGACATGTTGTTAATTGTGATCGGACAGATGGAGTAATCACTAGATTTTGCAGAATAGCTTTTCTCATCAGAAGTTCTCCCCAAAGACAACTCTGTATGTGAATATTAAAAACCGAACCAGACAGCAATAAATCATTAGCCCCAAATGTCCAAAAAACTCCTGACAGCATCTGTTTGTAGAGCTACAGTTTAAATAGAACTGGGCCAGGAGCTCTGGGGATCTTCCTGTCTTAATCGCACACACAAGCTTCTGTTTTTCTTATGAGCTTGCTCTCATTCTCATCGCATCTCGTCCTCGTCCAGGGGCAATAACAGGCTAATTCTGGAGTTCCTTCATCCTGAGATAATTCCGAGGCTGTTATCCTCCGCACCTTTTCCATCCTGTTGTTCCGGCACTCCTGCTGAGGGCTCTTGAGATGCTTTGAGGGCGTCTTGAAATCCTCGCTGTGCCGGAGTTGCCTTTGGGCCACCACCAACATCTCTAACCAGTAAAAACCCAGGAGACCAACATCTTAACATTTTAACGAACATCTTGACTGGAATATATAGCCAGACGCACACTTTAATAGCACACTTCTCGTTTTTCGAGTTCACTTTTAGTTGAAGGCTGTCTGGGTTATTTCAGGTGTTGTTAACAGTCTGGTTATGATTAAAAATACAAGTTATTTTATTGGACAATAGCAATGCAGTTCTGTTTAAAATCTAGTGAGCTTGTTGTCTTGTCTCTTGTCTTATATAGGCATAATATAACTAGCATAACTAGCATATAAATAGCAGCCATATCACCCTGTAGCCCAAGCCTGGTTTCCCACTGAAGCTAAGCAGGGCTGAGCCTTGGTCAGTACCTGGATGGGAGACCTCCTGGGAAAACCAGGTTGCTGCTGGAAGAGGTGTTAGTGAGACCAGCAGGGGGTGCTCATCCTGTGGTCTGTGTGGGTCTTAACACCCCAGTATAGTCATGGGGACACTATACTGTAACAAGCACCGTCCTTCGGATGAGTGGTCATTAAAAATCCCAGGACGTCCTTCGAAAAAGAATAGGGGTGTAACCCCAGCATCTTGTCCATTGTCCTCTGTCCATCACCTCCTTATCATCCCCATATATAAACACTGATTGGCTTGATCACTCTGTCTCCTCTCCACCAATAAGCTGGTGTGTGTTGAACTGGGGATTGGCCAGATGAGAACTGGCACCCTGACTGAGCCTGGTTTCTCCCAAGGTTTATTTTTCTCCATTAGGTCACCTGATGGGGTTTTGGTTTCCTTGCCACTGTTGCCTCTGGCTTGGCGTGCTCAGTTGGGGACACTACATTTTTCAAAAATTTTCAACTAAATATCCAAATAAATCTAATTATTAAACTAAATTACTGATCTAATTACTGATCTAAAGCACACACTGTCACTGTATGATAATTGAAATGAACTGATGACATCACCGTTTTCTCCAGAATGGCTATACGGCTGAATAAAATTATGTTGCATTATTTTCCTGTTTAACACTGTAAAGCTGCTTTGGAACAATCTGCATTGTTAAAATCGCTATATAAATAAGGTTGACTTGACTTGACTTGTTGGGCGTTCTGGCGCAATATGGCTGTCGTTGCATCATCCAGGTGGATGCTGCACATTGGTGGTGGTTGAGGAGATTATTCCCCCCTTCCCTTTCATGTAAAGTGCTTTGAGTGCCTAGAAAGTGCTATATAAATGTAACAAATTATTATAACTATGTACGACTAAAGTTGCAGTCCCATTTACCAGTATTCAGCAATTTTTCATGGGCGAAATCAAGGAATTTCAATAGGAATTCACACAATCAGGATTTCTGCATGAGGGTGAAAGATTTTCCCATCAGATGTTGCAACGAGTTCAAGCTGGTCATGCAAATTCACTGCGTTAACCAACAGAAAGCTTTATGGTTTGAAAGGGATTTCTGTGTGATGTGACAATTGTGTGCCAATCATGACCAATCGCTTCATGTACCCCCAAGTTGTAAGTCGCTTTTGATAAAAGCGTCTGCTAAATGCATAAATGTAAATGTGTGCCACAGTCGGGTTCCTGAACTAAAAACGGCATTCATTTTCTCCATAGGAAAATAGTCTTTTAATGATAACAAATAAACCCTTAGTGAATAGTGAATAGTGAAGTGACCCATACTTGGAATTTGTGCTCTGCATTTAACCCATCCAAGTGCACACACACAGTAGTGAACACACACACACACATCGTGAATACACACCTAGAGCAGTGGGCAGCCATATTGCTGCGGCGCCCGGGGAACAGTTGGGGGTTCGGTGCCTTGCTCAAAGGTCCCACCTCAGTTGTGGTATTGAGGGTGGAGGAGAGCGCTGGTTATTCACTCCCCCCCCCACTGACAATTCCATGAGATTCGAACCCACAATCTTATGTTGCAAGTTCGACTGTCCCCTTAAAGAAAGCCCTACTGTGAGCTATGAGGCTGTTAATCAATGGTATTTGCTTCAGTCCCACATTATTTCAACTTAATTTTTTAAATAATCACGTTTAACAGCAGAATTGGGGTGAACAACTACATTACCCATGATGCTGTACAAAAATTCCACCAATCAGATCAAAACAAGCAGAGCGCACCGAGTTCTTTAGCTCCCTCCACTCCCATGAATCACTGCGAATGATGTAATCAATTTCCCTACGCTCCCAAACTATTAGTGTATATTATTTGCAATAAACAAAATATATTGAGTAGTTTTAAATTTCTCCATTATTTTTAATTTGATTATGCTGTTCGCAATGCTTAATGGGATTGTAATTTTTTCCCCTTACTAAAGCCATTAAGTACTTAGTCTTGTACCTTTTGTAGTTTTGTACAACTGCTTAATCCAGTCGAAACTGCTTTGCTAGTTTAAGTTGGTCTTCACTGATTTAAGATTGTCTCTCTACCTAAAAAATGCCCAAAACCCATCTAAAACCAGCAAACAGACCAGCCTAACCAGCCTGGGAGACCACCTAAGACCAGCAAACCAGCTTAAGCCGATTTTGTCAGAAGATTTGGCGCACTGTCCTGCAGTGTGTCCTGCAGTGTGATTTCTCCTACGACGACTGTCAAATTGTCTCCATTTTTCAAGACAAACCATGACCAAAATGAGCGCTAGAGATTTCTTTGTAGCCACCATTTAAATCATGTGTATAATGCAGCTCACCGAACGCATCATTGATTGATGATATAAAACTCCAGACGTGGTGTTTAAGGATTTTTTTTTATATAACTCTGATTGCATTAGTCTGAAAGAAGAATGTCATATGCACCTAGCCTAGGATGGCTTGAGGGTGAGTACATCCCTTTAATTAGTGTTTTAGTTTGAAGTGGATGTATGATGCCTTAAAATGTTGTCCAGGTTGGCAGCTCACTAAGTTTGCATGTGTTTGTTAATATGGAGTGCGTCATATGGATAATCTCAAGTGGCATTCTCTCTGTAGAGCTGTTCTGCTTGTGTATTGTTGTGTGTCGATGGCATTTGTGTATGGTTGGGCATTTGGACGGGATTCATGTTTATATTGGCCTCCCTCCCAGCGTCTCAAATGCACACGCACCGGTGCTCTATTTGGCCGGACACAAACATCTCTGGAACAGAGATGTCACGACATGGAGTGTTCTGCCATGGTATCTAGGGCCGTTCTGAGAGTGTGCAAGACTTCTGGTGGTCTGCCCAGACCCACAGAGAAAGAAGCAGCCGAATGAAGAGCAAATATCTGCATAAATGAGCCGAGGGAACATGGCATTTACAGAATTACACTTGACTGTTTTGTTTGCCAGCATGTTGGTGGCCACAATTATTGGCTCCGCTTTAAAGAACGCTGCCAAAATGTGGAAAATCTGGAATAACATAACATAAACTTGAGGTTATTGTTTGTCTGAGTGTCATGAAATGGGATTTTTTTTGTGGAGTGATGAGATCCAGCGCATCTGAGATGCAGAACAATCAGATGGTATACACGAAAGGCCTAATTCTCTCTCCCGTTCTCACACTATTATATATGTGCTCACATAAATCCACTCGCGCACACACCGCGAGTCTCAGAGCACGCTTTTAAAATCTGCACACGTCCACATTTCTCCGCGTCCAACAATTTGTCATTGTGATTGGCTAACATCTCTCTGCTTCCATTCTCAGATCGCCAAGGCAACAGAACATTCATTCTCCGCTACTTTCTTTGCTTGCTTGCATGTTGTAGCAGCTCATTTCCACATCAGAATAAACCATTAAAGTCATGTTCTTTTGAATATCCATCTTATATGCTAATTAAGTTAGCATTTGAAAAAATAGTCTTTTTTTATGAAAATAGGTGGTGCTCATCAGTTAGGGTTACGTGTGTTCTTTATTACATTTAATTTTACAATATAAATATAATGCAATCTGTATCCTGTAAGGTAATTGCATTGAATGTTGAAGGAAATCTATAATGATCAGGTTAGTAAAATAGGCTATTATTGGCACTATTGCTTCCAGGGAGCATTATATGACTCTTCACTAGAAGGCCCTCATTTCTCATTGGTCGAGTGTCACCGTCTCCATGGAGATTTGACAGATAGAGAGACAGATAATAAGGAAGTGAGAGTCTTTTGAAGTGAAAGTCTGAGTGTTATTTGATAACGGTTCCTGCGGTGGGAAATAAAGATTAGAAATGATCCCGTAGTGTGCTTATAGAAGAAAATACACTTTTTTGATTAGATGCTTTTGAAAACTGCATTAGTACCCATAGATACAGAGGCCGACTGCCCTTGATGAACAGCATATTTTTTAGCACACACATGTAAATTGACTAATTACTTAGAAATACACAGTACATTCAAGGTATTCTGGGAACATCTTCATGATCATTTTATGAAAGGCACAGAACTAGAGCAGATATGAGTGGTCACTTTTTCGCAGTTTTTGGTGAAATGCTTTGAAGATGATTCATTCATTTACTTTGAATATATTTTTGTATAGACTATATTAATATAACCTTCCTGTTCATTGACTACACCTGTAGTTGAATTGGTCCTGCGGAATTTGCAATTAATTTCATTATCTCAGATCTCATCTTGCTACATTAAATTATTTTGAAGATTTTGTAGATTTTACAGATTGCCTTACCGATCAATGAATGCAACAGTCGTGTTGCGGAAATAAAATCCTCATTTGTATTCTCCACATAGAAGTTAGTTTTTAGGGTATGCCACATTTTTCAAGAAAGACTTACAATGAGCTCTGAGGTTAAGTGATGTAATATGTTTCTATAGAAGTCAGTGTGATTGAATTCATTCTAAAACAAATTGCCAGATTTCTGTACAAAGTTAAGCAAACAATATTAAAACAATACAAGGACACAAAACATAATCACATGCAATGCACAAAGTATACCACTGCAACTATGACTGTATGCAGTGATACATAGATGAGTTTTAATGAGGTATTTAAAATCATCATAATGTTGATGCAGATTTAATATAAAGTGGCAGATTATTCCAGAGCTGTGGAGAAGCCACCTGAAAAGGCACAATCTCCTTTCAGTTTCACGTGTGCTGGGAACAATCAACCATAGACTATTGGTTGATGGGAGGTGTCTGGATGTATGATGAAAGGAAAGGAGATCAGAAATATATGGAGGAGTCAAACCGTAGAGGCCTTTATAAATGAACAATAATGTTTTAAACTGGCAAAATGGGTTTCCTTTTCTTTGTTCCAGTCAAAAGTCTAGCGGCATATGGCCATCCATAGCAGTGGCCATCCATTCTCGTAAAACACTCTCTTAAATTTGTATATTACGTTTTTACCAATTTTAATTATGCTTATTTTACTTTTTACATAATCAAGATGCAAAAAACTACATATATTACAGTTCAAAAGTTTGTGGTCAGTATTTTATTTTTCTTTAAAAAAACAACAACTTTTATAAAAAAAAAAAAAAAAATGCATCAAATTTATCAAAAGTGACAGTAAAGATGTTTAGAATTTTACAAAAGATTTGTGTTTCTTATAAATGCTGTTCTTTTGAACTAAAGAATATATATCAAGGTTTCCACAGAAAATATTAAACAGCACAACTGTTTCCAACATTGATAATAAATCAGCATATTAGTATGATTTCTGAAGGATCATGTGACACTGAAGACTGGAGTAGTGATGCTGAAAATTCAGATTATTAATTTACGTTTTATTTATTGTTTGTATCAAATTAGTGCAGCCTCTGTGAGCATAAGAGCCTTCTCTCAAAAGCATGAACTAATCTTGCTGACCCCAAATTTTGAACAGTATTGTATTTTAAAAGTCAACTCTTCAGTGGGTTGTTGTGAATGACTAGTCAACTAATTGCTCTTAAAGGGATAGTTCACCCAAAAATGAAAATCTCATCCTCAAGTTGTTCCAAACCTGCATGAGTTTCTTTCATCTGCTGAACACAAAAGAAGATATTTTAAAGAATGTTGGTAATAAAACAGTTGCTTGTAGCCATTGACTTCCATAGTAGGAAAACAAACCCCACTATGGGCCCTATTTTAATGATCTAAGCACATGGTCTAAGTATCGTGATTCATCTAGTACTTAGTTGGTTTGTTTAAAGACTTAGATCGCTTTACTGAAATTCAAAAATGGATTCAAAAATACTATTGCGCTCTACTGATATCCAGGTCTCAGAACAGGGACTGTTTCCTGAAGGCCAGGACTGATTTCTTTCATTTTCTAACAGGAAAACCCACTTAAGTGTTGTGTATTGATCTAATCTCAAACCCGTATCCATGCGTTACTCTCACTAGCATACATCAGCACTTTAAGATCTATGGATTCAAGGGTTCCGGAAATGAGAGCTCCATCTTTAAACCCACAGAGACCACAAACACCGCGCTGTAACACTCTGAGCTCTGAGAAATTAATTGACTCTTCTGACCGGTATCAGAGGGATGCGGTAGATGTGTATTCAGGTTGGCGCTGGCGTGGGCCAGTATTGCTTTAATGATGCAGGGGCGGTGTGCTCTTTCGCTAAGCCGTGATACGCTAGTACACATGTAGCTGAGCCGAGAGGGAGCAAATTAGAGCAGAGAGCTGACGAAAGAGCAAGGACATGGTCACCGTTTCCTCCCTGGGGCTTTGGTTGGATCAGTAACAGGTTTTTTGTGTGCAGTGAAGAGGGTCATTTAGCTTTTGCTTTGGGTCTTCATTAGTTCACCTCATTGATCACCTTAAAACGTCCTTCAGTTTGTTTAGTCCATGGCTAATTAATTCAAATTTCACTTGAACGTGGAATTGAATTGCTAAATACCCCAGAAACACAAAGGGATTGTTCTTTTGGCAGTGCCAGGGAACCGCAGATGCCCCTCGTAATGTATAATGCATAAAGCATATCATCAGATGGGGATCAGACAGTTTTAGCATGTTATTAATTTCATTTTGCTGGCATTGCAGTCAAACAGCTCACTTAATGTAGCAACATGCCTCGGCCTGCTTGTGTTTTTACTGAAGGTTTTGCATGTGATGTCCGATAAATGTCTAATATTAAAATTATGTTATAAAAAATTAAGAGTAAAACGCAAATTATAATCAGTTGTTTAACTCCCTCGTACTTTGTTACAAATTCTTCCCTCGCGGGTCAAATGTCCCGAAGCCCTAAAATAAAATTAAAAAATATTTTTTGTCCAGAAAGCTTCTTTCATTTTGATTAATTTTTATTTCTATTTTTAATGCATTTTGTAGGGGATTTATAATTTAAGCACATTCTTCACATTCTTTCAACTTAAATTCATCAATAACTCACAATTCCACGCATAACCCTTTTAATTCAAAATATGTCTTTGCCAGAAAAAAAATACAACATGATATTTCATGACTCTTGCCACTAGATGTCCTTATATACAGCAAATGAGCATTCCTAAGGGGGTCAAATTGACCCGCGAGAGAAGGATTTGTTACTTTTTTAAATTCCAACCGCAAAACTCCTCGAATCCAGTCAATTTTGTTTGTGTATTTGTGGTTCAAGTACGACAAAAGTCTTAAGGTCTTGCACCACTCCAATGAACACTAAATTTTTAATTTAACATTTTTAAAGTTTTAAATTTTAAAGTTTTAGTTGTTGGCAAGCAGCAGCCTCCCGCAGTCTCTTGAAACCAACGAAGTGACATAAACTGCAATTCATTGACTGGCTGCAAGAGATACAAATCTGTATCTCCCCCATGTTAAAATGCCCAACTTTACAGCAGAAAAAAATATGTTTACAGCCTGGTACAAAAATTGGTTTTCATCTATAGCAAATTTTGCCATTCATGATAACTGTGAGGGGGGTGAATTGTTTTATAGCGCATCCGTTTAAATTGTATTAAAGTTCAGCATAATTAAGGGTGTGGCCACTTGACTGACAGGTGGATTGCCACTATAGAGACAGTGCATTCAAGCCACGCCCACACCGGGGGAGAAAACAATCCAACGCTCTCTATTGACTTTGTATTGCGTGAAGTGGCCTCCTTGTCATTTCTGACTTATAACCTAAAACAGAACAAAGAACAAAAAAACAATGTCTAAAAGCTGCTATGTGACAGGGTGTGCAGCGAACAAGCTAAAAAAAACACACAGAACTAAGTTTTTATAAGCTGTTGACCCAAAAAAAACAAGCGTTTTAGGACACAAAAGTGGACACAGGCAATAAGACGTGAAGCAATTCACACAATATAAAGTCAATGGAGAGCGTTGGATTGTTTTCTCCCCCGGTGGGCGTGGTTTGCAGATTATGACGGGTGTCGCTCTGTCTCTATTGTCGAGCTTGGTGGGCGTAGTTTCAGCAACCCCTCTGTGTCCCGCCTCTTTACTCATTGTCAGTTATCTGGGAGTGACGCGCTGCCAAGATGGCAACAGCTGGCTTTTAGGCTTCAAAACTGCTCTTTGGAAACCTTTTTTTATTTTTTTTATTTTTTTATACAGTCTATGGTTTCGGGTCAAAATGAATGAAATTTGGGCATTGCAGAATTATTATGATCAGTATGAAAAATTAATTTTGAGATTTGGTTACATTTGCTGTCAGTGAACAGGTTGTTTTCATTGATGTGCATACAAAAATAGAGCCCAAATTGGAGTGGTTTTGACATCTTGATCAATTGTGTTTTGACGCTGGTGGTGCGTCTGTGCTGCAGGCCGTATGTGTAATCAGATCTTAAAACATGCAACACATCAGTCATATGTAATGCTGGTGATGCCGGTGTTGAGTGACCATGGTCTTGCCGTGGTGATTTTCAAAATCTAAAGCATGTTATCAAGACACTTTGGTGGTCCCTTTTGATTTCAGGATGTACAAAGTAGCTTTATAAATATGATCTTTGTAAACATGATGCATGTTTTATGATGAAATTATTATGGCTAGACAAAATCCTTGATGTTTATGGATTAAGAAAAAAATATATATTTTTGAAAACACGTCTGCCTTTCATGCTTTTAAAGCCTTTTTCCAGTATGCATTCAGCATCCTTATGTTTTACTTGAATTTTTATATATTTTACTTGAATTAATTACATTCAATCTTTTTAGATACATGTATTATTTAAATCCTCACCATAGTAATTCTACTACTACAATAAATAATTAAATGTAAAAAATAATGGTTACACTTTACAATAAGGTTCCATTTGTGAACTAACCATGCACTTGTTCATCTTTGTTAACGTCAGTTAACACAAATCCAGCTGTTCATGTAAGTTCACAGTGCATTAACTAATGTTAACAAATACAACTTTTGATTTTAATAATGTATTAGTAAATGTTGGAATTAACATTAACAAAGTTTTGCAAATGTTGTAGAAGTGCAGTTCATTATTAGTTCATGTTAACTATAATGCAGTTAACTAATCACATCTTATTGTAAAGTGTTACCATAATAATATAATATTATATAATATAATATTTTTAAAGATCAGTGGGAAAAATAAAGAGCAGAGTTAAATGCGTAACACGGCTTTCTGGAAGTCTGCTGTGTTGAATCAGAATGCTAGTGTTGTAGGACTTGTTTATGCATGAGCATTTGATTTATAATTTAAGGTCAAGCCTCTGCTACAATAACAGTTTTGGTAATGCTTTCCTCTTTCTCTCTTTATCACTTTCCCTCCCTCTGTCTCTCAAAAACCCTCGGCTATATTTCTTGCACATTCTGTCCTGCTCTCGTTCTCGCTCTCGCTCGCTCTTCGTTGCAATGCCTCGGGGTCTCAACGGCAATGTGTTTTATGAACAGTTCAACCAGGGGAGGCAGAAGAGGGAGGGAAGACAAATTAAACCTCCGACTGCACTACATATAAACTGTTTTGGCATCTCTTCACCTCCCATGGTTCTTAAGTTCATCTGTACCACACACCAAGCTTTATTTTAGGCATATAAATACATGCCTGATAAATGTTTTTACAATCTGTTCCCTGTCTTTTTAAAAGTCGTACAAAAATCCCTGACTAATAGACTGTTTTGTCTTGAAAGCAGCTTAAGGTTTTTGATATGCTTGTCCGTCCGTCCGTCTGTCTGTCTGTCTGTCTGTCTGTCTGTCTGTCCGTCCGTCCGCCCGTCCATCCATCCATCCATCCATCCATCCTGTAAAAAATGTCCCCGTTAATTTACAGTAAACTACAGGCAGCTAGATTGACCTGTAGAATGCTGTAATTTTATAGTGGACCTTCTGTAATCTAAAACAACAGTTTAATACTGTAAAACATATTACAGTACTGTGCTGTAGAAAATATAGGCTGCACAGTATAATGCTGTCAAGTGTTTGGCTCCCGTTATACTGTTATTTTAGTGTTCTTGCTGTGATCTCCATACATGGTTTATTACTATAAAATGTTTTAAAGTACTGTAAAATGTGATCTTTTCATTATAAAAATCTGCTAGAAACTGATGATTTAAAATGTGCATTCTAAAACAAAAAACACTGAAAATTGCTGGCAAACAAATGGCTCAAACAAAAGATGACTTTAAAACATGCTTTTATTAAAGCTAATAACATCAAATCCATTAATTGAATGACATTATTTTTGCTTCACCATTGAGACATATTGCTGTGACTGTATGTAAACATCTGGTTGCAGAACTCAATGCTGATTAAACCTGATTAAATAAAGCCCCACTCCATGAGGTTTTTTTAAGAGGGTGCCCACATGAAGATTGACAGTTGTTGCCTTTTTCTGAATAAGCTTCCCCATCTTCTTGGACACCACCTTGCCTGGCTGGCTTTTGTTCCTCTTTCAGGGTTCACACCAATAGAACGTCTACAATGTAATTACACAGAAATATAATATATTAGGTGAGGTATAAAGATTGTGACACTTGCTTTGTTTTTCTCTCCAGGTAGCCTACGTTGAAGGAGAGGGTTTTTTTTTTTTTGAATACTTGTTTCTTTGCTCATTACGTTGGTTCTCCAATCTTGTAGACCTGATTGCCTCATTGGGTTAATTGATTATATTAGGCCTTATTAGGCTAATTGAATGCTTTCTGACTATGGGTGGGGTTCAACTTATAAGTTTGTGTCATTCTCATCTTGTGTGCTGCTTTGCCCTGAAGAAGACCATCTGTTTGGTCGAAACATGTTGGCTCTTGTAGTTTTTAAATATGACTTAAGCCATACTTAATAAAGGCTTTTTAATTAATTCCTTCTCCTCTGTTTACATTTGACTGAGTGCCTGGGACCTGCCTTTTCTATTGCCATTGGATTTTTCCCTACCCCAAGAGCACCTATTGCGGACTGTTTAACTCTACCTGAGCGCTGGGTTGAACCCTTTGCAGGTATAAAGATGAATTGCACTTTAGACATTTAAAACACATTGCATTCAAATTTTCCATTATGGCAGTATTATGGCAGTAAGTTTGCTCTGAGGCATTATGAGACCTGAGTATCTTAGAGTAATGTAGACAACATTATATAACTTTGTCACCAGTGTTAAAGGGATAGTTCACCCAAAAATGAAAATGTTGTCATCATTTACTCATCCTCATGTTGTTCCAAACCTGTATGAGTTTCATTCTTCTGTTGAACACAAAAGAAGAGATTTTAAAGAATGGTGGTAACCAGACAGTTGACGGACCGCACTGACTATCATAGTAGGAACAACAATTACAATGGAAGTCAATAGCTACTGTCAACTGTGTGGTTACCAACATTCTTTAAAATATCTTCTTTGAAGACAGTAAGAGAGCAATTAAATAGTCTGTTCTATACTGTTTTAATGTTTTATACCCCATGCCTTGCTTATGTGACACTTACCCAGCAGTATCAGTTGTGGTCTTGCAGGGTGCACTCAGCATCTGCTGCAGTGGCAGATATCTGTAGAACAGAAAAATGTAGTGAAATGAAAATGTGTGGACAGTCATATAGCAGGCATGAAGTAAACACTAAACATGTGGAATAGTACTTAGCAAAACTTACATCAGCACGGAGTATGAGTCCCTCTAATGTGACACTTGATGGCTGAAAATGTAGAAAAAGTTAGTGTGCACTCAAGGAAATCACACTTTGCATTTGGCAAAAAACTATGTAACTAGCATACGCTAATGCATTGCTGCAGGTCTTAGCACATATGTTGCAGGTTATCATTTTTATACTACAATCCACAGACCTCCACATCAAAATAATCTTACCATTTTAACTGACAATTTTTTTAAGATATAATCTCTCAAGGAATGGTATTGTGAAAAACAGAGAAGTAACTGTTAGCCTCATTTCTTTAGTGCACATTTTACAATAAAGACCAATATCTGACGTAGATTTGATAAATCAAGTCAATATCACAAAGTAAAAAAAATTCAGTTTGCATTTACCTTGATAAATTGGCGAAGCCACATGCCGATGAAGCCCCGTCCACTGATCTGTGCTGGCAGGGTCACAGTCGGAGTGAAAATCTTCTTAATTTAATCGTTGTCTCATTTTTCTTTCTCACAATAAAATATTCAAGTAATGTAATGTTAAACCTTAAATGTAATGCTAATCCTTTTTGGTTGCACGCCTGTCGATGGGATTTGATGCTTCGTGATTTTCCTATGAGTTGTGAGCATGCAGGCTCAAGCATGTGACTATAATAGAAAAATACTGTATTATCCCTTAAAACTGATCTATCTATCGATCTATCGATCTATCGATCTATCGATCTATCGATCTATCGATCTATCTATCTATCTATCTATCTATCTATCTATCTATCTATCTATCTATCTATCTATCTATCTATCTATCTATCTATCTATCTATCTATCTATCTATCTATCTATCTATCTATCTATCTATCTATCTTCATTTGTCCTCCTTTTTGGAGTTGCGCTGAAAAGTTGCTAAAAACCCGCTCTAGAATCTTTATTGGGAAGCAGCAGCATAGCGTCTGCCGTAAGATCTATGGTCAAACAAATGATTGGCTGAAAGCGGTGTCAAATTAATATCTGATATATCATTGGTTAAATACGTAAACAAGCCTCCACGATATGCTGTCTACGTCATATCATAACGTTAACATGCTGAAACGTCAGACCTCTTTTGATCCGGAATGGACAAAAAGAGCACAAATTTATATCAAAAAGGCAGTAGAGACGCTTTTTATGGATTTGGCACTGTGCCAGATTATTTGTTTATTTATGTATTTCTTTTATTTCCAGAAGTCCAGAAATGTTATGTTTTCAGGCACTGTGCACTTTGCAAGAAACAGACATCACATTGTCTTGAATAAATACAAATACTGTGAACAAACACTTTTTTGCCTCTTACACATAGGTCTACTTCAAGATATATTATAGATCAAATGGTCTGGCAATGAATAGAGTAGGCTATTTCAGAATCACTGTATCATGTACAGCTGTAATCTCCCAGTCGATTAGTCGATTATTAGTTGATACTTTCTGGCTCGACCAAAATTCTGATTGGTCAATTTTTTTGCCACGTTCATTTCATCAGTTTTGCCACGTTCATTTCATCAGGTGGAAAGCACTAATTGCTAATGGGGGTGTTTCACAGGTAACAGTCTGTCTTCAGAACACCCCCCTTGTTTTCACTTCTTTTGGATTAGCCCAACCCACTGGAGAAGAGAGACAGATTGAAGTAACGTTAGGCTACTTTGATGTATATTATTTATTTAATTTTATGAGCGTTTTCCTAGTCAGTCCTCTTCTACCATGTCAACAAAGACATCAGCAGTGTGGCAGCATTTTTTAAAAATAGATAATCACCTAAACACGGTGAGCTAACTTGTCTGCGTTAGGTTGCCCAGTCTGTTTTGAGTTGCCCCATCCCTTTTTTTATTGTGCAAACTGCAAATTTATTTCTAGTATTATTTATTGGATTTGGGCACTTTATTATTTTATTTTTTATTTGGCGCCTAATGCACGATGCGCTGTGTGCACTGCTTATATTAGTTTTAAGCCTATGCTTTATTTTTCCGTTATGCACTTAATTTAATTTCTGCTCTTGATCTGGCTTGTTTAATAAATATTCCTTTTTTTATTAAAGTGGACGTGCCTTTTGTGTTTAAGAGTAAAAGCTTTAAGTTAATAGTCTATTCGTGTCTCAGAGCTGAGCTCCTATGTTCGAGCTGCACAGAGTGGCTGAAATGATAGTGTCTGTCAGTTATTATAATACATATGACAAAAACAATTGTCTAAATTATGTTGCCTATTCCTCACAAGTTCTTGTGATGATATCACTAGTTGACAACATGGTACTATATTTTTCGGAAATCATAGGCTATGATATTGCACAGGTGCACGTGATGCAACGCTGTCAGAGCCGACAGACTCGTGTGTCAGACTCATTTCAGTGCAAAATAATCAGGTCAAAAACTATTTAATATACTGCAAATAGCCTACTAGTTTTTTATGTTTATCGATATGATGGACAAAATTGTATTGTAGTTGCGAATACACAGTCCTATGCAATTATTCTTGCTTCACTAAATGCAGCAAAGTGTCCTCCTTTCTGGTGTTATGGAAATGGCCACCCTATGTCTGTCGCAACTACACACAGCATTTCTCTATAACATCTACATCATATCTTTTTTTTGTTGTTGCACGTTTAGATACATTTTGTTTATATTTATAAATATAAAAAAACTGTTTAACGCTAGAAACGTGCCTGGATAGAACACAGTATAACACAGAATATTGTACAATTCCCTGGCCGATGTATCGGTGCACCTCTAGTTATTTTCAAACCTAGCAATAAACAAACAGAATGGTACAGGTAGGACTCCTGTAACTATTCTGAGCTGATTCTGAGCACTGCAGTGTGACACACAGACAGACAAACAGACAGAAAGCACATAATGAGGATGTTTATGATGAGGCAGGTTGGTTAGCACCATCAGTCTCCGATCTCCTCTCTTATTATGAGAGCGTGATGAGCTGGGTCTGACTCCATGTCCAATCAGCATTGAGTGCTGTCATCTCTACAGCAGATAACACTGCACAGCCTCCAGGAGAGGAAGAGCGGACAGGATGTGTCCTTTTGGAGGTGAAGGATTGTCTCTCGCTTACTCGCCTGCTCGCTCGCGCTCTCTCTCATAGTTGCAGTAAATCAGAAGATAATTAATGCATCAACGTTTCTGTCTTCAGGGTCTAGACTAAGATGTTAATAAATTGTTTTCATACAATGAGATATTCTGCACAATGCAAAGTGTTTTTATGTTATGTATTTTATGTTGATATTCTGCACAAATTATTAAGTGTTTTTATGTTCTCTTGTTTTTACACTAAAAGTAAAAATAAAATGTATAGTTGTGACTAATTTGGATGAGCCTCTTATAGTTACACCGCAGTTACAGTAGAGAACACACATCAGTTCAGACTGAACCTTTGGTGTCCATTATACCAGGAGAGACTCTTATGGAGACCGCCCTCATCATTAAACATTAGTTTGAACAGTGTTAAACTGCTCTCTCACCCACCTTTAGTTCATAACAACACTCCCTCACTCCTGCCCTTGAAGAATAGAAGTAGATAGAAGATGAGGGTTAAATTATCTGCAGCTGCTATTAGCTTCAAACCTGGGCGTTTCAGCATAATGCATTAATATTTCACAGATCTATTTCATAGGTGTTAATCGTCATTAATTGGTCCATTAGGGGGGATGAATTTGAATTTAAAGGCCTTTCCTTTGTGCCTCATTTAAATGGCAGTGTTAATCAAAGGCAGGTAATATCTCTCTCTCATCACGTGCATTACTATTGTTCAGCTTTTGTTCTCAGGTAATATGGTGTTTAAAAGAGCGCTCGGTCATCATTGACCATCTGAAAGCTTAAAAATGCTGCCTTGCAAGGTAGGAATGCATCAAGGCACGTCGGGATTCAATGTTAGCTTCACTTCCTGTCTCCTGAGATACTTTTATCTGATTGATTTTTTTTAAGGCAGCATAGATGTATCCTTCACTGCCTTTGATATCCCACTATCCTTTCCATTCCGTGACAGTTGAGCTAAAAAAGAAATATGGCATCTGAAAGTGGTGGTACGATTTGATTTCTAGCAAGAAATTACTATTGTTGTAATTTAGTGCTGTCAAAATTAGCGTGTTAACGCATGCAATTAATTATTTTCAGTTTAACATTATATGATCACGCTCTTAATCATGCAAATACTTTTGAACCATTCAAGCGTGATAAGACAAAAGAGAATGCGCTGTCTGTGAATGTCCTGACACACACACGACGCACCAGAATCGAGTTCTCTTTGCACTTCTGTACCAAACAATAACTAACAGAATTATGCCAAAAGGCCTATTTTGTCAAGTATTCTCATAAGAGCAGTCTTAAATTAGTTAAATAACATCTTAAAGATCCGCGTCATGTTCAGCAGCGGCAGGTCTTAAAGTGATGTCTGTCATTAATGTTAATCAAAGAACAAAGGTAACAGAGAAAATTGTAGCTGTAATAAGGATTTATTTAGTTTCTGTGTATGTCTAACAGGTAGGAAGGACACAGGTAAATATGACATTTATTATAATGGGTTTATGTGAGGATTGTTTTAAGTTCACTTAAATTAAAAGTAATTTTTTTAAAGCGCTGCCTCAGAAGTCTGTCCAAAATCAGTTTCGTGAGGTACCTTCATCCACACTGGCTACAAAGTCATTGCCTGATAAGGCAACAAGTCAGCTGCCTAAGCTTTCGGACGCAACCCAGAGTTGCTGCCATGTGATTGACTGATTAGATATCTGTACCTAATGTACCTAATAAAGTGGCCAGTGCAGTGAGTGTTATATATGGGCGAATTTCCGTGCTTTTGTACCCTTGAAGGGCATTTGTAAGGCCATTCGAAATGAAAGTGAACAACTGAATCCCTTCTCAAAGGGCCCTTCCACAAGTCCGTTAATGAAGTGAACATGCAATGGTCACTTCAAGGAAGTAATTTAATCGTTTATGGTCCCAGAGTGACAAGTCCTCGCAATTCATTTTAAAGACTGAACCCTGTGGTGAAAATCAAGTTTTTATTGTTGTGTATATGTGTATGTGGTGTTTTTAATATGCTTTAAGACCATGTGCTAATTCATCAGTCAACACCATTGCTGAGTATTTTCTCCTTAAACTGGCAACAAACTAGCCTGGATGCCAGCCGAACTTAGCCCCGCCCACAACATTTGAGCTCGGGCAGTTCGGTCTGGACTTGATCCGTAGAGGAGTAATTATGCCCGAACAGAAGCTGTTCGGACCAATGAAATTGTCAGGGCGGCCTTTAGACGATGATGGATAGATGATAAACAGTGACGTAATCATCCACGTCATCAAAGGCGCTTGGGTTGAATTTGTTCTAATCCTAAACGGAGAACTTGTTCGTATATGCATTCACCTTCACTATTTCTCTCAAAAATGATGATCGTGTTGGTAAGTACTCTGTGTATCCTTAAATTCTTTTTACAACACCGACAAAGATCGTTTACACTCATCTTCTTTTTCTAACGTAACTTATTCCAGCGTGTGTGCAGGCAGTGTTGACAAGTTTTCACAACAAAACCCGCCGAATTGCTACTCAAAACTAGCCAAAAACAAGCCCAATAGCTTTCCGGGGGGGGGGGTTTCCGAAGAAAAAAAAAGGTGTTTGGGGGGTAAAATATGTTATTTTGGCAGGGTTGCCTGCTAAAATTTGCATTCCTGGGTCTGTATATCACATAAGTGGGGTCGCTTCAACCCGTGGACATGGAAAAACCCGCGGACTTGGCAACACAGTGCAGTTGAGTTCTGTTGACATTTGACAACTAACGTTATGCGTCGCTCCGTTGCTCTGATTGGTTGTAGGTCTATCCAATTGAGGTCTTTCCTGGTTCGGTTGAAACACGCCCCATAATCAAAGCCCAACGGAGCAGTATCAGACTCATATTCTGACTAGAATTGAGTATGATGACGTCAGGCTAGCAACAAACTCAAAAACATGGTTTGAAAACACTGGTGTTTCTGATGTCATAAACTACCTTGTAACCAATCACATCAACGTGTGGGTGGGATTTAGCATATCATTACTATGCTCTGAAGCAGGGGAGTCTCAAGAGAAGCCAGGTTATCCCGGTATATTTTTCAGTTGATATGAAAAATCAGGTACATTTAGCAATATAGCGGGTGAATTATGTATATGATGTATATTACGATGTTATGATGAACTATATGCCTTTCTCCACTGATCAGAGTTCCCACGCTTCTTGAAAGTACTTGAATTTCAGACACATGGATTCCAGGCCTGGAAAGTACTTGAAAACAAATATAGGTCCTTGAAAGTGCTTGAATTAAAATTGAAATAAAATTTGTTTAGAATGGTGTTATTAAAAAATTGTCCTACAGTATATGTGCTATCAAAGACAGAACGAAACGTTGCTTCTGTTCGGGGGGTGGAGGGGTAGCGGGAAAATAAACCTTGAACCGATGGAGAGCAGTACATACAATTGCTGAAAATGAAAAGTTGAGATTTTCTAGGCCGATATGGCTAGCCTAGGAACTATACTCTCATTCGTGCTTAATATTCAAGGAACTCTGCTGCCGTATCATGGGTGAAGTGGCGCAATGACATTATGCAGCGCCTGAAAATAGGCTAACTTCCGTCAACATAACCAACGTGACAACTTGCTTGCACAGAGAGCGTGCTGGGGACTATTTTCAGACGCTGTGTAATATCATTGAACTCATGAACTCAAAGTTCCTCGATTATTTCGCAGGAATGAGAGAATAGTTCCTAGCCATATCGGTCTAGAAAATCACAACTTTTCATTTTCCGTCGGTCTTAGTACACAATGTAACTATACACATCACAACATGTAAATAGGAAAATGTTGGCGTTATTTTGTCACTTATTGAGCAGTAGGCTAGCTGGAGCCGTTTACCTCCAGTCTTTGTGCTAAGCTAGGCTAGCGGTGGGTGCGTCAGACAGAGTTATGGCACGCACGGAGATGAGAGTGGTATGTATGGCAAGGCAAGTTTATTTGTATAGCACATTTCATACACAGTGGCAATTCAAAGTGCTTTACACAGAAAAGAAGTTAAAATATTCGTAAGTGAATAAAATAAAAATAAAAATATGTATAGTATAACAGTTATAATAGGAATGAAAAGAAAAAATAAATAGAGAACAAAATAAAAAATTATAATAAAAAATAATTAAAACTAAAAATAAAACAGGGTTAAATTGAAACACATAATTAAAGTGCAAGCAGTTCGGACAAAGCACAGAGCTCATTCAGTAAATGCATAAGATAAGGTACAATCAGTCGGACGTACAGTAGCACAGTGCTCATTCAGTAAATGCACAGCTAAACAGATGTGTTTTGAGTCTGGATTTGAAAGTGGCTACTGTTGGAGCACATCTGATCTGTTCAGGAAGCTGGTTCCAGCTACGGCTGGCATAATAGCTAAAAGCAGACTCTCCTTGCTTTGAGTGAACCCTTGGTATTTCTAATTGACTTGATCCTGATGATCTGAGTGATCTGTTGGGTTTATACTTAATCAGCATATCTGCAATGTATTGAGGTCCTAGGTCATTGATTTATATACAAGTAATAGTACTTTAAAATCGATCCTAAATGAACTTATCTAACTCTGGGGGATACGGTGAATAAGCTAAAGTGCCAAAAAGTCAGCGTGTTCCTTTAAGTAGCCTACTTTAAGAGCTCTTTCATGATGCTACATATGCTGGGTTATGAATCTGATAGGTGCTTGAAAAAGTCCTTGAATCTGGTGTTCATGAAAGAGTGGAAACCCTGACTGATGTTCTAAGCGTTTCTAAGGATGCTGATTGTTAGAAGGAAAACCTGCCTGTGTAACATTATCAACACATTATTAGCTGTTTGATAACATGGTCAAGCAAATGGCTAATCATATTAATTCCCGTTATGTGTCCGATGTTGTAGAGAGCGATACATAAAACGCATTACCACTCTGATGCATTGACTTTTAGACGAGCCTGTATAATTCACTCTTCCACTTCTTCTTTGGAATCAGTTTCTGGTTCAAACATAAATGGCTGAATTAAAACAGTATTTATGACTGAGTGGATTAGGTTTTCTGAGCTGGTGTGAGTGAGTGGAGGCAGGGCAAGTTTGCATATTCATGATTTACTAAATTAGGCAAGGGTGTAGAGTTACATTCAAGCTATTTTAAGGCATGAAGAATTTTTATACACAGGGGAAAAAAAACATTGAAATATGTAATTTTAGTGCTCAAAGATGAGTTTTAAGGGATACAATTATTGACTAATGACTACACATATTACACACATTTTCATGGATTTCATATTAAGTTTAAAACAGTCTCATAAGTAAAAATTGTGTTAAATGCTTTGTGTTTAATTCTTGACTAATAAAGTAGAGAGCAGACAGGAAACACACACACATACATACACATAAAGTGAAGTTATTAAACGTAATTTTGGGAGGAGTACGCCCATCTAATCTTCCATTTAATACCAAGGTATAAAACCAGCAGCTTACCTCTTCCCATTGCTAGTTCTTGCAGCATCCCTCCTCCTCCTCCTTTTTGTACAATTTTGCCTGTTATAGGGGGGCAATAGGAGCTTGGGTGTAAAATCCTCTCCGAGCCCCTCTATAGCAGACAGCAAGCCAAATCTGTTTACCACTTTCCCTAAGATTATATGGGCACACAAACTCGTGAAGCATATTTTAAACACGTATTTGTATCATATTAACAGCAATAATATGATATTCCTGTTGTCGCTGCTTAGCTTTGTCATGGTAACATTCCATGTGAATCTAATTAGGAAATGACTTGGTCTTTAATTTCTCCCTTCTCCAAGTGTGTTCCAAACGGCTTCATTATGATACACATGAAGTGCCCACTTCAAGAGCTCTGCCCTTCAGAGTGTGTAGGGCATAGGGATGCTCACTTCCAATTGAAATTTGCCCTAGATGTCTACCATGTTTTCGGGGCATAATCTCCAGGATTTTGCTAAATTGATTTAAGAATGGGTTGAGCTGACAGTACTATACCCCGTATTGATATCTGAAAGCATTATCAAATTATCTCAAATATATGAATAAATAACTATTAATATAAATACAATAATGACTACCCAGTGCAATAGACATGTCTATTGCACTATGTAGTCATTATTGTGCATATATATTACTAGTTGTTATTGTTAGATGTGTCTTTTTTCAAGTGTGCAAGTTGACCTGGTAATAAGGGCCAAAAAGGGCTGATAATTATTTGGACCTAACAGCATTTTTTATGGAAAGAGGGAGGCAGGGTGTGGATAGAATTTTTTCATATTGTGAATTATTCGGGGAGAGGTGGACTGGAAGGAAACTGTGACGAGAACCTAGACAGCCTTTGATTTGGAGCTTTACAGGGTAAGAACATCTTTTCAAAGTTGCCAGCCTACACGCTGCGCACCATAAGTATGACAGTATGGAAATTTAAACAAGTTTTTTCCTGCACGTACCGGCACAATTAATGTCAGCAGCATCTCACTTGCCAGGGTTGTTTTCTGTCACACTTGTGTACAATCCCTTTACTGACAGCATTGACAATAAAGCGGTTTCTATTCAGTGCTCCTGTGTGACAGCGGTGGCAAAGATTCACTATAATGCTCCAGATCTGTGGAATAATACAGGAATTACACTGTAACACATGTGAATCCATGTGTGCACATGTGTGTTTGAGTGTGTTTGAAATGCAATTACAAAGCAATTAATTGGTTTTGTTTAACTCTGAAACAATTTTCGAGTTGTGTTGTGGTAAAAATAGTTACAGGTAGCGCCAGTTGATGGCCGAGTGCAACCATTCTACGTCATCGACCTAGAACGCAAACTAAATGGCGCTGCCCATTGTCCAAATATATCATGGATTTTTTAAATAACGTAGATCTTTCATGGGTTTTCTACTACATTTTTCAGTAAGAGACATCATTTATGTTAAGAGGTGGTGAGGAGGTGGTCCAGTGGGTTAAACCACTGAACTGATATGCAGAAGGTTGCTGGTTCGATCCCAGCGGTCACCACCAGTGTGTCCTTGAGCAAGGCACTTTACTCCATGTTGCTCCAGGGGGATTGTCCCTGTACAAAGTGCACTGTAAGTCGCTTTGGATAAAAGCGTCTGCCAAATGCCTAAATGTAAATGTTAAATTAAGCCATACAAGTCTTAACACCAGGGGATCCCTTTAAGTGCTCAAGTTGGCGATGTGAGTTCAGATCTGACTTGACAACATGAAAATGACAACATTTTTCAGTCTATTTGTCCTCTCTTTTCTCAAACATTTGCCCTGTGATTTATCTACTTATCTAGTTTCCTCTCATTAAGGTTAATGGAGATAATTAACCATATATATTATACACTACCATTCAAAAGTTTTGGGTCTGTAAGAAATGTTATATGTTTTGGAAAGTCTCTTATGCTCACTAGGAATGCGTTTATTTGATCAAAAATTAATTAAAAACAGTAATATTGTGAAATATTGTTACAATTTAAAATGATTGTTTTATATTTTAATGTATTTT